>JAPDNY010000008.1:50249818-50259818 GCA_029375565.1 Gekko gecko
TATGTCATCTCTTGGGAGGGTCAAATTGCATTTCAGATTTCTGCTAATAATTTATTTTGGATTGATGCCTGTGTTCTTACTTTATCTCCTAAATTTGCTTATGTTAGAGCAGAATTTCTGAGGCAGCATACATTTTCCCACGTGGAGTATTATTGTTTAGCTTAAAAATCACACAGAATGTGCTTTACAGATCTTTTTGATATTTAGTTACATGTACTAGTTTTTGACCTGGAATATTTATACTGAGGATATGAACCAATATTTCAAACTGGAATTGTGATCTTTGGCTCTGCATTTGTTCTGGTGAAAACAAAGACTCCTTCTAATAACTTAGAATTGATTTTAAAATGGAATGGATAGATAAAGGGACTATCCATATACTCTAGGCATTATCATTTAGCCTGCATTACTTAGTTTAAATAACATAATTAATCTATGTATTAGTATGTTTGGCCAATCTCTTAAAAAGTATGATGGCTTAAAAATTACAGATTATACTTATTCAATATTTCCCCCTATAGGAGTATTGTATGTAGATTATTCTTTGGAAAACTTTTCTTGAAAACTGGTTATTATAGCTGTGATAATGTATTTTGGACAATATTTTGTTCTTTCAGAATGTTTCTATCCATGTAATTGATACAGTGCACAAAAACAATACTATAAAGTAGATATAGCCAAAGGGATTCCTTAAAAAAAAGTGTCCATGGGAAATTAGATTGTCCTAAAGAAACTCAAATAAAAGAAAAGGCCTATATTTTTATGTAGTTCTGCTGAAAAGGATGGGGGTATCATTTTCATAGTCGAATAATGTTTTCTGGGAAAGCACAAAAGCAGATGTTCCTCATTAGGAACACCCATTGTCTGCATATCAAAACTATGAAGAGATAAATCTATCCTATTTCACCCATACATTCCAATGGCTGTAAATGATTACAGGATGCCGCTTTAACTGCTAAACCAAAACCACGCTGTGTGCTAAAATAATTCTTTTCTGCCATCATAATATTTTATTGGAAGGTATGGAAATTCCTGGTAAGAGACATCCTCTTGACTTTTCCTATCCTTGTTTGGCTTGAATCTATATGAAACCTCAGTGTTCAACTGTTGAAAACTGAAGAGACTGTGGAAGAACAGAGGAAGACAGGGTTACATTACTATCACAACATTAAGAAGCGACTTGCTAGTGAAGCAATGGCAGAGCTGCCTGTACACACTGAATGAGCTTGCAAAGTATTGCTGAGAGCATGCTTGGCATCATTTTTCCAGATGGTACTATCACAGTCGTACTGCTAGTTGGCATCTCTGTGGGTAGTAAATACTCTCCCTCCCCAATAAATCTGGCATTATTCTATAGAGTTTAGAAGACTTATAATTCCAAGTGTGTTCTACTTTTCTGAATAAAAGCCAGACATCTGTTTATCCCATTTTCTTTCATAGAGAGTTTGGAATAGCTTTATTTTTTTTCGAAGGGAAAAGAAGTTTTGTCATATTTAACAGCTGCTACAAAATTTCAGCCCTGTGGGCTCTTAAAATACTTTTCAGCTGACCTCAGATTTTATACATAATTGACATTGTTTGCAGGGAAAAATGCTCCTCTGTAGTTAACCTCTCAGTGTCTTTGTACACTAAGTTAAAAATACAAACTTGGTGTTGTCTTCATATTGTTATTTCAAAATGAAACAAACCTTGATAGTTCTGCATCTTTCAGAAGGGTGATGAACTCATCAGGCTTTGTTTCATGCTTTAGATCTACAAGAAATACCTTTATTTCACTTGTAGCTAAAGTTTGTTCCTTTAAAGTAATTGTAGAATGGTAGCGGAAGACTGATTGGAGGGTTTTTTTAGTCAACAGTGTTTCCTTTCACTTCCTGTCACAAAGGTCAAAGAAAGCTGACCTTTGCTGGCAGTCCTAGTCACTGAATTATTCATGTGATTGACTTTTTGTCAGTGCACACAGTTGTGCTCTGGGACATTTTATTCATTTACCTCATTTAAAGAGCCTTTCTGCACCTGTTCAAGTATTAATATCATGTAATTTGGGCCTAATGCCGATTTTGCTGAACACTCATTATATTTTTTATTAGCTATATTTCCAAACGATTATGTATGATTATTACCAAGCCTTACAAACAGCAATGGGTTATTCCCTAGACCTTTACATCTTCTTGTCAGGTTGTTTTCAGAAGCAAGGAGGATAAACATTTGACCAGTCCCAATGTTTTTATTCCTACTCCATATCCAACCAGAGAACTTAAAGCTTTTCCCTTATGGCTTTGTGAAAGCATGATTAAATCCAACTCTGCAGAAGCTGTACAAATGCCAGCATTTATAAGGTCAACGCTTTTGTTAAAAATGCTATGTAAATGAGGATCTGCAAAAAGGGACATTAAATAAAATTAAATTCATTGTCTTCTTTAATGTCATTTACATTTTGGCTAAGCCCTGGCCTGTCAAGGAGGATTTTTAAAAATAATTTTAATTACACATCATTTAGGGATCCAAGGTTCTCTATTCAGTAGCATTTGGATAACCTGCAAATCGGTGACTGTTTATTAACTTCTTAAATGACAAGTTGTCATTTAATCTGCATAATACAATGAAAACAGTACAGTTTATCGTAAAATGTTCATTTTTAGGTTCCTTTAAGGAGTGCATGCAATTACTGTAGCATGGGCCTAGTAGGATCTATCAACTGTTCTTTAGCTTTGACTGCACTTTTAAAGGTATCAAAGAGCTTGCAGGATAAATGTGAAATATTTTTGGTATATGGATTAAGTGATTTTTTTGCTATGTACAGTTGCCATTGATTATAAGGATATAAGTCTATCATGGATTATAGATATTATTGGAAGGGGGCATATGTCAGAATGGAGAGTGTCAATTACACTTTCAGGCATAAAAATATATACCTGTCAATTTATCTGCGTATTCTTGAGATAAAAGGCATGTCCAGAGAATTTCACGTGATACTAATGCAATTAATATTTCTCTGATGTCAACAACAGAAGTAACAGTGATTTTAATTAATCAGGGTTATACCAAATGCAACATGTAGTTTGTGAAGTGGAAACTTTAATGTGGTAAACTTAGTCAAAAAAGAAATGTCCTGAGTTATTTCAGTGTGGATTTGAGTTCTTTGTATGTTAGGTTTGCACAAAATTAAGTCTGAGCACCCATTGCAACCCCTTCCCTTCCTATTTGTGGTGTGCTGGGGAAGTTCTTGATACATAACATTTGGGCCTTTCCCCAGTCATAGTGGGAACAGGCTAGGGGCTACTTAGCCCAAGGAGAATGCCTGTCTTGCATTGCTATTTGCATTGTTTGTCTTCTCTATATACCATTTACATCTGGGGTTCGTGGTGGATTTGGTGCCATTTCCCCCCTCCACTTGTTGCAGCCAGCCATACTGTACAGTTCACTTGAATATGAGACCCCCCTCACAGGGTAAATTAAGGGAAAGGTGAAAGCTGTGTGTACAAGTGATGCCAAGGATACTCAGAGGTCAGGCAGGGGTGGGATAGGACCAGAAAAAGGGGGAGCTGAAGGAAGGAGGTGCAAAGAGACCTGTGGTGTTACAGACAGAAAAAAGAGCACCATGTAGTGCTCCTGGAAGTAAAAAAATAGGTAATATGGACATGAGTTACGGTGCAAGGAAAGGAGAGAGACCTAAAGGATGGGGCTTCAGAAAGGCCTATATTATAGAAAAAGAAAGAGGAATAATTGTGAAATCAGTGAGCTGGAGGAAAAGCAAACTAAGGTTATCAGAGATCTGGATATAGAAAGGCCTTTGGTGGTATAGAGGAATAATGGTGAGGTGCAGAGGTAAAAAGAGGGATTACTGAGAAATTAAGATACCTTGGCCTGGGTAAATATAAAGGGAGGAGTAGCAGTAAGATGGGGTATATAAATATACTAGGACTGGTGAATCAGATGGGGTATATCTGTGTTTGCACAGAAAGAGAAGAGTACTATGGAGTGCACAGAGGAGAATAGGGAAGATAGAGCTGTTGAGAGACCTGTGGATAGTAGTACCTGAAATGAAGGTATAGGCCTGCAGTGGTGCAGAACTAGAGACCAAGAGAGAATGGAGAAAGAGGAAGAGACAGAGACAGAGACAGAGAAGAAAAAGGCATGTATCAAGGGGTGCAGAGAAGGAAGAACAATAAATGAATTAAGAAAAGGAACAAGGGTCAGTAGAAGGAGCTTCATAAAGATCTTTGCTGGCACAGAGAACACAATATGGAATGTGGAAAGTAAAATAGGGTTATCAGAAAAATGACTTAAAAACCTTCACATAATTTCAACTAACTACTATTCTATGGTTACCATTGCAGTTCAGCATTCTTGAATTAATAGAAATGTACACATAGCTGTCAAAGTGATCTGTGCACTCATGGTCTAAATCAAGATAACATTCTAACATCAGTTATTCATAATTTGCAATAGTAACTGTTTATGAAAATCACAGTTAATTAAATTGCCCAAATGTTTAGATGCTAGTCAAAGGATACACTCATATGCATTTCTGAAATCATTTTAAAATTAATCTGTAATATGTTAGCCAAGGGATAGTGCTCTATGATACTTGGCTTTTCACTGAAGCAAAATACATTTGTATTGCTATCAGGACAAGTAGTATGCAAAGGAATAATAAAGTAGTGTGTTTGTGTGAGAAAGGAAAAATGGGGCAAGGGATTTAAGCAAAGCTGTCAAAAACTATTCTACAAGAGGTATCCTGATACAAACCATTCACTGCTTCTGTTAAAGCCTTATCAGGTGAAAGGCAAAGATACTGCCAGAGCCTGTAATTTTGTTAGGATGCCTTTGATGAATTGGATTAGGCTATGGAAAAATCTTTTAAGCACAGAGTTCTGGTACACAAGCATACAGGAAGTAAATGGATAATTTAAAAAAGGAAAAGACCTCATGGACCAAAAGTAGGATGAGCAGTTGCAGTCAGACATTTGTAATAAAACTGTAGCAACTTCTAAAAAAATGTATTTTTATTAATTTTTTTATTATGCGCAAAAATAATATAAAGAAATTTGGAGAAAATATAGGTTTTGTTTATAATACATATAAATGCAACAATATTCACTTTTAGGAAGATGGTGAATAATTTATTAGACGAGAACCCAAGGGGTTAAGTATGGCACTAGGAGACATGTTTGGAGGAGATGGAAATTCCAAGCTCTAACGATGGAAATTGTCACTGTAGATGCCAGGAAGTGATTGACAAGCAGGGCTACAGGAAGTGAAAACTCAGGGAGCTTAACCTGTACTTGGCAAAACTTCCAGAGCTTACACACTAAGAAAATGAAAACCATTCACCTCGGTCAGGCTGCCAGAATACAAGCTCTTCTTGTTTGTTTTTCTTAATAGCAAATCTTACAAAAATGGTTGTGGTCAAAACCATTAAAAACATACATAATATAAGACATTAAGAATTCAATTACACTGGAATTGTTAACATTTTGAAAATAAAGATGGTGCCCACAACTGGAAAATAGTTGAAGAATTTTATAGATCAGTGTTGTGACTTTAAGATTTTTCTTCTGAGATTCATAGATGTGCTTTGTAAACTGGCTTAAACTGATGTGAAATTGTTGAGCTTACTGATTAATAAGTTTAACTGATTCAATATATGGGGAGTCATTCAACTATGGCTATTATTTTTGTTTATGAAATCCTGGATCAGAATGGCTTGTATTAAGTGCAAAAGTGTTATGTTTTATATAGTTTCCACATTTTAATAAGTTGGAGCTACAGGAAAACTCTTTTTCTCTTTCTCTGTTTCTCTCTCACTCACTCACTCTCGCTCACACACACATGCACCCCTATATATATATAGGGGATTTTTTCCCCTGAACATTTCACAGCTAACTGACTAGAGCCAATCATCTTATGCATGTGTTGCCAGAAGTATGTAAAATAAACTGCATCATCTGACAGCAGCAGCAAGGATAGTGTTATGTTCTCCCAATAGCTAGGAAATGAGTTTAACATGTGTGGAAAGGAAGAGGCTTACATTTGTGTTGTTGTAAGACATGTAGCACAGGCCTGGGCAGCGGAAGAAGTCGGCTCCAGCTTGTCTATAGTGAAAGACGAAACACGGTTACACATCTGGTGAGAAAGAACAGTTCTGTTGCAGAGACAGCTCTCTCTCTCTCTCTCTCTCTCTGCTGTAGCTTGAAAGGAACTATTTTGACAGAAACAAAACCATGGGGGTTGGGAAAGCCTATTAGCAGTATTGAGTCCACTAGAAAACCTCTGGCCTTAATGATACAGGACCCGCAGGAATGTTGGAAGTGGGATGGGTGTTTGGAAACCTGGTATAATCTTTGGAAAGTGCTTAACCAACACTATCATGACTTCATGAACATTTCTGGAGACATTTTGTGAGACCAAGGCAGAATTAATGTACAGGTTAGTGGTGTTTACTGCCAAACAGGTTCATTCATATGAATATGGTGTGAACTAGAGTAGGTTTGTTTAATAATATGTATAGAAGGAAGATGAATGCAGTCATTTATCTTAGTTTTGTATTGGGGACTTGTGGTGGGACAAAGATTTAATTTATTGGGTTCATATACAACCCCTCCCCTCACTCCCACCTTTGTAAAAATACATTAATAAATCCACCCCTCCCCAAATTAAACCATATTACACTCTATAACTGGCGGTAGCATTGTTGTTAAAGTAGAATGGATACATTGAGGACCTTTGTTCTGAATAACAACCAGCAATGCTTAAATTGGTCTTGATATATGCAGATTGTCAAGAATGCTCTCTTTCAAGTTGATAATTTCCTCTATCATTTATGAAGAGTTTTTGAGGTTCGTGAGATTCTGTTGTGAATCATCCTACCTTCATCCAATAACTGTTTTAACAAATTTTTGATAGTTAACCACTGTATAATGCCATTGAACTGAAAGGATCAATAACAATAAATAAATAAATAACCATGTTATTGCAGTCTAATATTTGTTGTTTTTTCACATATATGGAGTGGCATCCTGCTCTTCTGTTACACGTCTGGCACACATCTACCTATAGAAACATTAATATAACCTTCAGGAAGGCAAACAGAGATGCCCATAACCACTTTTGTGACGGCAGCAGCTGGAAGACTGTAGCTATGTTCATGGAAATGGCTGCAGATGTCTCTGTCTTCTTCCGGGTTCACATTGTAATTTCCCTATACAGTTATGTAACCATATACATGATCTCATAGGGGAAAACATCTTTCTAGTTTGCATGCATGAACCATTTTTGTGTTGATTTTAAAAATGAATTTCAAAGTTACTTAATTTTTATGGAGTAAATCTGAAATTAAGAACATGGTATGGACAGGAAATTGTTGCAGCCTATACTAATTTATTTTTATTTTTAAATTTGCTGCACATTTTACCTAAGTGAAAAGCTACAATTTTACAGAAAAATTAATGTTTTTAACTGGGGCCAGGATATCGGCTGGGTGCCAGACTTTTACTATGTGGTAGTGTCTTTATAGGAAATAATCCCCATAGCTGCCTGATAAGCATCTTCTGAAATTCAGAGGCACTTTAGGATACAGTGTAAATAGCTATGGACCAAAAACTCACATGGATTTGTATATACAGACTTTTAGAACTGACAGAGGCTTGTGCTTTTCAATATTGTGAGTTGAGAAGTAGCGATATCCTAGTCAGAATATTATCCGAAGATATTATTTTCAATTGCTCATTAACTTTTGTTTCTTTATTTTATTCAATTTATAGACTACCCTTCCCCTCATGTGGCCTCAGGGCAGTTCACAACATCCAACTTTAAATTCTACATAAAATTTTCATTGGTTAAGTCCTAATGATCTATAGAAAAATTAAAATAGTATACATAATGATAAAAAGTATACGTAATAAAAGTGCATTGCTTGAAAATGATTCTCAGGGCCAAGCAAATTACATGATACAGCTTTTGCTGACCAGCTCATTATGCAGAAAAGGAATTATAACTGTATATATAAATACATATGTATTTGGAATGATAAACAATTAAAATGTGTGATCTTTCTCTGCCTGCCATCTGAAGGGGTACGGTTCAGCAACAGTTATACTACATGAGTCTCCTGATGTCCTGTGGTGGCTCTTCTTTTTTGCAGATTTTGCCCATTAGTTATCATAGTCTGCAGTTGCATTGTGGAACCTGCATTACATAGCAGCTAGCTCCAGCTTGAAGGAGCCAATTTGTAGGGAAACATTACACCAAAGGCAGATGTTTGTTTTTAGAGAGCTGAGAGTTGTATGATAAAGGTTTTGTTTCCTGTTGTGTATATTCACATATCTGTTGTCCCACTAATGCCTGTGGTCAAATCAATTTGACAGCATTTGAAATAAATGGTAGCTTTTCAGTGCATTGAAAGTGGCATGAAATGGGCATTACTGCCTGCCGTCCATCTGTCATTTTTAATGTTCTGAAAAAACTGATCTGTCTCTGGCCTTAGGTGCAATATTTTGCATGCTTTTTGGTGCAATATTGGTATTGGGCCTTGACTTAGCTAGCCTAATTTTGGAAATGAAGCAGGGTCTACCAGGAACTCTAGGGTTGAAACGCAAGGCTGGCAATGTATGTCTCTTGCCTTGAAAACCCTGTGGGGTTGGCATAAGCTGACTGTGACTTGATGACAAAAAAAAGGTGTTGGGTTGCCCATCCCACTCTGTTTCTTTATTTTTAGACATAAAGTACCTCATAGCCATTATTTCCTCATACAGTCATTTCAGGCCAGCAGAAAGAAAGGTGCAGTTATGGCCTAAGATGGTGGTTCCCACCCCCCAATATCTATCTAACTTTAGAAAAAGTTCAGTGCATTTACACTGAAAGTTAGGGCAGACGTGTAGAGTATGTTAAGGGTATGATATGGTATTCAAATGCTTATAGTTGTTTAGCTCAAAAGGCACTTGATTGCATAGCTTACTGAAATATATCAACATTTCCCACACATTTTGTTTTCAGTCATACTGCCCCTTTGCACGTGCATGTGTGTGTAAAGTGCCATTGAGTCACAGCTGACATAGGGTGACCCCAGCAAGGAACTTTCAATGCAAGTGATTAAGCAGAGGTGATTTGCCATTGCTTTCCTCTGCAGAGTCTTCCTTGGAGGTTTCCCAGCCAGGTACCAACCCTGCTTAGCTTCTGAGATCTAATGAAATCAGGCTATGCCAATGCTGCCATCTCTCCCTACTTCCCCTTTACACACTGGTATTGCTTGGGATCTGAAGGGCTAAAGGCTTGGACTTTCCCAATTAAATTTTAATGTTTTTTTAAACTGTAGACTCTAAACTGATGTCATATAAGCTGCTTTTGAAAGTCTCCTTAGTTTCAAAAGTAGTTTTCTTTTTGAGATGAGATACTGGTGTTTGAGAAAGCCAAGGCCAAATTCCCCTTGGGTACATGGAAGTAAGTCCACAGTGCTGGCCATTGGGGCTCCTTCCACTGTTTGGAAAAATCCTTTTTTGTAGAAGTTGGAAGGTTTGGTTTTAAATGGATAAGTTCACATCTCATCCTTTAGTGTTATGAGCAGTGAGTTGGATTGTCAGCTTTACACTGTAAAACAATGTGATTAAATAATTAGGAGATAAAATAGAAAATACTATAGCTGATTATGAAATTAATTCTGCATAGCTGTTTTCTCTTTGGGTCTAATAAATTAAACTACAGATTTTCCTAATTGCCAAACAAAATGTTAGGCTAGCTTTAACCATTCCTGACAGTAAAACACAATATAAAACCTGCTGAGAGTTATATGTGGTATTTAATATGAGACAGAGTAATGCAAGGGTTTTTATGGTTAAGTATGAATTCACACCCACAGCATTTGTTTCACATTAGAAAAGGTTTGTAAATCAGATCAATATGCTTGAATGCTGTGGTCTCTTAGTGGGATCTCTGGTGTCATTTTTTGCTGGATATTTGGTATTGGAAATGCTGCCAAAGTGTGCTCCCTCCATCTATTTCCATT
>JAPDNY010000008.1:50264818-50329818 GCA_029375565.1 Gekko gecko
GATCCAGGGCCAGTTTCAGGACAGAGGATAGAAACTGTTTTATTTACCACAGATAGTCAGAAGTTACATGGAAACATTGGTTAAAATTATCAAAATCAGCCTGAAATACTTGCAATTATATATATATACTTCAAAATCCAGTGATTTTAGCAAGAAGCACAAAAGTTGTGTGACTGGCAACTCTTTCATTGGAAGGACATAAAATTGTTATGGGAGTTGTTGGTGGATGAGGCTCTAGTATAGACTTCTTTAGTTATTGTCCTTGAATTCTGAAAGCAAGCCCTAGGAGTACAAACATTTTAAATTGAGTTCAGACAAATTGGTTATTTGAATTCTTTTTTTTTAAGCACCTGTTTTCTACAATGTAGGCAACTACGGTAATTGATCTAATTTAATTTAAATATGTTTCAGTTTCTGTAAGATGTATTCAGTAGTTTGTACAACTAAAAGCTTAACTGTGTACAGATGTATGCTGAAAGTTGGATTTGCTAGGATTTGTTTTAGGATGTTTTCCCTATTTTAATATTGTTTTATTATTTCAGCATACCATGGTTCTATAAAATATGGTAAATTATCCTTTATTCCTTTAAAAAATAAAATTAAAAATACTATTACAGGAGATATAGATTTAACAATCATGCAAAAAGGAACCTGTATTTGGAGAGGATCTTCCCACCTTTATGAGATTTCATTCCCTTCAAATAAGAAATAAGAGGCATCCACTTGTCCAAAAAATGAGATAACTTAGAATCTGAATCTGTAGGGTTAACCATTAAAGAGATTGTCTCCATAACCATAAGATCCCTAGTTTTAACCTTCCACAATAAAGCTGAAATGAGCTTAAGCTTTGATGTATCAATATCCTTTATTCAGACCGGCAGTTTGCCCTGAGATAGGTGCATTTCAGCAACGTTTCACAACCGGATTAAAGGGGCCATTCACACAGGCACATCTGTCCAGCATTCCCCAGCCGTACTCAACCCATCTTGTAACGCTTCCCTCCCGAGTTTAAAAGATACCTGGTAAAAGAGGTATCAAACTCTGGAAAGCGTATCTATCCCACGTATATTCCGCACCAACAAAGTGTGAATGCTAAAATCCATGATTTTTGCTTGTTTGCATATGTGCTCATGTGCCTATGCGCTCATGCACATAAGTGCATACCCCCAGATTAGCAAAACAGAAAGCTGCGCCTTACAGCCACGCCTTCGGCCAACAGTGCGAATGCTCCCTCACGCCTCCTCCCAGTATGCTCCCGCATCAGTTGGCGCAGTGTGACCGGGAAAACCCGGAACAATTTGTTCCGGGGCTTTTTTGTCATGACTCCCTACCGCTTCAAACTGCCAGTCTGAACTCAGCCTATGTCTTTTTTAAAGGTTTCTTAGACAATCCTATTAAGGAGAAGGATAAACTTTGTTTTTTACCAGTATGTACCATGGAAAGTGCCAGGATGCACATATTTACTGACATAAGCTATATGTTGGTATGGCTTGTTTCCTGTCATTCTGTCTTCTTTTAATTATAATAACTACATAGGAAGTTTTATTAGTTTGAAATGTAGTAGTTACTTTATATTTTTCATATGTGGTTATTTAAATTAAAAGCTGTCTGTACATATTCCATTGAAATGCAGTGCAATGAAGGGTAGTTGTGACACTGTTATAGAGTTTGCTTGTTCAAAATTATTGCTTGATATTTGTGAGTTACTGTAATGACTATGGAGATTGTTTTTCTCTTTGGTGACCAGTTAAAAACTTAGTACATGATGGCTTCTAATTTCATGAAGAGCTAATGACCTATCTGTAGCCTCTAGCTACATGGTGAGGCAAACATTTATAGTATCACCTTGTCTTGTCAGATTTGTGTGGTTATAGGAGTATGGTAACAGTTGCCTTACAGTGTTATTGGAGCCTACAGAGGATCAACTTTCAGTGAGTTGTGGATTTTTTTGGTATTTTTGCATTTGTGTGTGTGTGTTTGTATGTACATGCCAATGTCTGGAAGTCATGGCGACCTCTGGTGCACAGAGGATATTCAGAGAAGTGGCTTCATAGCCTGCCTCTGGCCTCCTGGCCCTGGTATTTTCTGGAGATCTCCCATCCAAATACTTGCCTCCAATATTCCTTGGAGGTCTCCCATCCAAATACTAGCCAGGTCAACAAACCACCTTTGAATCTTTCTTGCCTTTAAAACGGTGGGGGGTTGCCATAAGTCAGCTGTGTCAGCTGTCCACCACCACCAAAGTAGCTAGTGACCACCATGTGGCAATATTCGCTTGCTGCAACCATAATATGCTTGTAAATGTAGATTTGCCAGACTGGATACATATGATGGACAGACAGATGGATATTGTTGGTAAATTGTTATGATGCTAAAGAAAAATGAGATAGGTATCAAATATCTGCCGTTGACTTATTGCTTGGAGGAAAGTAGTTCACATGTTCAAGGCTGCAAATCTATGCATACTCATTTGGGAGTAAGTTCCATGGTGCTGCAAAGGATTTACTTCTGCATAAACATGCATGGTTTAAGATTGTGCGTGCATGCGTGTGTGTGTATATATATGTATATCTCCTATGCTATCTTGTGCAGTAACAGGAGATAATATAGTTGGTTCCATGTTCCCAGTACCACTGTAAGACAATATATCTCATTTCCTTGTTCCAGTGGTAAAACAGATGCTGACCCATTCACTGGGACACAGCTATTGATGGTACTTTCTAGGGAAATTTGAAAATTAACTAATCAAAATCCAAACTGACTGAGGCTTATTCTTTAGTATCATTTGAGTACCAAAATCCAGTCACTGGAATTGAAATAACTGTTATTCTGGTGCCCCATTATCTGTTTTTCACAGCTGTATAGTGCAAAAGCAGCAAGAAAAGATAAATGGAGTGGGGTATCTTCAACCATTCTAAAGGATCATCCCAAGGCACATAAATTCCACTTTCCACCAATCATTGCTTGGAGGGCTTTTTATTTCTATAATATTGCAAAAGTGGGTCCTCCCTCATGGTCTTTTCTGCTTCTGTGCTTGCCTATCTGCTAGAAGAAAATGCATTGTTTGTACTCTTGTGGTGGGACTGGGGTTGTATAAATTGAAGAAAAGAGAGACAGACATTTTGCTTGCATGTTCTGGAAAGCAGACATTGGGGATGGATTGAGAGGCAGAGGCTAGGCTGTACTAAATCTTCCTTCACAATAGATAGCATAACTGAAAGGAAGGAGGCAGATCTTTTAATTGTAGTTTCTGGAATGCATGAAGGCAGGCTGCTGGGGAACAGACTTGAAAAGAGGGTAACTTTGCCTTACAAAAAGAAGAGCAAAGTGAAACCAGATGAGATGGGACAGACCTGTGCTGAGGAAGTATTTGAGATTTCTCTATGAAAGATCAATGAAGATACAAGTTCTGAGACTTTTCACTACTTTAAGTTCATATAAAAGTAACTATGCCGTTCTCTGATACAAATTCCCTTGTGTTCAGGTTCTGTTAGCCCAAATAGGGAAAAAAGATAGGCAACCTCCTGTTCACAAGTAAAGAAAGCAAAAGATCGCAGAATCTTTTTTAAAAAAATCTCATATACAGGGAAACCTCTTTTTTTGCCACCATGTGTGCTTCTGATACCTCAGCTGAACTTACAGCAAAAGCTTCAAGCACCAGAATGTGATGAAATACGGCACAAAAAATGTCAGGGTTTTGATCCTCTTGTCTGTGAACTCAGTTATTTGTTTAAGCACAGGCCAATAGGCTTCATGAAGATTCCATGACCCCACCCACCACCACAATCATCTGAGTTCCAAGTCCCTTTAGAACACTAGCTAGACAGTATGCTGGTTAGTTGCTTAGAGATCATTAGTTCAATCTAAGGGACATTAATTGGTTCAGTGGCACCAAGGAGGTACAATCCTCATTTGGTCATCATAGTTAATTTAAGGTATAAAACTGAATTGCATTTCACTCCCTCCGAGCAAAGGATTTCAGCATAGAGAGATATTATTATGTGTCCATAGACAATAATATCCAATAACAGTTTTAAATGGAATATCGGAAGTTCAAGTTTTGTGTGTTGCTAGTTTTTCGTTATTTCTGTGAAGGCTTTCTAGGCACCTTCCCATCCCTATTCACCAGGCCTCTAGTTAGGATTTATTAAACATTAAAGGATATTTCTTTCTGTCTCTAGTGCAAAGTCTCTTCCAGTTAAGTGTTATGGTTGATTAAAACTTTGGTTAGGGCTTTTTGGGTGTGGCCATATAGAATCAGTTGCCTTCTATACCTGACTTAATAGCTACAACCATTCTCTAAGCATCCCTTCCTCCAGCTTAGGCATCTCTTCCCATCTCTGTCTCTTCTGCCCATAGAAGAGCCACTTAAGTTGGAGAAAATTTCCTTGGACTGGAGGAAGGTTTCAAACTTGAGCCAAAAGAAAACGTTGGGTATACATATGTTAAAAAATTAATAGGTAATTGAATAAACCTTGCTCAGTTGACTGGTAAGATAGGGGTAGGATCTACCCCAGTACATACATTTTTCTTAAACCTGCTTTTTGAGAATAGTTGGTATGTCTTTCACTGTATTAGTTTGAAGACACAGGTGCTTTTCACTTTGGAAAGGAGTTGTCTGGTTCAGTGTAGGCACCAGTGAGGGTGGAGATGGTTTGGGGGTCTATGGACATTTTTCAATAAAAATGAGGACCTTGGATTATTAAAATGTGAGAACCACTGTGATATAGTGCAGTGTGTGCATGGGCATGCGTGATGTATAAAACCTCACAGCTGATCTTTTTTTTACTATCATGCTAGCTCTGAAAAATTATCTCATTTGGCTACATGGCACCTCTAGACTTTGTTTTGACAATTTAGCTAGATTTGCTGTGTAGGTCAATATGAGATTTGTAATTTTCACTATTTTTATAAATGAAATTAACAATGCTCTTTCATGGGAGAAAATAGTAGAAGGTGATTCCCTTTAAATAAACAAGTCTCCTCTGCAGCAAGGCATTGCCCTCTTCCTATCTGTGCTCTATCCTGTTGAGGCTGAACATAACACTAACATGGAATTAACTGGATGGACTCTGGAAAGAAAAACCATGTAGTTTAGACATGCTTTTCAGGATCATGTACACAAGTCTTATAGAATCATCAGCTAAGCATTGTATTAAGTTGATAAACTAATCTGACACAGAACAAGTTTTCAGACCATTTGACAACTTGTAGCACCCAACCCCTTTCCATTTAAGCCACACTGAAGTACTGAGATATACTTAACTCTGTTCAGTACCTGTTTACATTTTTCTGCTTAGCTAGTAGCAGTAATCATAACAGTGAATATGTTTATTATTGTAGCTGCTTTCTGGAAATGCTGCCTTGTACCTGATAAAACATTGGACTTGGATGAAAGCAATGTATCATAGATGAGCATGTTTTTTAAAGAAAGCTTTTGCATGCATGTAGGGATTATGAAATGCTAGGTAGCAACAGTACAATCCATCGAGCTGCATGTTCATGGACATATGACATCTGATATATCTAATAGATTAAAAATTGACTACCTGTAACTTTCAATCCTTCCCCAAGCCAATAACTAAGCTACTCTGATGTAATACTATTTTCACAAAAATTCCAACTAGTTAGTGTAGGTTTCAACAATATTGAGAAACTGTACTACTTTTGTGTCAGTAGTGAAAGGTCAGTGTATCTGAGAGAGGAAAAACCTTGCCCAGGATTTAGGTACAGGGGTGGTTGCATGATGGTGACAGAATTATTGGCTGATATACTAGGCAGACTTTAAGACTGTCGTCTGGGAAATTAGGCTGGAAAAGCATACCAGAAATAAGAATACTATGTTCACCTCCAGGCTGCCTTATATGCCGGTAGGGAAGTAAGACAGGCACAACAGAGTACTGTCTTTTCCCTCTAATGGGACTTAAAGAAGCCTGGGAGGATATTTTAAATTAGGGAATGGTGCAGAGGGAAGAATTAATTTCTATTTCCAAGTGATGCAGTCCTGAGCTCTTTGGAGGAAGAGTGGGATAAAATTGTACTAAATAAATAAATGCTGATCATTCCCATGATGCCTTTTTGCAACCCAGTTACATGCTGGAGGATCTGATCACAGGTCCCTGATGTCACATATAGTTTGGCCTTCAGAATTAGGCAAATATTTAGTTGATAGATTTCTACTTTTATTACAATATAACACAGCCTCCTCTGCTTTATATTATACAATGAAAGTGAATTTGGTGGTTCTATAAGGATTTGTAGAAGGTTCTTTATTTTGATGCTGACTCAAAGTTGACCCATGTTCAGCATTTTTGTGGATTTTGCTGGGATCAGTACTCTTCTGAAGACAATATGTGACATAATATGTGTGACACTTTGCACTTCTGTTTCATTCAATATAGCTGGATCTTTCTCTTTCATCTGGACATTTGTATGGTCTAGCCACTTTCTTTCTGATGCTGGTCCTCAGTAGGAAGTATAGATAGGAGCAGACTGGGAAGTGAAAATAGCCAGCTGAGCAGCCTCTGTAGTGCTACAAGCCAACACTTCAGGGGCTGCTGAATTTAGGGGCCACTGAACACTGGCTTACTCTTTGCCTCATCCCAGCAATGCAGGAGAAGACTGGCTTTCCTACACATTATTTTGTTGCTTGTGTGTCCTTATTGTGTCATTTTTTTCTTTTCTGTATGTGTTTTCCCCCATCTTGTGGTCACTTTGATATTTCATCACTGTATCACTGGTTTATTCCCAGAACACTTTAAAAAGTGCAGGGAAATAAACCAGAGATACAGCAATGAAATCTTGAAGTGACCACTAGAGAGAGTAAACATGTGCAGAAAGGGGGGGGGAGATGCAGTATGAGCACACAAGTGATGAAAATAAAGTGTGGAAAAGCTGGACAACTAGTGAGCTAAGACTGATTACCAGTTAAAGGTCTCAACCAAATGGCCCCTCAGAAGCTGGCAGAATTGCTAGGGCTTGGCTACCTAGACACCTAGAGCAGTAGTCCGCCAGGAAATTTCTCTGTGAGTTAAATGGCTGATATGCCTCTGAACTTAGGCCTGGATTTATTATATGCTAAAGTATATGACTTCAACATACTCTAATTGTATATCTAAGGCTGTTCTTGCTCTTCTTGGAAGCTGAGAGGGAGACGGATCAGTAACACTTAAACTTAGAAAGTGAAAACCATGCCTTATTGGCATAATACATAGTATCATACATTCTAATCCATGAACAACTAAAACCAGCCATATAATTCAGCTTGTTTTCAATACAACAGAATTTATTAAAGTATTTATTCATGTATAATATATCTGCCTTCTTCCTGAGCATTTCAGGATCCAAAGTGGGTGCCAGTGACAGGATTTTTAAAATATTTTGCTATATGATCAGTTGTATATAGTACTTTAAATAATACTGATAGAAGTCTTTAAAATAATAAAAAGTCCTCCTTGCGCAACATTTTTTTCCGTTTGATTCCTATATATGTTTTCTTAAATAATAAATATTCAGTGACTGAATACTGGGTTTTTAATCTGGGTGCATTGCATGTGAGCAAATATTTTGATCTCATGATTTTTAAGATTTTACCCCACCATGAAAGCTTTTACTAGTCCACTATTCAGCTGTTGATGGGGGATATATTTTCCGTTTACACCTTTCAGTAGAATTTATGGTAAAAGGTTTAGGTTGCATGTCAGTATTTAATTTTTAAAATTGGTATTGTTGGAATGGTTTTATTAACAGAAAACTGTTTGCTCAGTTCATTGCTGCGATTTATTTTTATCTCTGTACCAAGTATTAAGGGAGCAAATGAACATTTGTACACACCTAAAAGTGAATATCTCCCTAAGAAGATAGATTACGTAGTTAATGGGACACAGATGTAGTCATATAATAAAAAGTATCATATCATATAGCTCTTGTTGTGCTAATAGCAGGAACTGAGGATTTGTGTCTCCCCCTGTTTTTTTTGTGATAAAAGGACACTGGGGTTTTTTTTTAGTCCATTCAGGTCAGTGTCTGAATTTCCAGCCACTAGTATACAGGGTGTCTAGTACATTGTAACTGTGTATTTTTAAGTTTAAAAATATCTGCACACTTCTTCATTTTAATTGTCTGTCCATAATAGTGTATAATGTCATTTAAATGTATTTTACATGCCAGAATTTTGTATATTCGATCAGTCCTTTGTGCAGGCATTTGAACTTCTGTGATTTCCAGTGGATAAATAAAGATAGGAGTTGTTTGTGAACTGTGTGTCAGACTCCTGGAAAACAGACTCCCAACAACATTCCCTTTAGCAGTGATTTGTTTATTGAGATATCATCATGTTCCAGGCTAGAACAGTACCATGTCAGAACTGAGGTTCTGGTGGGAAGATTCAGAGAGATAGACAGTTCAAACAGCCCCCCCCCGAATGACCAGTCACACTTTGTAGCCATCCCAACTAGCACTTGCATTCACTACCCCTCCACCTGGGAATATACGATCCCGTTATCTGTAATAGCAAGCTGGCACAGCTCTGGTTTCAAGTTTGTCCCCCGAGGAGGTCGTTCCTCGAGGAAGAGTTACAATGCCTATTGATGGTGTGGTTCACACACTCAGCCATTCATTCCCATAGGAATTTCCCTCCCCCCTGCAAGTATGGCAAACTAAGCAGAGTTTGACATTCTGCCCCCCCCCAAGCCCATTCAACCTCCCGGCTTGAGGGGATGCTGCTTATGAAAAGTGCGCACCGTTCTTGCAGCCTTTATATGTTTAGCCTCCACCCATTCATTATGGCTCGAGTCAAAGTCTTTCCATTTAAATAAGCAATACAATTGGCCCCATTTAAGTTTAGAGTCTAAAATGTCCTCCACTTCTTGGTGGGCCTCTCCATCCACTATCAGAGGAAGAAGAGCTGGAGGATGAGGTCTCTACTTCAACAGTCCAGGATCCTTCTTCAGCAGACTAAAATGGAAAACAGGGTGAACATGACGTAAGCTCTTACGTAATTCAACTTCGACAGTCACTTTATTAATGAGGCACATCACTTTGAATGGTCCCATATATTTCCATCCCAGCTTACTCCTGGGTTGCAACCCTTTGAGGTTTTTGGTAGAGAGGTACACTGAATCCCCTCATTTCAAATCCCACTCGGGGCCCCTCCCCTTGTCAACATAATGTTTATAATCCTCTTTTGCCTTGGCTAATGTCCGTTGGAGGGCCAGCCACCCCTGAATCACTTTGGCCCACCACGCCTGCACATCCCCGGGGTTTGGGTCTCCCAAATTCAATGTGGGGAGGGGTCCCCCATCACATCCATGCACTGCTCTAAAGGGAGACATGCCTATGGAACTGTGCACCAAATTGTTATAACTATACTCTGCAAAGGGGAGCAAGTCCACCTAGTCATCCTGCAGGTGATTTATAAAGCAACACAAGAATTGTTCTAGCACTTGATTTGTCCATTTGATTTGCCCTCTTGGGGTGGTAGGCGCTACTTAGTCCTTGTTCCACCCCCAAGAATTTTAGCAACTCCTTCCAAAATCCAGCCACAAACTGTGAGCCCTGGTCCAAGATTATCTTGTGGGGCAAAGCATGGAGTCTAATTATGTGTTGCATGAACAGCTAGGCCAACTTCCACGCAGTGGGCATTTGCTTGCAGGGAACAAAATGTGCCTGCTTCGAAAACAAGTCAACCACCACCCAGATTACTGTCTTCCCATGGCTTGGGGGCAGGCCCATGATAAAGTTCATAGATAAGATGGACCAGGGGCTGTCTGGGGTCTCTAATGGTTGCAACAGTCCCGGGGGCCTTCCCACCCATTTCTTGCCCAACGACTACATCTGGCAAGAAGCTACATACTTAGAGATATCCCCCCTCATGCGGGGCCACCACAATTGTCTTTGAATAAGGTTTAGAGTCTTTAAATATCCATAATGCCCAGCCAGTTTGTTATCATGCCCAATCAAAAGAATTTCCCCATTAAGGATTCTGGAATGAACAGTTTATTTCAACAGTACCAACAGCCATCCTCTCTCTGCATCAAAGACCTCTCCTTCTCAATGGCCACAATCAGCATCAGTCAGAGTGGATTTGAGTTTCTCAGCCCAAGGCTCCATCCCCAAAAGAGGCTCCCCCTTGACCTGACAGTATGTCATCACTGCCCCTCCCAACTGGGTGGGCATGAACATAGTATCCACTGCCTCCTTGCACTGGCTTGCGTGTTGCGGGAGGCAGGACAGGGTGTCAGCCAGGAAATTTGACCTCCCAGGGAGGTGTTTGAGGGTGAAATGAAAATTTGGGAAAAACTCTAAGCATCTCAGCTGTTTTGTGTTTAGGCACTGAGGGGCTTTGAGTGTCTCCAGGTTTTTGTGATCAGTCCAAACCTCGAAACGGACCCAGGCCCCCTCCAACCTATGTCTCCATGTCTTTAATGCCAATTTGATGGCAGCTGCCTCTTTATCCCACACGGCCCAGTTCCGTTCAGTGCTTGAGAACTTTTTAGACATGTAAGCCAAGGGGTGCAGGTTCTCGTTCCCCCTTCTGTAAGATCCCCCCCACTACATCTGAAGCACCCACTTGCACCACAAATTGCTTAGTCTCATCAGGGTAGTACAAAATGGGTTCTGAGGTGAATAAAGTCTTTAAGCGTTCAAATGCTTGCTGACACTTGGGGGATCATGGCAAGGGGCTACTCGGCTTTTGACAGTCAGGCCCCTTCCCCTTTATTTTTAGGAGGTCTATGAGGGGGAGGGTGATCTGGGTGAAATTTGGGATGAATGGGCAATAGAAATTGGCGAACCCCAAGAAAGACTGTAGTTGGCATCGGGTCTGTGGGGGCTTCCACCCTGCTACATCCTGGATTTTCTTTGGCTCCATGCCCAGTCCCTTCCTGGAGATGCGGTACCCAAGGAAGTCAAGCTCCTCTCTGTGGAACTCGCACTTAGAGAGCTTGGCAAACAGGCGATTCTCATAAAGGACTTTCAGGACGTCCTACACCAACTTTACATGTGACTCTTTATCTTTTGAATAAATCAAGATATCATCCAGATAAGCCAGGACCCCCTTGTACTGGTGCTTGTGCAACACTTTCTTGACCAGGTTCATAAACACCCTAGGCACTCCGGCCAAATAAAACGGCATCACTAGGTATTCAAACTGTCCTAGTGTGGTATTGAACGTTGTTTTGTGCTTGCCCCCCTCCCTGATGCACACTTGAAAGTAGGCATCCCACAGATCTAATTTGGTAAAGAGGCCTCAGCTAGCAAGTCTTTGATGGGGGAGAGGGCAGGCTTTTGACATAGATACTGCATTCAACCCCTGATAGTCCATGCACAGTCTCAACCCCCCATCTTTCTTCTTGCAGAGCAACACTGGTGCAGCAAATGTGGAAGTCGCCGGGTGGATAAATTGCCTGGCCAAGTTTTTATCAATGAACCTTCACAGTTCCTCTTTCTCTGTGGGGCTCATGAAGTAGATTTTCCCTTTGGGCATTTTATATCCCGGGAATATTTCAATTGCACAGTCAGTTTTATGATGGGGAGGTAGTCCATCTGCCTCCTCCTCCTCCTCAAACACCTTGGCCAGGTCCTGGCATTCAGGTGGAATCTGATTTAACTCTTCCCACTCCAGGCACAAGCGCTCAGCCACGGGGTGAGGTTCTTTCCCCCACTCTGGGTTTCAGAGATGCTCTTTGCTTCGGGGGTCTAGGAAAATTAATGTCCCTGTACTCCACTGGATATATGGGTCATGGGCCATACCATAGAGTGCCATAGAGAATTTTGCAGAGGGATTCACCACAAAGGAGCACAGTTCCCAGTGAGAGGCCACCCACACCAGTAGGTGGACAGTGTGGTACTGGCAGGCCCCCCCCCATTGGTGTCCCATTTAGGAATATACTATGGGCTCCTGTAACTTGTGCACCTTGGGCCCCAAGCCCGTGACTATGGCTGGGCTGATTAAGTATCGGGTGCATCTTGAATCAATTAGGGCTCTGTCCCTGATATGTGTCCCCCCCCTCAGGATTAATTATGGTAACAGTCAAATAGAAGAGAGTGGAGGAAGGTCTCACTGAGTCTTGCGCCAGAGACTTTTGGACCTGCTGGCTGGTGCCCTTCACAGCAGGTTCTGGCTTTTTCCCACTGGAAGAGGCACATTGCCTTCATGGGAGGAGGTGCCCTCCACTTCATCTTTTGCTGCCGCTTGCAGGGCCTTGGACAGCTTGGGTTGTCTGCTTGGGGTGTTGGGCCTCTTCTCCTTGCTCTTCTCCTTGTGTGCCTTCTCAGGGCTCTCACTCCCTGGGCAGTTTATGGCGAAGTGCCCCAGCATCCCACATTTCAGGCACAACCCCAGTCGCATTTGTTGCTCTTGGTCACCTCTGGTCATTAGAGCCCTTCCTCATTGGGTCTTTGAGCCTCTGGATGCCTTCCCTGGCATCTTGTATTGGTACAGGCGCGCCAAGTTGCACCTGTTCTCTGCCTCACAGGCCACCTGGATCCAGCTGCTGAGTGTCAATGGGTTGTCTTAGGCCAGGGCCTTCTCCAAGATCGTAGTATTCAACCCGGCTCAGTAGAAGTCAATAAGGACCTCTTCAGGCCATCTTTGTAGTTTGGCTGCATAGGTCTTGAACTCTTCTGAGTATTCTTGCACCGACTGACCTCAGGCCCCAGAGATGGGTTCATGCCTTTTCCAGCTCTGGGGGGGTCTTCGTATTGGCGCCTCAGTGCTTGCATGAAGGCACCCACATTATGCAGTTCCGGGCCCCCGACATTGTATAGGCCCACAAACCAGTCGGCTGCTCGATCTCACAGCCGTGACCCCACATAGTCCACACGGTGCTCATCCGAGGTGAAGGTATGGCCCCATTCTTGCAGCATGAAGAAGGCATCAAACGTCACCTCTAGGGTATCTCATGGTTGCTCTCAGTCTCAGATCAGCATCATGGGAGGGAGGAGAGGGGGTCCTGGCAGTTGCCTACATTGTTCCTCCTCATCTGTCCCCTCTTCAGACTTTTCTGCTCTCTGTTGCATGAGTTCTTTACAACTGTTGGGAGGTTCTCAGTGAGGGTTTGGAGGCCCTCCTTTAGTTCCTTCAACTCCGCTCTGAGCTCTGCATGTGCCCTCTCAGTTCTCATCTCTTCTCCCAGTGCCTCCATGACTTTCAGGCATTTGGGGTCATCTTGGAAGGTGCAAGAGGCTCGTCTGCCATCTTGTTCCCCATAGGCCTTCATGCCTCTGAACCCGGGAGTGCTCATGAGTCATCACACTGATTTCAACCACTCCAGTGGTCTTTGGGCTTGGCCCCCATGTCCCAGTACACTGTGCGCTTCTTGGGTTTGGGGCCAGCCGGCTTCTCTTCCTTCTTGTCTGGGGCTGGGCCCAGGAGCTTGGGTTCAGACCTGGCGCCTGTCCTGGTGCCTTTGCCTTCGTCTGCCATCATGACTGTGGTGTGATGGTTGAAGGGAGAAAGGGAGTTCTGACACTTTGTCAGACTCCTGGACAGAGACTCCCGGACAAGAGACTCCCAACTACACTCTCTTTAGCAGTGATTTGTTTATTGAGATATCATCATGTTCCAGGCTAGAACAGTACCGTATAAGAACTGAGGTTCTGGTGGGAAGATTCAGAGATATAGACAGTTCACCCCCCGAATGACCAATCACACTTTGCAGCCATCCTGCCGAGCATTTGCATTCACTACTCCCCCACACCTGGTAATATATGATTCCGTTATCTACAATAATAAGCTGGCACAACTCTAGTTTCAAGGTCATACCTTGCGGAAGGAGGTGTCTTAAGGAAAAGTTATGACACCTATTGATAGTGTGGTTCACACACTCAGCCATTCACCCCCCCCGGAATTTCCCTCTGCCCTGCAACTATGGCAAACTAAGCAGAGTTTGACACCGTGTAATGTATGTTGTTCTGCATTTTCTTTCTGACTATAAATTGCCGTGTTTGGATTATTGCATGGATCTAAATATATGATACAAAACTGTAAGAAAGTTGGAAGTACATTCATAAATATTTGGCATTTAGTAAAGTGGGGGTGGCGGAAGCAAACATGTAGGGGTGGCTCAGAGGTTCAAAGAGGCTTTGAAAAATAGACTGGGGATAATTGGGTTATCAGATGCAGACTCTGCAGGGAATTGAACATTATCTCTTCTTAGTGTAGGACTACTGGGTCACTTCCTTAACTCTACAGCTCCATTCTCTGTCAGCCTGACAAAATCCAGATGACTCTGAAATGGGCATTTACTGGTTACCACCCCAAAAGTCCTCCCTTTCCCATCCTTCAACAGGTTGATTTTATGAGCCATGACTATTCTAAATAAGGGTGGTTTTTTTCTTGCCTTGAATTCTCCCCCGTTGATTCAACTGCCTTTAATTGATTGGAACACAGGCCTGATTCTTGGATTCAAGTGAGTCTTTCCTTGCCTTCAACTGCTGTTATTCATTTCTATTAGACAACATCTAACAAAGATATTGACTTGCACTTTGACACTGAAACTGCTACTGTGTTTGATTGTACCGTCAATCTAAAAAAACCCACATTCAGGGTAGGTGTAAAACATTTAATTATGTAACTGGATAGCTATTTTCTGCACTAGTTTTTATTATATAACTTTGATATTATACATTAATATTTTTCATGGAGAGCCAACAGAAAACTAATTCATTGAACTGAGTACTGAAGGAAGATAATTTGACACTTTGGGGGGTACCTGATAAATTAGTAGCCTCATTTCTTTCTTACCAGAAAAACATTATTTATATAGTGCCATGAACTCTGCTGAGTTCACAGCTATTTTGAAAAGGTTGCTGTATGTCAGTCCAAATAGACTAGTTCATGTGATTTAGAATGTGTTACTACATCACGGGTTGTGGTTTCTTTATCTTCACTCCATTTTCTGTTTTACAGTTGCTTCAGCAGGTCCATACTTTTTTCCCCACAGATATCACTAGACCTGTGAAAATATTTTACTATGTTTTAGTGAGAGTCTTTGGATTTATACTATCAGTTGGATCCAGTGCAAAATTTCTGCTTGTGCTCTTGCGCAAGTGGAAAAGCAAGAAAAACACCACCATAGCCAGTTGCGCTAAGATAACTCATTGTATCCCTACTTGCATTTCTACTTGTGCAAAATATTGTGGAACCAATCCTGGAGTTCAGGAATGAACATAGCGACTTATTCATTCTTAAAATGGATCCCTGAGGGACAATATCAAAGATGGAAGAGATTGTTGCACAAGCTCTGCATATATCATTGCATGTGAGCAAAGTAGGATGGGAGTGGGACACTTTATACAACATGTTGTGCAATTCCTTCCACAATCAAAACTATACTAAGTGATTTATTTTTATGCTTGCATATCACTGGATCCAACTCTATATGATTTCTTGGTTTTGACATACTTACAGTGCAATCCTGTGCAGATACCCACTGAAATCATAGCGTGCACCTAAATCATGGAATGGAGTAACTGCATAAAATTGCACTGTCCATGCATCTGATGTTTATCTCTTACTTTTATTTTTTAAAAAGAAGCTGATGTGGTAAAATGAACATACTTGTATGCTTTGAAGTATTTTAAAAGGTATAACATAGCTCATGATAAGCTTTGCTAATAGATAATAGCATAACAGTTGAGGGGGAAGGGCCATGGCTCAGTGGTAGTGCATCAGCTTGGCATGCAGAAGGTCCCAGTTCAATTCCTGGCATCTCCAGTTAGGGATCAGGTCATAGGTGATGTGAAAGATCTCTGCCTGAGAGCCTGGAGAGCAACTGCCAGTCTGATTAGACAATACTGACTTTGATGGACTGATTATTAAGTATAAGGCAGCTTTAGGCGTGACTGAATAGTTAGTAGTTGATAGTTTTCTATGTTTAGTAGCACACGTGGTTAAATATTCCAACATTTTACTAGTAAGAGGTGCAGGTAGTTTCAGTCCAGCACTTGATGGTTAATGTCCATATTACCAAAATTATTGCAAACCCTGGCAGCAACTGAAACACTAGAAGTGTCTTCTCTTTAGACATACTATAAAGTTTAAGCTAAAGTTGCTTACAAGCTACCCACTATATGTTAAAGACTTTGCAATTAACAGTGTTCCAAATAATTTCTGTTGCCACCTGCACACTTAAAGAGTATATATTACAACCAGGACCCCTGACCTGGATAGCTCAGGCTAGCCTGATCTTGTTAGATCTCAGAAGCTAAGCAGGGTTGGCTCTGGCTAATAGTTGGATGGGAGAACTCTAAGGAATACCAGGGTTGTGATGCAGAGGCAGACAATGGCAAACCACTTCTGAACATCTCTTGCCTTGAAAAACCTTATGAAAACTTTTTTCCCTCTTAAACAACACCCCTCCCCAGCAGGGAACAAATATCAATGGCAAGCATCTTACTGCAACAAATATTGGTAGTGCAAAAACTCATAACACAATTCTTTCTGTATTGTACCAATGCAGCCCACTTATTTTATATACCTGTACAAGGTTGATGAAGGAGTGAGCTCCCGTCTCTGGTTCCAGCTCCTGCCAACCTAGCAGTTCGAAAGCAAGAAATTGCAAGTAGATAAATAGGTACCACTTTGGTGGGAAGGTAACAGCGTTCCGTGCGCCTTGGTGTTTAGTCATGCCGGCCACATGACCATGGAAATGTCTTTGGACAGCGCTGGCTCTTCGGCTTTGAAATGGAGATGAGCACCGCAACCCTAGAGTCGGATTCGACTGGCTTTCGAGCAAGGGAACCTTTACCTTTACCTTTTACAAGGTTGATTATAATGCTATAATTTATTATAGTGTTCAGATGTTTATGATTACAGGTTTGATTTAGACTATGGTTGGGATGCAAAGAGATTTTTTGGCCCTCCTTCTCACTGCAGCTACTAGCCTCCTCCCAGAGGTGCTCCTGGAGGTTGGGAAACTTTCAACAATATTCTCCGTAGCATGGAGTGACAGCCAGAAAGGAAAGTTGCAATTCCTCACATTCAACAAATTAAGTGGGCATTTCCAAGAAATATACATATTTGGAACCAGGTAGGTGGGCAAATTGTCAGGATGGGTCAAGTTTTTTTTAAAAAAGTAGCCTCTGTGACCACTTATGGAGACATTTTAGTTGATCACAGTATATGTAGCAATGTACAATTAGTTTCATACCCTCTTTGGAAACTACCTGTCATATTTATGAAATTGTAGCAGTTGTAAGGAAGCTTTCTTATGTTCCATGCTAAGTCACAGTTTAGTATATATATACCAGTAATTCCCAGGCTGTATACTAGGGTAAATAATCACTAATGGCCGAGTTCAGCCTGGCAGTTTGGCCCGATATAGGCACATTTCACAAACAGATTAAAGGGGCCGGTTCACACAGGCACAGCTGTCAGGTGTTCCCCAGCCGTACTCAACTCATCTTGTAACACTTCCCTCCGAGTTTAAAAAGTACCAGGTGAAAGTGGTAGCAAACCCTGGAGAGCATGTTGATTCCACTTCCCGGACGTGTGCACGGTAAAAGCCGCAAACAAGCCACATTGATAATTGCTGCTGCACCCATGCGTATAGGTGCATGTTGCCGGAGTCAGAAAAATGCTGCTTACAGTCGCGCCTCTGCCAGGAGCGGGCCAGCAGTGCAAACGCTCCCTTGCGCCTCCTCCCTGGTATGCTCCCGCATCAGTTGGTGCAGTGTGACCATGAAGACCTGGTTCCTGGTCTTTTTTCCATGACTCCCTTGTGCTTCAATACTGCCAGTCTGACCTCAGCCAATGTATTACAAGAACTAAATTAATTAAATAATTTGGAGATATCTGTAGAGGAGTCTGCCCAACGCTTCTCTATATGATTCACTGCTGTGGCCACCTTCCATTAACCTTTGCTGAAGGTGAGAAATTCTGCTGCATGTCTGCATTGGATGTGATTGGATTTTTTCAGTCATTTCTGAGATGTGGCCAAATTAATAGCCCACACAGGAGGCTGAATATTGCCTTCCAATGAGGAGGCAGTCACAGAACAGTGAGGCACACTGTGGGATTTTCTTAATCTTATGCATTCCAAAAAACAAACAAACACACACACACACACACCTTTTTGAGTTGAAAAAAGAGTGAAGTGTGTCTCCAGTTTTACTCAGAAAATAATTTGGCTCAGCTATAAGATGGGCAGGATAAGTTTGGGAAACTCTTATGTATACTGTCCAGAACAAATGCTATTCAGTTTCTTCTTCACTGAAATGGTGCAATTATGCCAAATTTGTTTTATTTTTTTAAAATGTGGAAAAAAACTGGAGCTATGGGTGAGAACTGGAAGAAACCATCTGTTTGATTCTCAGAATGTATGTCATAGTTTGAATCCATTGATCAGAATGAACAAAACTGTTCCATGTGTGTAGGGAAAGGTAGTGATTTCTCCTTATTGGGATGCTCCAGAGTGCTTTTTAACTTTTGGGGTGGGGCTTTTCAGAGGGCTCTGAATGGGGGGAGACATAGAAGTCTCTGTGCAAACATGTAACATCATGCATAGTAGTTTGAATTCTGGCTGGGGTTTTTTTAGAGGCAAATATGCTCTAAGCCACTAGGGCTAAATACATTGTTTATGGAATATGAATACAATCCAGCCACACTAAGTACTTTTTAAGTCCTTGTTTATTTCAGTGAAAAAGTTAAGCACATACATAATGCTTGAAATCAATGGGATGAAAAGCTTCTTCTTTGGCTGGAATGTAATTCTTAACAGCTAAGTAGATATTTCAGATTTAGACTACAGATCTGTTTGTTTTCTTTCCCAGATTTTTAATTAATGGCTATAATATGCTGGAAGTTTCCTGAATTTTGATTACGAGAGGGTTTTTTTTGGGGGGGGATAAAGGTCAAAAGAGCATTACTAAGCAGTCATAACATCACAAAATGCATTTGCTATCCACTTTACTACATATTCAGTGTTTAGCATGAGTTGGTTGCTTATTCCTGCTTGGTAAATTAGCACTATTCCATCCTACATCTTCTTATTTCTGAAGAGTTATTATACAAAGCCTCATTTTAAAAAGGTCAGGCCCCCACATGATGATTTGTTGTTCATGAATCTACTTTCGTGCCAATTTGCGTGTGCATGTGCAATCAGAAGTGACTTGGAGTGAGTGAGATAATAATCATCTGCCGCTGATATGAAGACTTCCTCTATCCGGCTACCATGAATCAGGCTGATTCCAAGTGAATGAGATTTTAATCACCTGTCACTGCCGCCAGCATTTTCTCTATATTTATGATAATTTTTTTGTCTTTTTATTGAAATCAGTGTTGACTGAATCAAGTAATCCTGATTAGCAATCTCACTGTATCCAGTCAAGAGTGAAATGCATCAGAGCATTACTGGTACACTGAACATACTGAGATTGGAAAGAAAAGAAATGGAAAGGAAAGGAAAAGGAAAGAAAAAAGGCAAAATACGTGTGTCTTAATTATATTTAAAAACCCCTTGGATGTTAGAGCTAGGATGCTAAAACACTTTGGTATTTTTGATTGTTCCAAAGTCAAGCTACAGCTTTAATCAATCATAACATATCCAATGTTATCTTAAGTGCTTTAGCCAGTTTATGTATTCCGTTTGACTTTCTAGGTAATTTTTACTTATTAATGAGTGCTGCTTCCTCTGCTTTGATTTACACCACAGTAGTCCCAATGAAACTAATAGAAGATACATTTTGATATAAGAATTAGGGAAGCAGAGAGCACTTGTCTGAAAAGAAGGCACACCAATTCCCAGTTTTCCTAATCTGAACTGGGCTTTTTACCTCTTTCATATAGAAATATATGGAAAATCAGAGACAAAAAAATTCCAGGGATCATGAACTGGGATTTTATTTTTCTCTTGGGGTTTCATCATAGCTATTTAACATTTATCCACACCTTATTCTCAGCAAGTTTGTTACCATACTGCATTAGAAAACCACAGCCAATTGATTAAGTCTGGAGAAGTAAAATGTGGAGGTGACAAAAAAGACCATTGAAAGTACTTCTATAGCTTTGAAAAAGACAGTGCTGATTGATCATGAAGTGGCACAATCAGATCTCTAGCAGTGTTTGTGAGAGTACAAAGATCTTCATGGGGTTCAGTTTGTAGGAGAGGTAGACCAATTGTAAAATGATGAAGGAAGTGATGACAAAATTCTAGACGGTAGTGCTCATGGTTAAACTATTAAAATCATTTGGTCAAACCCCTGATTATGAGCCCCTCCAGATTAAATTACTATTCCAGATTTGATCCTAAATGCACTGGTGTTCTTTCTCAGTCTTCAGTCCTGTGTTGTTACTGATCTCCTGTGTCGTTACTAATACTTTCTAATTGAACATTCTTAATTGTATGAATGTAAAAAAGACATAATTCTGAATAATCAGTGTTCCAGATAATGAAAAGCATTTTCCCTTTGCTTCAGATACCATGGAACTAGGAACAATTGGAGCTTGTATTATGAAGGCTGAAATGTATTATTTAGTGTTTGTTGAGGGATGACAGAATACTTGGCACTGTACTGTATGGAGAGGAAGACACAATTTTTGCCTGAGGGGCTTATCATCTAAATTGGACTGAAGACAGAGTTAGGAAAGGCTCTAAACAACAACAGCACCAGTAGCTGCAATGATTGTTGGCTTTCTTCTTTAAGAAAACAAACAAAAAGCCTACAAGTCAAAAAGAATATTAATTAAAAAGGGGACGTTCAGATGTGGTAACTGTGAGCCTTCCCAAGGAGGCTTAGGCCACCACTGGTGTAATTAAGGGCTAATTCACATGTAATACTTTTTTTACATAGGTGTCCTTGGGCCTCAGAGAAAAATGCATGCATTCGTTCATTTTTACAGAATTGGAAAAAAAATTAAACACATGACTCTGTAATGAACTGTTGACAAACTAAGAAGCAAAACAATTTACTATTCAAGTAAAGTTAAAAACCATTACAATTGAGATATTTAATTAAAAGACTCCAAAAACAAATATTTCTTTGGTCACCATGTTTTTATGTAGTGGTCTTAATACATTAGTGATAAAAAATAAAAAAATTTCAACTAGTGTATGAACATATATGATTTTGCTCTAATGAAAAATAAGTTTAAAGGTGAATTTATATCTAATGTGTCATGTGGCAAAATAGAAATTAAAAATCTCTATGCTTTTTGCAGTGTACTAGAAAAAAGATTTTAAAGTTTAGACAAGCTGTATTATTGCCATTTGTGAATAACAATTACCTTGATCTTCCAGTGCTTACTTATGAGTTGTACAACTTAGATTTTCACAGGATTGATCCTATTCTTCTCATACCAGTAGGAGTAGACTTGATAACAAAACTGATTCCAACAGCTAGATATAAGTGACATCTTAGAGACCAAAAAGAATCTGGGGGGGGTCTATGCTTCCGAGAGTTAAAGCTCCCTTTGTTGGATGCAGGTTGGAATGGAGATCTCTGAGTCCTTATATCCCAGTTCAGGGTGCAGAGGCACAATGCAGGGTGCAGAGGCTGTACTGGAATGCAGGAACCTCAGGATGCAGTGGCTCCACTCTAATTAAGATGATTACAATGAACATTGTACCTCTGCATCTTGAATTCCTTCTTTGCAACAACCATCCCATTTTCTGACTGGGATATAAGGACTCAGAAATCTCCATTCCAACCTGTATCTGACAAAGGGAGCTTTGATTCTCAAAAGCTTATACCCCCAAATTCTTGTTGGTCTCTAAGTGCTACTGGGCTTGTATCTAGCTGTTCTACTGCAGACCAATACAGCTGCTCTCAAAAACTGAGCAGACTACCTCTTGGAATACCATGACCTTTCCTGGGGCCTCTGGATGCGTTGTTTCAAAGCAGCAAACACTGTGTTCAAGCCATTTATTCCGGAATACATGTAACATAAAAATCTCAATTTATGAAGGAGAAAACAGCTGATTCTCCTAGGGTCCTCAGCCAGCCTGCTTTGGACAAATAGTTCCAAAAATAGCTGTATCACAATGTTGATAAAGATAAATCTTTTAAAATAATCAGGAAAACTCAAAGTGAATGTAGGGTTGCCAGGTCCCTTACTTTTTTTGGTGGGGGGGGAGTTAGTTCCGGCCTGGGACATTGGCGCGTGCATGCTGCAATGATGTCATCACACTAGGCATGCCGCCAGTGGATGCTCTAGCATTCAGCTTGAAAACAATATGATACTATAGAGTTTTCAAGCTGAATGCTAGAGCGACCCCCCCCCAGTAATGTGCCCACGTTGGCTGGATCCAGGCACTTTGGGGGCAGGGTTCCCGTGCCTGCTGGATCTGGGCCAGTGTGTTGGGAGCCCTTTGAGCAGGCAACCCCCCGCCCCCTGGGGGACCTGGCAGCCCTATTGAGCACAAGTGAGAGCACATTATTGTTCCTACTCTGTCGTGGTGATGGTGGCAAAGCAAGCTCATTTTAACAGCATTGTGTCCATGTAGTGCCATCCAGCAGAGCTTTTCTGGGTTGTGAAGGAGCTGTTATTCTGGGCTTCTGAAAATGTAGACCCAGAAAACAAGCAGGCATGCTGTGATGCTTTTAAATGCATATGGCAGGTAAAGTCAGTTTCATCTATTATGACTTAGATTCCACAGTTGGTGCAGTTCAATCTCAGGATGCCATTGGAGTGCAGTCTGGTCCTAGTTGTGTGGATGACTTTTAATTGGTGTGGCCTGATGAAGTGGTTAGTGTTCTTTATTAGTATGATTTGTGACCAGCACAAAATCAATTACAGCGATATACCTGTCTTATACATTTTAGAAAATATACAATATTAAAATGACTGAATGGCCTATGGATTCTTAAAGTCACTGAACAAATTTAACAAAACATCTAAATTTTATGGTTCAGCTACATTCTGTGTAAATTCCCTGCAAATTCTACATGCTGCTGCAAGAAATCTGGCAGAAGGGAGTGTGAACTGAGCGATTTGTGTCTGAAAGGAACTTCCTAGTAATTTTAGATTCAGAACAGGGGAGAACCTCCCAAGCAAGGGTATAATATTCTTTCTGCAAATTTCCTGGTAGAAATGGCAGTGAAGCAAAATATGCTAATTTGTCTCAACCTTCCCTGCACCACACAGGAAAACCCTCTCTGCTATTGGGATCATTCTATCGTGGCCCTCCACCACTGCAGATGGGAGTATATTCCATCTAGCCATAGAGTAATCCTACTGTGGGACGGTATCTCTAACAGCGATAAATACGCTGCTGGAGTTACAGTGTATCTAGTATTCTCTGGTGCCAGGAAATTTGGAACTCTGTTAATGTCTCCCTGCCGTTCAGAGTCCAGTAACCTTTGCTTAACCAGGGCTTTTGCTTGATCTAAGGCCATTTTTAAGAGAAACTCTGGGGGGGAGGCCTAACATATTTAACCTGTGACAGATTGCCTTTAACCAAACCATCCCAGAGAATCAACTATGTAAAGTCTTGGGACGAATGGTTTAGCTTAAGCCATAGATTAATACATGCAAGGTTTACCTTAGCCTCTAATCTAATGGTACCAGACTCTAGGTGCCGGCTTGCATTTGATATACAGCTGGGGAATTGAAATACTGCTCTTAAAAATTTCAATTGTATTCTTTCTAATGAGGCAAAACATGAAGATGGTAGGCCTAACATTGTCCCATACAGAAGTTGGGAGACCATTTGGGATTGATATAATTTGAGGGCCGCTGGAACAGATTGCCTGCTGTTTATATAGAAGAATCTTAGAGCAGCCTGTACCGATTTTTGACCTATATTGGCCATATACTCCTGATGGGCCCTCCTTTTAGCCTTTTGGTAATTGATCTTTATGTGATTTATGTTGCAATAATGACTAAATGCCTTCAATCCCCTTCTGAGGGCAACGTGGGTTCTGGATAGCAAAACTATATCATCAGTATAAAGTAAGGCAGATATCTTCCGATTAGCTAGAGTAAGGGGGTGAGTATCATCCCCACTTATCCTACTAATCATGTCGTCATTGTAACAAGGAAGCCAAAATGCAGCCTTTGTAGTTACGATGGGATTAGTAAGAAGCCCATTTTTATTATACCTAACCTTAAATATGAATTAGAATACAGGACTTGAATCAGATATAAAATCCTCTGATCTATAGAAGTGGCTCCCAATTTGTCCCATAACCTATCCCTAGAAATTGAATCAAAAGCAGTTTCTAAATCAGTAAAGGCTGCATAGAATGAAAGTGCGTTTGGCAGCATATTTGTCTACTAGGTGTTGCAAAATCAGACAGTGCCCAAGGGTGGTTCTTTCTTTCCTGAAGCCACCTTGCTCCTGCACTAGAAGTCTCTCTTGTTCCATCTAGCTCTTGAGTTTGTCTAAGAGATGACTAGCATAAAGCTTGCTAATTATACTTAGCAAGCTGATTGGTCTATAGTTAGCAGGGTCATCTCTCCCCCCAGAGTTAAAAAGCAGAATTATAATCACCTTCCTCTAGTCATCTGAGATTTCCCCAGATAAATCGATGTAGGTAAAGAGAGAAGCCAAAGGGGACGCCGACCAGTCAATGTTATCTTTTAATAATTTGGGGGGGAATATTGTCTCTACCTGGGCCTTTTCTTAAGTTGGCCAATGAGGGACTTGATTTCCTTTACTGTAACAAGAGGCCAATCTGGTAAATCTTCTGACTTTTGAATATGAAATACTTGAGGAGCCTCGGCATGCAGTTTCTAGAAGTACACCAATGAAGTGGATAAGCTGCTTGGAAGTGTGTGTCCCACCACATCTAGATCTGACCATTTCACTTTGTTAGGGTTGCCAGGTCCCCTCCCATGCCAGTTGAGGGGTGTTCTGGGATTTTCCTGACATGATGATGTCACGTGGAAGTGACATCATCATGTTGAGGACATTATGTGGCAACACTCTGGTTTTAGGGCAAAACTCTATGGTAAAACCAGCTTCAAACCATAGAGTTTTGCCCTCAAACCAGAGTGTCGCCACACTCTGTCGACCCCGTAGCCAGAAAATGTGGCTGGGGTGTGTGTAGAATTTTGGGGGGCATCATGGGCCCTAGGAAAAGGTAGCTCAGAGGGCATTTAAATGCCTTTTGAGTTCCCTTCCACAAGACAAGAAAGCTTAGAAAAGCAGTCAGCAGTGGTACCTTCAATACATCTCCAACAATCCCCCTTTCGGTTAGCCCAGTCCTGCTGTATACCACCTAGGTCATGGTGAGTCTTTTAAAAGCATCCACATGAGCCTTTGGAAAGCATGCAAATTAATTCCATCTTGTCTCCTATGCTTTTTTAACAGCTGCCTGGAGAGATCATGAAGGGGTTTGGAGTATGGTGCCACTAATACATGGATGACACCCAGCTCTACTTCTCCTCAACAGCTCAGTTCAGTGCATCTGTAGAAGTTCTGGACAGGTGCCTGGAGACAGTAATGGGCTGGATGAGGGTCAATACAGTGAAATGCAGTCCAGACAAGACAGAGGTGCTTCTGGTCAGTGACAAAACTGCTCATGGACTGGGGAGTCAACCTTTCCTGGAAGGATTTGCACTCCCCCAAAAGAATAGGTTTATAGGTTGGTGATGCTGCTGGATCTTGGCCTACAGTTGGAGGCTCAGATATTCTCTATGGCATGTAGGGCTGTTTATCAGCTTTGGCTGATATACCATTTATGGCCATTCCTAAAAAAAAAAAAAAGTGGGCTATGCAGTTTGGATTACTGTTATGTACTTTTCATGGGGCTGCCTTTGAAAATCGTCCAGAAACTTCAGCTGATACAAAATGCAGCAGCCAGGCTATTGTTGGGACAGGATACAGGAACTATATCACTGCAGTGCTGAAGGATATACACTGGCTGCTTATTTATTTCCAGGTACAGTTCATAGTGCTAATTTTTATTACCTTTCAAGGTCTAAATGGCCATGGTACTTGAAGGACCACTTCCTCCCGTATTGTCAAGACCACCAGTTAATATCTGCTTCACAAGGCCTGTCTCTCTGTGTCTTTGCCTTCAGAGGTAAGCTGGGTGGCAACCAGTGAGTGGGCTTTTTCAGCAGTGACACCTCACTTATCGAGAGCCCTTCCCCTTGAGGCTTGCCTAACACTTATGTTGTTTTCTTTTAGGGCCCAAGCCCAGGGCTATTTTTGGGCAGGAATGCACAGGAATGGAGTTCTGGCTGGCGCCCAAGTTGGCCACATCCAGCAGGAACTCATTAGCATAATAGGCCACACCCAACAGCAGAAACTCATTAGGAATGGCTACATTAGGGGTTTGTGGCCTAACATAGGAGTTCCTGTTTTAAAAATAGCCCTAGGTTTTGACAACAAAGAAGGTAAACAGAATAAGAAGCAAAAGGTGGGTGTGGCTGGATGACCACACTTCTGGTAACATGGGGGTGTGGCCTAATAGGCTAATGAGCTGTTCTGTCAGGGGTGTGGCCTATTATGCTAATGAGTTCCTGCTGGGCTTTTTCTACAAAAAAAACCCTGCCCTAGCCAAAATGTTTCTTTTCACCCAGGCTTTTGATTAAGGGATTGATCTTTTAATAATATTTTAGTCTGGTGTCAGTGGTCTGCATGGAGAGGTAGGATGGAGCAGCATTAAGAAGGGCTAGTCTCAAGTAAGCATCCAGTTGATCACTCTCAAACTTGTCTCAATGTCATTGCACAAGATGGATTGTACCAAAGCAGTACATCTCTGTAAGTATGTAAACTCACCTATGCCCAATTGCAGTTTCAGCTGAGGCAAAGGTGAGCTGAGAATGAATGCCTTGGTGGCTACCCTGAAGTGCATATTTCATGCCAAGAAGCCTTAAATAGTTGGGCCCAGGAACCTCCCTCATTGACAAGATAGTAATCTGTGCTGGAGAAACCCTAAGGCGTTGCAGGCTTTCATAATACTCAAACTGGATCTGAAATGGCCATGGTTAGCCATGGTGGGTAACCTGCTACGGGAAATAGATTGGGGGAAGTGGAGTGCAATCCTGTCAGTTGTCCTAGATCTCTTGGCAACTTTTGATACCATTAATCATGGTATCATTCTGGACTGTCTTTTAGGGTTAGGACTGGAAGGCACCAATATACAATGGTTTTATTTCAGAAGGTGGTGCTGGGGGACTGCTTGGCCTCTGGTCTATGGTATCCTGCAAAATTCCATCTCGTCCCCTGTGTTCCTTTACTTTCTCCTTGGATGCTATGAGTTAAGACAGAATGATAGCAATACTAGGTTTTGAGAATGATGGAACATGGAAGTCATCTTTGGCCAGGTTTGATCTTCAGAATCTAGGGTTGGATCCAGACTAAATTTTCCATCAATTAATGGAACATTCCTGCATCCTTCCACCAATCTCCACAAAATGCATGAGAAGATGAGCATGAGGGGGGTCTGCGGTAAGAATGCAAAATTGGTGGAAATTCCCAGTTTCGTCTGGATCTAAGCCCTAATCAGGATTCCATAAGGCAGTCAGTGGAACATGGTAAATGAGAATAATTACTCCCAAAAAGCATAGTAGCCATGGTAGGTGAAGATTAACCATGTTTAATGATATCATAAGACACATAAGACAGTCAGTTACCTCAGAATGTGTTGAGTTTATAATATTCCCAGAAGAGCTTGCAAAATAATCACAGTAAGAATAAAGAGTGTGGTATCATTTTTTGGTTGGATGCATCTTATGATTCATTCACTATCTTACAAACACTCTGCATTCCACATTGTAATCTTCCTGGTAACATGTTTAATCTGGGTGGGGGAGGCAGAAGTGCTTTGGTAAAATATCTTGGATATGTGCATTTTATCAGCCGCTGTGCACTGATCAATTGCAACTGGAAGATGCTTGTTCCAGTTTAAAATACGACCATTTCATATTTTGCTGTTTGGAAAAAGGGGATCTGTAAGACCAGAGAAGTGGTATGATTACCCATGCTCCTTCTAACTCTATTTTGATCAGCATGCTTCCTAGAGTTGGCAGAGTGAGAAAAAAATAGTGGAGCCTCGCTTGAGAAAAGGGATCTGCTGTCACAACCAGTGCAACCTGTTGCTTGCTGAAGCAAGTCATGGTAATTCTATTCTGTTTGGAGGCAAAAAGGTCTGTTATTGGTGACTCAGCCCTCATCAAACTGGTGTATACAGTCAAAACTGTCTTGCTCAGTCATGTCACTGGTGTTCTCCTTCAGAGTAAATATTGCCCTCCTATCTGGGCAAGAAGATAATAAGGTGTGGCAGTATGCTCGGAAGAAAGGATGGAAATAGAAGTATGCCCATGGTATGATCCTGATACTTGGCTGCTGGAAAATATCTTGATCCTGATTGATCTGCCCTGTTTTGACTCTGTAGATCAGGACATCAATCCATTTCCTGGAAATGTCTTGTACGCCATGAGCACAGGTTTCCATTTGGTGTTGTATGACCATATGACTAGGACTGATTGGAGAAAATTCATCTTTCATTTGTTCAGAAAGCTACATAAATTGAGGCAGTCCATTATAATTGTTGTGTTGTGCATAGTTTTCCCATAATGTGGGTTGGATAAATATGTCATTAAAAAATCACTATTGCCATAGTAGAGTTATCATTGTGATGAATACCCAGTGAACATCTTGGGTGTCATGCAGAGCAAGAGGTACCTCAATGTGCCTGACTGTAGCTGGAGGAACATTATCTGGAGCTGATCTGGTATCCCCAATTTTGCAGTTTCTAGGAGAAAGATGACAGTTTAATTAAAGGTAGAAGGAGTAGTCTGAGTTTATTTTATTATGAACTCAGCTGTCACAAAGATGCTCTTGATCTACTGTGCTGATTTTTCTGGTATTGTGTCCTAAGACACAATGATGGGAACAGTTGCAGCATAAGATTCTCTAGGATTGGGTCCCAAGGTACAGCTGGTAGCATGTAGTAGCATTGATGCCCTGTTCCCTGGACTGGACCCATGGCACACCACTGAAAACAGCTGGCAACATGTAACATGTGAGGGAGAAGAGGCATTTGAGTGGAGGTTGCATTCTGCTATATTCCACTGCACCATTTGAACATAAGAAGAGGCCTGCAGAATCAGCCCAAGCATCTATCTATTCTGGAATCCCATTTACCACAGTAGCCAACAAGATGCCTCAGAAATCCTGTAAGCAGCCTTCCCATACTGGTGCTTCCAAACACACAAGCAATTGGTATTCAGAGGCACACTTGTTGCGCATGAAGGTTCATTTTGCTGTCATTGATGGCCCTATAATCAATCTGTAATCCATTTAAAGGTGCTGCTCGATAAGATGAGGCCGTATCCTGCCAAAATTCTCTTGAATTGGTTTGCTCAATCTTTGTCTGCAGCTGCAATTTTGTTACTATGCCTTACAGTCTGCTGAGAGAAAACAACAACCTAGCACCTTATTCTGACACAGACGACCTATGAGAGGAGGGTGCTAGTAGGAAGGATAGTGTTCCTAGATGCAGCATCTAATGAATTTTGTTATACAGTTTATTTCATATTGACCTGACAAGATGATGACCTATTTTCTAGAGTTCCACTTGAGACTATTTGGAGACATGATGTTTCAAACTATTAGTTGGCTAAATGGTTTTCCATAAAATGTCTGATACCCTTCCTGGGGCTAGATACCACCTTGAAAGATTTTAGATCACTTCCTTGCCTTCCCTACTGCATCAGGGAATCCCAATTGGAATTAGGATTTGTGGAGATAACATCCAAGCCCAGATTCTAACTCAGCCAAACCTATGGCTACTAACAGAAGCATGAGAGAAACTGACAAAAGATGATACTGTTTTATATTTCAAACTGACCAAGAACAAGTTTATTTAAAATAACATGAACTGAGGTAACTATAAATGGTGGACTTAGAGAAGTGGTGTAGCAGCTTTTAAATAGTATGTTGGGGGGAACCTGTCTAAATAGGCTTTAACATTACAATTAATGTTAAACATTAAACATTACAATTAATACCCAGCATCCAACTGTAATTCCATGACTCCCAAGCTGGTTCCTGTTTCAGGACACTGTTTTTAGCGCACTCTCCTGTTCTGCCAACCCTTTTACCAAACTTTTCCTATATCTCTAATCAGAAGAAAATGGTACTAATCCTTACCTGTAGTTGAGCTTTCTCCCAAATGCTTCACTGTGAGGCTGCAACTGTTGAACAGTGACTGGGGGAGGAGCCTCATTAGGAGTGAGTGGAGTCCCATCTGGGAAGTGCTGATACCATTATGGTGTGTTTTCTTAGAGGTCATCCAAGACTGGCAGAGATGTGAACCAATTAAATAATTGAGTTTTGCTGGTCTCCGAAGATCAGTGCTTTACCTGTACCCTTTATGTGCAGTTGCATTCTTTTTTTTATTATGGCTGCTTGTTCTGAGGTGATTAATCTTTAACCAACATTCTTTCCCCTTATTTTTTTCCTGTCCATGTCATTAAAAATGTCATTGCCACATTTGTCCTGACTAGTGCTATTGGCTTTCATGGCAACCAGCCTCTCTTCCTTGTGTACTCTATAAACTGATGATATAAATGCCATCTTCCTGACTATTTTCCTCCCAACTGAAATCCATAAAGCCTCTACTTCACCCTTATTCAAATATTGAGAGTTTGTTATAAGATCTACATGTCCCCCAATGCTTTGGAAATATCTTGACTGAAAATACATTACATAACTTGTTCTGCCAGAACAACTATAGAAAAGACCCCCAAATGGCCTGGAAGAGCAGAAATGCAGATAATCATAAAGCCATAGCTGAAATCTGTGAAGATGTTTAATCATGAACTATTCATATGGACTTGTTTCCTGTTACATATTTACTACTATTTTAGCTTTGTAGGGCAATAGACATTACAGAATAATTCTGCATCATAAGGGAAACTTCTCTAGACTTCCCCTACATTTTAAAGTTCTTACTTTTGTTTTTCCTTGTTGTAACTGCACAATCTGTTATAACTGCACAAGCTGTAATTATTTTCTTTCCTGATCTTCCTTTTAGTTAATTTTCATATTCATGTGTTACTTGTCACTTAGCCAGGTCACACAAATTCATATCTTTCAATCCTTCCTCATAATGTACTTCTCCCAGTACCTTTTACCAGTTGTATACATTTATAATCCTGAAGTAGTTATTTTTAATGGTGGGATTTATTCTATACTTGGCTGGACATTGGGTTGAATTGGGCAATACTTCATAGTTCTTCAGCAAAGAAGAAAACACATTACTAAGGTGGCTCAGTCACAAAAGGGAAAGAAAAATGGAGGGAAAATCTTTCCTCTGAGGAAGGGAGGTGGATGGGGTTGTCATAACATGGAATGTTTATTTTTTTGGCTTTCTAAAATATAGCCACAATCCAGAGTTGCTCAGTGCATGAAAGGTACCTATTGCTTGTGCAGGGTGACAGCTAGATCACAGCTAATGGAAAGCCAAGTCAAGGTGTTTTTTTTAAAAAGAGTAGCCTTGTTAATCCACTGAATCCAAATGAAGTGTCTTGTCATTAAAGACAAACAAATTTAATATGGTATAAGTTCAGTTGGATGCATGAGCCTGGGCAGGTTGTGATCGAAACATCTTGCTTATGAGATCTCATGCCACAATAAAGCTTCAGTCTTATGCATGCTATTTGGTAAGCCCAATTTAACTCAATGGAACTCATCTCTGAGAAAACATGCATAGGATTGGGCTGCACATTTATTACTCTTAAGACTATCATGAGACTCGTTAAAATTATTTAAAGATTAGCTGTATCTATTAAAAATGTCAGTGTTTCTAATATCAAAATGATTTGTGTGGTATCAAAAGCTTATGGACCTGAGAATTACATTATCTCTTTCAAAAGTATGATATTTTTGGAAATTCTTGTACTACAAATTCAGTATGAAATAGGAAACTATCAATAATTTTCATTGCTGATTAGTTGTGTACCTAAGTAGTTATAGTCATACTGTAATTCTGAACCACCTGAAGTGCCTTTTCAGCTGCTCAAATCCTCAATAACACCTTGTCTGACTTCCAAAATGTGCATTTTCCCTTGGCAGCTTTATAATACAATTATGCATTTTCAATAAAATTTCAGCAGCCCACTGAAAATTAAAAATTTAGGCACAGTATAATATTAATTGAATTTAATATCAGATTAAATAAGAGGGGGAAATACTGCAATATTTATATTATTCATTTTATGATTAATTTAGAAAAATTCTACATTTTTAATATATTCTGAATCATCTTACAATTTCCAACTCTGATGTACTGAAGTTATGTCATAAAATGAAGAGACTGTGTTTCACCGTCAAGACACAAGGGTTGCCACAGTATATAGGTGTTGATTTCAGCTCTGGCCACTGTCTGGTGGTTCCATTCATATACTCTCCTTTCGTACTAAAGGTAGTTAAGGTAGTTTTCTTATTATGAAAAAGCCTGGCAACTCTCTGCATGTTTAGGGGTCTGGACTGTGTCCCGCTATACTTTACAGTGTTTTTATAGATAAAAAAGCAAATCAACAGATGCTAACTGAAATATCTCTTTATTCTCTTTCAGCAATCCTAGTGGATGATAAGTAGTTAGTTAATTGTCACATGTTCGGCAGCAAAGGCTTCTTCAATGCCTCCCCCTCATCACAATTAGACACAGAAACCGGTACGCATCTATTTTGCTGCAAGTGAATGGCATTTACACTTGTTGAGAAATCAGATAGTTTGTGCCTGTGCCCATTATTGTAAAATGCATATATGCTCATCACATGTGATTTTTACACATGCTACTTTTTCAGTAGAAGTGATATCATGTAGGAAATTACAAGGTGTGAAGAGAGATTCAGCAAAAGGCTAATGCAAGGTTTCATCATTTATGAATGTCCCAAGGCCAGTTCACATGGACTACAGTGGCTCTATATGATATTACTTGAGCTGGCCCTGGCTGTGCGCATGCTTACAGTTGCATGGGGGATGTTATGATTCAAGGGAGGAGGCTAAACATAGCTGCAGTGTGATTGTGCTAATATTTTCTTAAACTGCCATCGTCAAGGGAATAGATGCTAGGAAGCTATAACAGTATCGAGGGGCATACTGAGTCATACTTCATGTCCTATGGGTGATTGCCCTCTGGGGATGGTCAGGATACAGTATTAGGAAGTGCTTTGGACAGTGTGGACTCAAAACTCTCTAGGCCTCTTGAACTCATGTGTAGTGCTTTCTTGGATTACTAATGCATTTCGTCTAGATTCCCAGGGGAATAAGAGTGGGTTGATGTATACATTATTCATTGAAGAAGTTTTATTTCTGAAATTGCCCCATCTTTCTAGTGTCATACTTTTAAATCTTGCAAGTACCAGAATTCAGAGGTCTCCCAACACTAAATCTTTCACACTGTTTGTTAGGGGTTGGAATAAGGGTATTATTTATTGTTGGGACAGGGAGGTGGAGGCACAGTATTTCAGCCAGAGCTTGACTCCTCCAGTACTCTTCAAAGCACCCTGTATTACAGAGCAAAACAAACAAACAAACAAACAAACAAACAAACAATGATGCAACTGATCCTGTAACTGACACAGATGTGTGAGAAAGTGTGTCACATGGCTGTTTCCAGCCATGCATAAACGAGTATACCAAGTTTTGAGTGTGTTAGGCTTTTGATCACTTTGTTTTTCATTCTCAGGATATATACTGTCTTAAAAGTGAGTGTTTTTTTAATTCAAGGTATCATAGTGATTTTCAGAACCTGTCCTCACAGTCAGGACAGTTGGGAAAGCTACACTAGACTCTGGTCTGTAGGCTTTTAATTGTGGAATAAATGGCACAAAACCAAACTATCCAGCTCAAACCCACTGAACAGCTTTGGAACAACTATAGGTATGTTTCCTAGAGAATATTTTCATATATCTTTGATTAACATTCGTATTTGGACCTCATTTTCACTGACTTTCAAATCCAGTGGTTATTCTCTAAAAAGAGTCTACTAGACTGGCTTTCGAGCAGGGGAATCTTTACCTTTAGACATGAAGTGCATCTCAAAATCTGTCCTTAGTCCTGTATCAGAACAAGCTGTTGATCCCATGAGATGAACCATGGGGTTCGATCACACACAGAATTAGCTGCACCGTGGGCACGAATGCCAGGTGGATTTTAAGGGCGTAATCACATGAGAACATCTGCCAAGCGTCCTACACCTGTCGGCAACCTGTTTTACTTCACCAAGAAGCAGAATAAAAAAACACTAGGGAAAATCCGGTAGCAAACGGGTTTGCTACAGGCCAGGAACGGGCTTTCCCTGTGTGATCGCGCCAGCGCTCTCTCATGGCTTCGGGATGGTCTGATCGGGCCATCCCAACTCCATGCTGTTGTCCCCCCCATTTCAGTATGCGCATCATCGCACACTGCATAGGGAGCACTCAGTGTGGAGATGCAGATCATCAATCCCACGTTGAAGCGCACCGGAAACACGTGGCACCCCCCGATTCACCTGCAGTTTGCATCTGATCACGCAGTGGCGGGCTGCCCCCACAGCTCCCAGGGATTGTGTGATCGTGCTACTGCAGGTCAAATTACTCCGGAGCAAATAGCCTCACTTCCCCCCCCCCGTGTTATCTCGTGCATGTGATAGCCACCTTGGTATGTGTTCAGAGGTTCTTAAATAGTATTTACCTTATTTGATCCAAAGTTGCACCTTAACTGATGATGAGGTCTTGTTCAAATTAAGTCCTTTCTGATTCCAATTTAACATTTGGTAATAATACATAGTGGTCTGAGTGGAAAGCTTAGACAGAATTTGTTATACATAAGGTCCAATAGTCCATCGTTCCTGTTCACAGAGTTATCTAAGCAAGATCCGATCACACACACTCAATAATCCACTTTCAATCCACTTTCAGTGCACTTTCTGACTGGATTTTTCCTGTGTGAACTGGCAAAATCCAGTTTGAAAGTGGATTGAAAGTGGATTATTGAGTGTGTGTGATCGCAGCATAACTTTTCCATTCATACATAATGATTGGATCACTTTTAATATGATAAGCATGCAGGTGTTATTACACAGGAGCTCACAAGGACTGATGGCAGACTGTATATATCTTTGGCTTTACAAAACGATAGCAGCAACTATCTGTGGTGCAGTATAGCTAATATAATGGGTTGGGTTTTTTAAAAAATATAGCCTCTTTGATTCAGGAACGGGTTACTTGTTCAGTGGGAAATATATGCCTAACCTGAGAACTAGGGCTGGTTTTGTGGTGGTGTCTGTGTTGCACTTAACTTTGTAACATATTTCTTCTGGAATTGTTTCTCTGGTTGATAGCAAACAGAGTGACTTGTGTAGCAATTAGAGAGACTAGGATCTGGAAGGCCCATGTTTGAATCCCCATTCTGCCATGGAAGCTTGCTGGGTGCACTTGAACCATTCACCTACTGTCACCCTAACCCACCTCACAGAGTTGTATGTCATTTTCAGTACTCATTCTACTCTGTTAATTCATTGCCATGTAATATAGAATAGCCATGTTACTACTCTATCTGAAGTTGGTGACTTTTCCTGGTAAGTTATCATCAACCGTTTTGCTGTCATGTAATATCTTCATTTGGCTTGTAAATACTAACACAGAATTCATTCTTTCTTGCCTTTATTATTCTTGTGATGTTCCAGAACTCTTGGGATTGTGCCACAGGAGCATCATGCAACCCCCCATCAGTTAAAAAAAGTATGTGTGTGTTTATAGATATAGATACGAAGTAAGCTTTTAAACTAGTAAAAAGTTTTTTTATTTTTTAATTTCCCACTTTGAAGCTGTTTTCCAAATATTGCAAGGGGAAAAGAGATATTTGTATTTTAATAGGTAGTTGCTAACAAAGCAACTCTGAGAATGTATACAGAAAAGTAAATCTGACTGAATTTGATAACACTTACTCCTTAATAAGTGTGCTTAGGATAGCAACCTCAAGGCACTCAAATAAGAGTAATAATATGACACAGTAGAGTCATTTTAGGCAGGTACATTTGAACACTAGTCTCTTGATAGTGCATATGCCAAAGTAGTTTGAAAAAGTAGCCAGAACTATGGTCGATGGCAATGTAGAGACAAAAAGAAGGCAAACAAACAAGCAGTTAAGTAGGCTTGGGTTTACTGGCAGAGCAGTGATTGTGACCAGTTTGTACCATTTGCACATTCATGAAGCAAGTGTGGACACCCAAGTTTAATGTCAGCATGGATTAATTTTACTTTCTAGAAGCCTGATGCCCAAACTCTACTATATCCCATCTACTTCATCTTAATTCCGATTAGCTCCTCTGACTATTATTCTGAAGCTACCCTGAATTTCATCTAGCATAGACATCTATTGTGGCTTTTCACGGTTTCAACCATGATCCCTTTTCCCTATTCAACTTTCAGCCCACAACCATTTGATTGACACTATCATCTGATGTATCTTTCCCTGTTCGGTCAAACATGTTCATTTAACCCAGCAGCCCTGTTATTTTATTATTTTAGCTTTGTGCCTATATCCTTCAACTCTACAAAGTGCCATGGGGATAGTTTGTATGAAAGATGTTATATAACAAAGTGTTTTTGAAATATTTCATAACCCAGGTGACAGGATTTATTGTTCTTGGTAGACATACTGCGTAAACCTTCAGTCTTTACCTGGGAGAATAACTTACTCAAGTGATTAGTTTTCATGGGCTATGTTCAGACATAATTTTTTTTTCCAAAATGGTGTTATTTTGCTGCTGTAATTCTACTCTCATGGAAACTTTAACACTAACTGTTCATATCTGTGGAGTCTGCTCACATTTCCTTTGAGATTTACTTATTTCCCTCCCCCTACACCTTGCCCCAAGAACATATTTCACCCTTAGAATAATGGTGTGGCTATCCCATACTCTCTTTAACCTACTTATATTGATTGAATGGTGGATATGTAAGGGTTATTTTCTGCATGTGAAAGAATGCTTTATTACACTCGTCAATAATTTTCTTCGATGGAGGTACATTTTGAGAGAATGAGATAAACATTACCACCCATAGCAGCCAGATGGCAAGCTTTTTTGCAAAACCAGCCATTCACTGTCAATGTTCCCTCTAAGCTATGGAGTCCTGTGAACTACCAGCATTATTCTACTTTGTGAACTACCAGCATTAAAGCTGAGAGCAGATGATTTGGTTACTGCATAAATTAGTCTGCTCTGGAGCCATTCTTCCTAAGCTAAGACAAAAATGTGTGAGCCGGAGGCTTAAAAACTGTGAGCTAGCTCACACTAACTCAGCTTAGAGGGAACACTACTCACTGTACACATTCTGTCTATATGTATATCTGGCTATAGTTATTCAGAGCCCCAGACCCATCCATCACTGTCCCTAGGGTACATCTAAATTATAGTTGTGACTAGGGATGGGCATGAACTGAGAAATGAACCATGGTTTGAGCATGAACCAGGCTGATTCTTGGTTTGTTTGGTCGTATCATTCCCAAATCCAAAAACAAACTGCCTTTTTCCATGGAGATCTGTTTGGCTCATTAGAGCAGTTCATTCTCCAGACAGTGTGGCGCCAGTTCAGTCAATTTCTAGGCAACACTGGGGGTAGACTTGTGGAGAGCCCTAGAAAAAACCATAGCAGTTGTCCATAGCTTGATTGGCAGCTCTGGGAGCCAACCACAGAGCTCCCATTCTACTCTATGGGAACAGATTGTGTATATATACCACACCCTAATTTGGCTGCTTTCACTTTGCAGCAGGAAGATAGAGGAGTTAGTTGTCATGTGAGAATGAGTTAGGAAGAATTGCTTGCTGATTTAAGGGGAGGCTAGAGCTGAGCTTTCCTGGGGGCACCCACTTTGGAGGGCTATAACTCAGACATCCTAAATCCAATCTTCACCAAACTTGGAGGGTGAGTGGAGGAGAGCCTGCTGAAGACTTCCTTTGAGTTTGGTGTCTCTAACTCACAAGGGTGGCTGTTCTACCACCTCCCAAACTCACAAACTGAATAAACCATAAACTGGTTCAGGAAATGGGAAACATTTTGAAAGTTCATGGTTTGTGGTTCATGTAATCAAACAAACCACGAACCACAAACCACCATTTTCCTAGTTTGTGCCCATCCCTAGTTGTGACACAAGTTGTGTTTGGGGTCCCTGACTTGACTCAGTCACCTGTACTTTCAGATACTTGCTTTTTAAAATGTTGTGTTGTTTGGTGCTGCTCTAAGCACTGCAAGGAGGGAGGAGGGGTTTCCATCTTCCTTCCAATTCTATTTTCCCTATCAGCCATGGGGAACCCTGCTTACCCTTTCCTCAGGTATCACATATTCTGGGATCATGTAACAGAGGACATGTGGAGCCAAAGGAATGAGCAAACAGGGCCCCCTGTACCCATTTCTGCTAGGGAACATGGTACGAGAAGGAAGGCAGAAGTCCCCCCCACATAGTCCTCAGAGCCATGCTGAATGATGGAATGATTTTTTTAAGGTGAGTCCTTGTGAGTATATGTGACTGAGGAAGGTTGAGGCTCTGCAACATGGCTCACATCACATGTATCATTAGGATGCTTAGGAGTATTGCTGATTTTTCCCAGAGGCAACTACATCTGAATGAATACTGATTTATGTCTCCAATAATGTATTTTACAGTCAACCTAATAGTTCACTTTTGGCTGGAAAAATTCATTTAAAGCACTACAGACTGCTTATTTCAACTTCAATATTTCCTTCGCAACATTGGCAACTTGAAATAAGCTTTATAAAGCTAAACTCAAGGATTAAAACCCATCAGCCCTGCTCACAAGTCACAAGGCATATCCAGAATGAGTGAATGTGTTTGTGTGTGTGTGTGTTGCAGCAGGGAAAAACTTATGCATGTTCAATTGAATTGCTGCATGGAATGTGCAGACACGGCTCGTTCTGCATGGCTGGGAACTCAGCAAAAGCAGTTTTCCTGATTGTCAAAGGGTTTCACGGCCAGAATTCATTAGTTGCTGTAGATTGTCCTGGTTGTGTGGCCGTGGTCTTGGCATTGTAGGACCTGATGTTTCACCAGTAGCTGTGACTGGCATCTTCAGAGGTATATCTTTCTGTGTTATACCTCTGAGGATGCCAGTCACAGCTACTGGCGAAACGTCAGGTCCTACAACGCCAAGACTACGGCCACACAACCAGGAAAATGTACAGCAACTAAGTTTTCCTGATTGTTGGGAAAAAGTCATATTTATGTGTAGTCTGTATAGATGGTCTCTCCACACACCCCAAGCCTCATTTCATTAATCCTCGGGTATGTCATCTGAACAGGATTATAATCTTGTATGAGTTTATCTAAAATACCAGTTTCGTGAGAGGTCAATTGCAAGTTTTTAAAATGATATTATTAAGAGAGGCTTATAACTAGCTGTCTGTGACTTGTATAGCCCAGGCTTGCCTGGTCTTGTCAGATCTTGGAAGCTAAGCAGGGTTGGCCCTGGCAAGTGTTTGGATGGGAAAGAAATACAAGGTGTGACATGGAGGCAGGCAATGGCAAACCACTCTGAACATCTCTTGCCTTGAAAATCCTATGGGATTGCCATAGCGCAGCTATGACTTGACAGCACTTTCCACCACCACCATAATGAATCTCTTTAGCTTTAAATTGTGTTGATTTAAAATATACATTTGGGTTTGTTATCTGAATGAGTGCACATATTGAAATTACTTATTTTAATCCACTGAACGTGGGCAAAAGATGAGAACTTTTGCTTCCCAGGATAGTGAGTATTTTAGGAGGCAGAAAGTATTGGGCAAGCAAAGAGAGGTCCAACAGTGTAGTCCTAAGCAGTTTATCTGGTCTTAGGAGAGTCTTAGGAGGGTGATGCTAGGCTTATGATTGCACTATCTACCTACTTCTTTTGTGGATTTGTTGTTGTTCAGTTGCACAATTGAGTCCGACTCTTCGTGACCCCATGGACTGCATCATGCCAGGCCCTCCTGTCTTCTGTCGTCCTCCAGAGTTTGCTTAATTTTATGTTTGTTGCATCGATAACACTATCTAACCATCTCATCCTTTGCCGTCCCCTTCTTCTTTGACCTTCAATCTTTCCCAGCATCAGGGTCTTCTCCAGTGAGTGTTCCCTTCTCATTTGGTGTCCAAAGTATTTGAGCTTCAGTATCTGGCCTTCCAGGGAACAGTCAGGGTTGATTTCTTTTAGGATTGACTGATTTGATCTCCTTGCAGTCCAAGGGACTCTCAAGAGTCTTCTCCAGCACCATAATTCTTTGGCATTCGGCCTTCTTTATGGTCCAGCTCTCGCAGCTATACATTACTACTGGGAATACCAAGGAGCAGGCCTCTTTTAATTTCATGGTTGCAGTCACCGTCTGCAGTGATCTTGGATCCCAGGAACATGAATTCTACCACTGCTTCCATGACTTCCCCTTCTATTTGCCAAGGAGTGATGGGGCAGGATGCCATGATCTTAATTGTTTTGATGTTGAATTTCAAGCCAACTTTTGTGCTCTCTTCTTTCAGTCTTAGCAAGAGGCTCTTTAGGTCCTCTTCACTTTCTACCATTAGAGTGGTATCATCTGCATATCTGAGGTTGTTGATGTTTTTCCCATTTTGTGGATTAACATGCTACTACATAGGGTGGAAACATGGAAAGGGAATATAGAATACACGGAATATATAGGGAAAGGGAATATAGAAAGTGATCTTTTAATTAGTTGGTGTTTGTACCTTTCCTGGGTCCTGAGAGTGTACAATTATTTTTTTTTAATTGAAGGCTATAATATTGGGTTTATTAAAAACTAGGAATAAGGCCCGTTGTGGAAATAAATACAACGGGCTCTAGAAAGAGGCTCTGGGAGAGTGCCCCAGCTTTGGGCACTCAGTGACAATTTCCTGTGACAATCTCAGCAGGGTATAATGACAGAGTCCACCATTTTCTCCAGAGGAACTGATCTTTGCTATCTGAAGAGCAGTAATTTTGAGTGATCTCCAGCCCACCCCCAAGATTGGTAACAGTGGTTCCCCAGGAGGGAGTGGCTGGTTTGGAGGGTGGAGTCTATGACATTGTACCTGTCTGAGGTCCCACCCCTCCTCAACACTCACCCTCTCCAGGTTCGACCCCTCAAATCTCCAGGAATTTCCCAACCTGGAGTTGACAACCCTATCTCCCTCCCAGCCAACCATCAACCTACCTTTAGTTTTTCATCTCCCCCCCTCCCTCCTAGAGAGCAGTTGTAATTTTGAGTGATCTCCAGCCCCCACCTGGAGATTGGCAACAATGGTTCCCCATCAGGGAATGGCTGGACTGGAGGGTGGAGTCTATGGCATCGTACCTGTCTGAGGTGTCACCCCTCCTCAAACCTCACCCTCTCCAGGCTCCATCCCTCAAATCTCCAGGAATTGCCCACCTGGAGTTGGCAACCTGATCAGGCCTGGGCCCAATGAGTTTTCTCCCAAAGGCCAACATAGGTGTGGAAAGGGCCCCTTACTGACAGAGGAGAAAGTACAGGTGCCAACTCTGATTAGGGAAATACCTGGAGATTTGTGGGGGTGGATCCTGTGGAGGGCAGAATTTGGGGTGCGTGTGTAAGGACTCAGTAGGGTATAATGCCATAGAGTCTACCCTCCACAGCAACCATTTTCTCCTGGGAAACTGATCTCTGTCATCAGGAGGGCAACAGTAACAGTGGGAGATCTCCAGGTCCCACCTGGAGATTGGCAACCCTAGGGGAAAGTCAGCCACACAGCAGGCAGTTGAAGAAAATGGTTTGATGGTTGCTGGCCCACCTCGTTAGCCAGCCAGCCATGCTGAAGCTAAGCAGAAGAAAGAGCCTTTTTCCATTTATTCTGACAGGAAAGTGGCCATTGGGGAGGGGGTTATGGGCGGGGGAGGGGGTTATGCTGAAAGTCCTTTGTTTTTTTACTCACAGAACCAAGCTTGGCTGCCTACCAACAGCCACTGAGGGGACAGTCCCTCACAGGAGTCAAGAGAACTGTCTTCCACAGGAGAGAGAGCTGTCTGCCCGTAAATCTGACATGCAAAAGGGGAGTGGGTGGGGAAGAGGAGCAGACCCAGCACCCAGCCAATGGCACGCGAGTACTCTTGAGAGGCGGCTGATGGGCCAATGGCTGAGGGAGGGCATTTTACAGCCAATGGGAGCACATGGAATCTTGCGAAACCAAAAGATAATTATTATAAGGAGAGATGTGAGCACCAGGGCATATATCACTTTTCAAAATAGTCATTCAATTTTATATAATGTTTGTATGTTGTGAACCTGGTCCAGTTGGTCTCCTACATGTGTTCATAGATAAACACAGTTCATGGCTACCAACAAGAAGATGGGGGTGGGTAGGTGGGATGATCATCAGGGGATTAGAATGTGCCTTTATAATATACAGTTGTTCCATTTAAAGTATATGCTGTATGTTAAAAAGTCAGCTACTAGGAAATACTCTCTGGAGCTGCATTTAGCTTCATTTGAACATTGTGGAATCACTGCATCTTCTGATTTCCTCAATTTCTGGCTTTTGCCTGTTTTGCTAAATTTAAGAATTTGTGGCAAAGGAATTTGTAGTGAAGGAATTTATACTTGGTTAAGTGTTGTGCAATGTTGTCAGTGCAGTTCTACAGTATAAAGTAGGACAAGCTTAATGACATGATGTAAATCAGTGTGCTATTACATATGCAGTAAGGCCTTGACTACTATGAGGCTGATGCACTCATCTTACTGTGCATAAAGCAGGTGAGGGGGAAAATAGTAAGTGTAAACGTTAATTATTATTTTTTTAAAAGCCCAAATAGACTCCATAGATGGTAATGACAATGTTTTGTTATCTTTATGTTGTTTTCTTTGCATGCTTGTTAAAAAGTGGAGTCAGAGTGTCTGAGAGAGAACCCTAACAAGTTCCTTCTAATCAGCCTCGGAATGTTTCTGTCAGGCACAAGAAAAATGCTCAGCTTGAACAAAGCTGCATTTTCCCCCCAAGAAACACATTTGTTTAAAGATTGGCCTGTCAATTTGTGAATCAACATTTCGGCTTTTTGCTCAGACATCATGCTTTTGCCTTTTTTTCCTCCCAAGAAGGGGAAATAATACAAAGCTGCTATTTGTTGTTTGAAGGAAGTAAACTTCATCAGGTCGACTTAGATGTGTGCTTCAAATGTCACTCAGTACAGCTTTCTTGTAATGAAACGCTGCATACAGATTTCTTCCTTTAGGCTCAAGGGGATTAGGCCCAGTAAAAGAAAAATTCAGTCTTCCTTGCTGTGGTGCATCAGAGTGAGAAGTTTAAAATCCACAATTTATTCAAATATTGATATTTCTACTTGTCAGAAGAGAGGGGCCTTGAAATTTCCACTGAGCACTGTTGTCAGAAGAATTGCAAGAAATGTGTCAGATAATTCATAAATGGAGTTCACTACTGTGAAATCAGTTGGGAACAGCAAAAAAAATATTCTTGTCGATGTAGAATAGGGGCAATATAACAGAAAATAGCACTCACTTTTCCATCATGTCAAGCAAATGCTCAATTTGGGCAAGGTATTTTTTAAACAGCTTGCTGCTTCTAGAGGAGCCCACAATGCATGAAAAATGTTTTGAGTTCTGCTTTGTAGACAAGAGATGTTTGTTGTTTTTTCCCCTCTGAGACCTTCCATTTCCCATCCTGCAGTAGCCAATCAGAAAACTGCTGTTTACAAGCCTTTGTAAGCAGTCCTGGTTTCTGCATGTGGTTTGCATTAAGGCCTTAAAAAGCTGTGAACGACTAGGGTAATGATGTAAGGCACTAGTGTAAATTCCAAACTGTTGATAGAAGTGAAGGAAGCTTCAAAAATCTTTTAACCCTGCCATGTGTTGAAATCATCTACAACTTTGCTTCAAGGATGGAAAAGTGGAATTGTGGGAACAATAATCTGTACACATTTAGAGTATTAAGAATTCCTTATGCACTTCCTCCCTCTAAAAAAGAGTGTTTTCTCACGATCATAAATGTAATATTTTCTCTACATCACCATACCAGATCTAGTTAGTTGTTCTTTAAAGTGAAGCTTCTTTAAACTTAAGCATTTGTCAATGGTGTGTGTGAACAACAGGAGTTATCAGAATTTATTTATGTGGAAAAGGGTGGATTCTTTCTTAGCCATAGGATTGACAAGTGTGTATGCTGGTGATAGATAGAACAGAAGCTGGGAGAATAAGAAATAACACTAGGAAAACACATCTCTTGTTGCCATATGACCACATAGTTTACAGGTCTGATAGCAAGACTCATTCTAGTGCATCTTCTAGCCCACCTGGGAGATTGTGATACAAAACATGGAAAATATTGTAAGCTAATACATGAGTTTAGTTAAAGAGATGCCTGCCTGAGCCCTTCAATATGAGTGCTGGTGCTGTTAATCATAACACTATTTGTTTTTCTGTTTTTCATTTGATGTACAAAATATTATGTGTAAAATTCACTTTTTAAATCAAGAAGGCTATAGAACATATTTAATTTAAAGCTGTTTTTGATACCCCTCAGTCCACAATCCAGGTAGGATTATGTAGCCCCATTTAAATGCTCCAGAAGTCTTCACTGCTTTTGTTACCAGAGGCATTAAAATGATCTTATGTAGATACTTTCATTAATTGAGGAGCATGTTGCTCAGAAAAGGAAATTGAGCTGCTTGGCCAAAATTCATACTTCCTCAAAGACAGAAATAAGTCATACCATAGTGTTTTTAGACAGCTGGTCTTTCTTTTTCTCTCTCTCTCTCCTCAGATCTTGTGTTTTACATTTGCTGTATGAAAAAATCTGCCAGTGGGCTTCTTTGCAAACAGCTTCTTTACTGCAATCTGTACACATATTTTTCTATAATATATTTGAATCAGTTTTATTTAGGTTTGTAATAGTTGGGACAGCTTCCTAATCCCTGTTTTATTAGCCTTCTCTGTTCCTTTGGTTGTTCCAGAGTGGACACTACAAGACACTGACATCTTTGGCTCGTTAGAGCATAGATGCCTGCAGAAGCTGACGTTTTCCACGCCTGCTTGCAGCCTATTTCTCCTTTACATCCATTGCTTACTGTCTGCTCAGTGTCTAGGCGAATCTGTCATCTGTGCCAGAGCACAGCCCGCTGCACCACTGACAGTAAGAAGGTAAACGCTTGCTGCCTGAATCCCCCATTAACTTTGTGAGGCGTATTGATTTCTTGTAAAAATAATGATATTGACAGGCTTTCTAGGAGTAATTGTTTCCAGAGCACAAAGGTCAGTGCTGAGAGTGAAGGGTTTTGGAGCAGGGGTACTCTACAGACATTTTTGTAAAGTGCTGGAGGATGTCTAGAAACCAACAGCAACAGTTTGAGACTTTTAGATATATTAAGTACATTGACAAAGAGCCTAGTAGGGGGCTGGTAATATTATTGTACTCGTAAGTCCCTCCTAGAAACAGTTTAGCTGGACAATACCATGTGGATATCTGAAGAGGAAAGCAATTGCAGTACCACAGAGAGGCACCATCTGTGTCTCCAAGACATTGACATCTGGCTTGTAATGTTCCATGGAGTTGGTTTGGTTCACATCCTGTGACCTAGCTTTGTAACTGAGAGTATGACATGAGGAACGGGATGCTGTTTGAAAGGAGCAGAATTACAGAAGGGAAACAGGATGTTTGATATTTGAGGTCAGCGCAGTCTGTTTTTTTAGCTGTACCTTTGCAGTGACTCAGAAAACTCCTGCCTAAGTTAGAAGCAGGTCTCTTTCCTTTTTTGAGGATCCAATAGCAACTCTTCCAGTTCCAGAGACAGGGAAGTTGGCACTGACTGTTGGTACTCACAAGGTATCAAAATCACTTGTCCTTAGTATTTTCTCACATAGATGACCATGTACTAAGAACAGTCAAAGAAATATACTTTTTCTGCTTAGAGATAAAAATAAATGCAGTAACTTAACATGGGAAAGGGCCATGTCTTGGGAAGGTAAAGTGGCTCAGTGGTAGACCAACTGCTTAGCATGTGGAGTGTCCCAGGTTCAATCCATGAGATCTCCAGTTAAAAGGATCAGGTAGGAGATCAGGTAGGTGAAAAACATCCACCTCAGGCCCTGGATTGGTGTTGCCAGTCTGATTAGACAATAATGACCTTCATGGGCTGGTGGTCTGTTTAAGTATAAGAAGGCTTCATGTTTTCAAATTCAGTGAGGCGTTCTTAATCCTATTGGAATTAATTATCACCTAGTCTGATGTTAGAATTTGCCTTTTTTTTTTGGAATTTTGGGCATTGTAGAACTTTCCAGACAAAAATAATCATAGCAAAGCAGAACAATGGACAGCTTCTATAATATGCAGGTGTCATGAGTTTTGAAAGTGTTTAGAAAAATCTTTGGTTTCAGCTAAATTGCTGAGAAAATTCATCTTGAATCACTGTGATTCTAAAGGCACCCTGCTCTCTATGTATCATTCCTTCCCAGAATAAAAAGGCAAATAGATGCCATTGTTCCAAACTTAATTATTTATTTTATTAGCTTTATATACCGCCCTCCCCAAATGTATTAGCTTGAGGCAATGTACACAGAAACACACAAAGATATCCAGGGCCACATTTCCTTGAGTTAAAATGTGAAAAAAACATAAAGTGTACCAGGTATAGGAAAGAAACAAACAATGCAATTATTCTTAACAAATTGTAACAACTTTATATTTTTTAAAAACTAGACATGCACATACATGGTGGTGGTGGAAAGTGCTGTCAAGTCACAGCCAACTTATGGTGACCCTGGTAGGGTTTTCAAGGCAAGAGACTTTCAGAGGTGGTTTGCAATTGCCTGCCTTTGCATAGCAGCCCTAGACTTCCTTAGTGGTTCCCCATCCAAATACTGCCAAAGCCAACCCTGTTTAGCTTCCAAGATCTGATAATATGGTGCTGGCCTGGGCCATCCAGGTCAAGGCATACATGCATACACATCCTATTTTTTTATTACACAAAAAGCAGAATGCTAAAGGATTCCAGGATTTAAAATAATAGTAATCAAAATTAGGAGGCTATTCTTCCTCAGGTGTTGAAAAGGTGGGATTCGAACCATCACAGCTCTTTAGGAATTACAGAGTAATCATCAGGAGAAAAGACCCCCCCCCAAAAAAAAAAAAAAACCCCTAGGAGCTTTCCCATAGGTATACAGAATGGCTGCACCCATGCATGTGTAGTGGGGACCTTCTCCCTTCCCCACCATGACAGCTCTAGAAGCTGCATTGCAGCAGTAATGACCATGAGTGCAAGTGCAAAGTTGGGTTCATAACCGTTTGGACTTCAGCTTTCTGCTTTACTCATGTTACTAGTCCTGTTAAGAAATGCATGCTGGTTTCACTGATATTGTCATACACAGAGATCTTGAATGTATGAGAAACACATCCATTCAGTTGCAGCTGTAGAGCTTGGAGTAATAAAGACAACCTAGATTTTGACCCTGTCCTGAGGACTTTTATTTTAGTTATGTACAGGGATTTGTATATTATACATGCTTAAAAAATATCCATGATGAAATTTGGTTTCTGTTGTAATGATACTGTATCCTTGGCTCTCATTACTATTAAAATGGTCCCAGAGCATCCTTTCAGGCTCTACTGCCTCTTTGTGGAAAGGTGTGGTCCACATATCTGGAATGAGTCCTACTTCTGATTCATTTCAGAGAATCTAGTCTGATCTAGGATATAGATTGGCCTAATTAGTTTGTTGATCAAGCTGAGGGTCTCTTTCAGAAGATGGACAAAGAGATTGATAGGTATCACAAATATTAATGAACGTATACAGAGTTTATATGGTAAAATTATTACCATTTGTAATTCTGGTATACTCTGCACTTTCTACCCACTTATCTTGAAGATTTGTTCAACCTTTATGCTCGACATGATGCGATACTCATGGAAGGTAGTATGGGAGAAAGATTTATTTATTTATTTATTTATTTATTTATTTATTCAATCTATACCCCACCCTCCCACCAAGGCAGGCTCAGGGTGGCTTACAAATGCATATATTGTATGGGTTTTATATCTATCTTTATATCTATATATTTATCTATATCAATCTGTCTGTCTATCTGTATCTTCATTCTGTGTTCACAATGCATTAAAAAGTGCAATATCAGCAGTGTAAATGTAATTGGCTGTTATCCCCCCCCAAAAAAGTACTATGTATATGTAGGATGAAAGAAGCCATATTCAACAGACAGCAATTTCTTGCAGTAGTCAGTATAAGACCAGTCTTTCTCAATTGGTAAATCTGATCATTGTGGCTAATGAACTGCAGCAGAGGCTTATCAATTATCTAGATCAAGAGAAATTCTGTTATTGAGACTGTTTTCATTTGAGTTTTCTTTAAGAAGTTGGTTTGTGTCACTCAGGGAAGACATTTGGTCAGAAGGGAGGTTCTCTCTCCTTGCGCTTAAACCAAGTCCCTTTCCAATGCTATTTAGAACAAGATGTGTGTTAGCCCTAATCCAATAAACACTGCAGAGGAAGGCCAATGTAGCTCTATAGGGAAATAGTGTCCAGGCTTGTAGCAACATCTAATGGGCATTTAGGTGCAAACTAGCTGTGAAGTGTTAAATATTTACATGTAGAATGCCAATAGTAATTGTCCACTTTATCTGAGCTAGCCTAGGGAAATGTCTTATTTGTTTCCATGTTACTTCAATAAAAAGAAGACTGGAAAATCCCCTCACTATTTCTTGGGGGCTTAGAATTAATAAAGCCAGGCAGTATAAAATATGTGCTTTGGTTTTCTGAATGATCACTTCTGCACCAGGCCATATAATATGGCTTTAACTCCATGTGGCCTGTCTATTAAGCAAGACAGGATGAGCCTCACAAATAATAAAAAATATTTATGCTTTTCTTAGTGATACTAACAAGGTAACATATCAGAGAAGAAATGGCAGGAGAAGAATAAGGTAACTGTGTCTTATGAATTCATAGCACAGTGGGATCCCTTTCTGCTCCCATAAACACCCTAGGATTCTGTGTTCTATGCTGCTATTATTCCACAAATTGTATTTTTTTTTTTGCTTTTTGTTTGTGAAATCTGAAGTGTCATAAATGCCTCCATCTCATATATATTTGATAGTTAATATTAGTCTCAACCAGGAAAGTGCACTTTACATGTGGCAACATACGATTACCTGAGAGTGTTATTGCAAAGGAAAAAAATCAATACCAATTTATAATTCACGATTGCAGTCTATCAGTTTTTATGGCTCTCTATCCAGTCTCATTAATTTTTTATTATGATTGACTGAAACTGAAAGATTTTTAACATGTTTCGCTGTTATTTATTCAACCTTAATAATTAAATAAACCTTAATTGGCTGTATTTCGAAGCATCTTGAAGCTATGGCCAGAATGGGTTTTGGTGACCATACATTATTAATGCTAGAAATACCGCACATTTTCTTCTGAACCAAGCTCTAGGAAATGATCTGCTATGTACCATAACAAGGGAAATAGATTTTGTAGTTACCTAATCAAATTCTATTTAAAAGGAGGCTATATATTTTAATTCAGAATATAAATTATCAATAACATGTTGGGAAAATGCAATACGCTATTCCTAGAGCAATGGGGGGGAAAGGGTACCTGATCAAGACTTGTATCAGAATCTAAAAGCTTGATTAATGAGGCTAGCTAGCCTATCAAAGACAAAACTCTAAATGCATATGATCTCACATAGGTTTTCCTGATTGGTGCTTAACTTGTGCCTTTAAAAGGTGATTGGCAGATAGAAAATTGCACTTTCAAATTTCATCCGTATTCATTTCAGTTGTTCCTTCTACATGTCAACTTCTTGCCATTCCCAGACAGGCCAAGGCTGTATACATTAGCTGTTACCACACTGCAAAAAAAGAAGGAAGACAATCCCATATTTGAGTGTTCTGAAGGAAAATCAATCATGTCATAAGTGAGAAGTATGGATAAGTTTGAACGGTGGCAAGTTTCATCATTTCATTTCTGGCCACGGTGGTAGATTTCTGAGTGTACAGTTCTGCTGAGAGGCATCCCCAGCTGTAGTGATAGAATAAGCAGCGTAATAGAGTTGGGCTAGAAGGGAAATTTTTTTCCCTGGTATTTGTCAAGTAAGTTTCTTGTGGTATTGTACAGAAGCAACATCAAAACCTAACATTATATACACTAGACATTTTGACAGAATTGAAAAAAAGGCTTCTATTGACTATGACAAGGATATATCAACCCTCCTCAATCATACGTCTGAACCTCTGCTTTACGGTTTGTGTTTGTGGTGATTGGATGGCTGAGAAATTATACAGACATAGAAATCTATATTGTGTTTCAAAAAGTAAATATTTTGTATGGTTCCTAACTTCTAGGAAAAAATGGAATTAATTCCAGTGGATTTTTAATTATGCTAAATTGGGTTAAGTGTTGAAGGGTTTTTTCCTCCTCTTTTTTTAAACCATGGTTATAGAAAAGGAATATAGAGCAGTTTAATTTGATCTATTTATAGTACTGAGAAGGGACATCATTTTATATTGGATATGCAGTGAAAACTGTGGGAGACAAACATGTTGCAATTTCACAATCTTGTTCTTAATATTATTGAAAGAGAGCTGTTCTTGGCAGTAATAAATTTAACACAAAAATCAAATACAAAACAAATTTATTCTTCTAGAGCTGATACACTAGTCATTTCTTCCTTGTCTTGCATTAAGCTTTAAAATCAACTGTCACTACCTATCGATTGCATCTGAATTGTTATCTATATTTCTCAAAAGTACTCTTGACAGTTAATACAGTGTAAATTATAATCTGGGGAAATGCTGCTCGTATTTGGGAATTGCTTAGATTCTGACTAAAGCTGCTTTTATTTTCCATTCTTTTCCTGTGGCCATCTATTGTAGTAAGAATAATTCAGTCCAAATTATTTTAAATATACTCTCAGCCTGGTATGTAAATCATGTTGTGAAAATCATTCCTGAATTCTGCTCAGATAGATATCAAATTAATAAAAAGTCACTGCCTAATATATTGAGAAGTCACAGGTCTGATTATGTTTTCCATTAGATGTATGTTTTAACTAGGTCGCTAAAAACTACAGGTTTGTTTTCAAACAGTGGAAAATGTTGGAAGGGGTGGAGGGAAGAGAAACAAGGGGATTTACTAGAAACTAGGGATGATAACTGTGGCAGAAAGAAAACTGGAAAAAATTGCCAGATTTAGATAAATGTATATTCTCTGCAGTAAGTAAAAGGACTAACATTTTTAAAAGAATGATTCAAAAATGTTTAGACTATTGAAAAATATCTGTACAAGTAAGCACAGTCTGACTCACCATTGTTCTCGGAATTCTTTTGCATGTGTTCTTTATTTCCGTTTTTCTTTCAGATTAATATTTACTGTTTAAAAAAAGAAGCAGTAAAATGCTGACAATTTGAAAAAGCAGGAGATATGAGGCAGGTGGATGGAGTAATTATAAATGAAACTTTGGTGTCTTTTTCTTGATAAAATTATTTGCCTACAAGCCATTTCCTTGTTCTGGATGGCGTTCTTGCACCCATGCTGAATTTGACAGGTATAGCTGACCAGTGGCATTAAAGGCAGATTGTTCTTGGAGGCTACATGTCAAATATAGCCCAATGTATGGGCCATACCGCATCTTGCATATATGGCTGGGTTGCCGCTTCTGCATGGCTTCTTTGCACATAGCTTCAATAACATATTTAATGGGAAGATGAGGTAAGAGGGAATGTATCGTATGGTTACATTCCCACAAAACAAGACTCAATTATCATTTGAACTGGGTTTTTAATTAAGAAATACCAGTGACAATCCAAGAGTTAGGAACACCTAACAATACTTATTAAGAAAGAAGTTCCACAGAAAGAAGTTCCATTGAAATCAATGGCAACAACTTCTAAACTAAATATGTTCATAGCTGATGTATAACATTTGTGATAGTTAAAGCTTGAATGAGTAGATTGACAAATGTTTTGGACACCAGAATCTGGTGATCATAAGGCTATTATATGTGGAACAATTTGTAAATGTCTGCACCATTTGATGCATATTTTGGACACCAGAAGTATTTGGCTACAGGCATGTGTAGAATCACTCTTCAAGCACTACGAATAAGAAAGTATGAAGATATAAGACCATGGTTAGACAGTGTCATCGATGCAACGAACATGAAATTGAGCAAACTTCATCGGACAGCGGAAGACAGGAGGGCCTGGCGTAATCTGGTCCATGGGGTTGCGAAGAGTCGGACTCGACTGTGCGACTGAACAACAACATAAGACCATGAGTGAAGTGGAGAAAAGAGTTTCCTAATTAAGTTATAGAAATGTACAAGAGGAAGAAATAGTAAATATATAGTTTGTCACCATGAATATATTTTTAAAAGTCATTTTAATATTGCGAATTATTCTTCAATAGGTATAGCTCAAGATCTAAAAGCACAGTTAAAAATATAATTCAATACTGACATTTTCCACCATACCTGGTTAGCTCCTCCCTATGTCTTTAGTTCTTCATTTGGAAGAAGGTTTTTAAAACTTGTACAACTTTTATTTATTCTTTCAGGTCCCCCCCCCCGAAAAAAACTAAATCTCCATTTTAAGTCTCTTTTTAGCCAAAACTAGTTCAAAAGGAGCTCTGTAACATCAAAAAGAACCAAAACACACATATATACACTCGGCTGGCACAGCTATAGCCCCTGGTCATTTGAAGGGTGGGAGACTGGAAGGATTCAACTGCAAGTATGCGACATTATAGGGAGGAAAGCATGTTAAGTCACCTAAACCTCAGGGGTAGGGTGAAGGTGAGCACAGCAGTGATGGAGTTCCATCACCAAAGCTTCACAGTGAGCTTCTGATGGGGGTACACTCATTCCAGCAGCCATGGTCATCCAGCTGCATCCAAGAGCAGAGGAGTCTGTCCAGCTAGGACTTGCCATTGGCTGAAATAGATAATCTGTACACCACACACTGGTAATATCTATAAATATCTGTATTTTATTTTATTATTATTAATTTGACTTTTACCCTGCCCTCCCACCAAGGCGGCTCAGGGCAGCTTACATAAAACCATAAAACCAACTTGAGTACATAATAAAATACCTAAATTCAATTCCATATAAATACAGTTAAAACCATTTGTGTATGGTGGTGTCATATGATAAAGTGCAAGTGCAAGCTCAGCCGATGTAGTATCGCTCCTACTAGGACGCCCAGTGAAAAAGCTCTGTTTTCACAGCCCTATGGAACTGCTGGAGGTCCCACAGGGCCCTGATCTCGCCAGAGAGCTCATTCCAGAGCGTCGGCACCACCAGGGAGAACGCCCTGGTCCTAGTCGACACCAACCTGGTGGTCTTCACCAGCCACACTCGACTGAGCCACAGACCGACCAGCTTAGTTTAGGTAGAAGAGAGAGAAAATAACAACAAGGAAAGGAAAACTGACAGCTGGGACATTATGTCAACTCACACATGGAAGAAGTATTTGAATACGAAAATGAACATAGTAACAATGTTGAGTGATTAGTTGGATATGTTCATAAGTCTAAAAGTACAAACTTTTTAAAAATGTCTATGGCTTTCAAGCACATTTATTTTGAGTTAAAGTCCCATTTGTTTCAATGGCACTTACTAAGAAGAAATCAAGTTTGGGTTCTTAACCTAAATTGCTTTGCTATTGTTCTACTTTGGCATTGATGGTAATTTGTCAAGCCCATATGCAATAATGGATTGACTCATATAACTAGGGCTATAATTGCAGCTGTTAGGTAGGCCTTCTTTATCTTAGCCTGTCTGAGAGTCCCATTCTTGCATGATTTCTTGCTGTGCTTAAGCCATGTGTGTCTTGTTTTGTTTTAATACATTACTGACCCAGGGGCTCAGGTTACTGGGGTTCCTGTCATACATTTCACTCTCATAAAGCACTGACTAAAAAAATAAAAATAAAACCCACCACAGTAACAAGGTAGCAATCATTGCTCACTGTACTAAGTATAAATGTCATTGTGTAAAACTTGACTGCAAGAGAAAGAGAGAAAAGGTAGACACTGAAAATAGGATACACTTTACTAAAGCTGTTGTCGTAAGGTTATCTGTTATAGGAGCTCTTAGAGCAGCACATTCTGCATCTACCACATCTTGTTTGCCATTATAACCCCAATATAAACTGTCTCTTTACAATGTATTCTTCAGTATCTGGTAGCTAGAAAAGACACCTCCACATATGCTCCCCCCAAAAAATGATAAGAATGTTTTGCTTATTAAATGTGAACATATTTGACTCGACACATTGTTACAGTACTTCAGAAGGAAAAAGTACATTGCTTTATTTGTATGGGATTAAATACTCAGGCAAATTTGACAAACAGAATGTGCACTTAGTTAAGCAGATGGTTCCTATAGTCTTGTTACTGTGAAGCGGCATCATTACCTTGATATTCCCTTTAAAGTGTTTGGGCATGACAACATATGTTCCATAAACTTATCTTTTCATCTTTGAAAAAGTTACATAATTGAAGTAGTTAACAGGTTGCTGGCTTAATAGGGATCTCATCCATACTGGTTTCTTTGCATTTTTTTTAAATTCACTGGAAGGAGGGCAAAAAACATTCCTGGCTAATATGTAACATATTTTGCATTTATTAGGGGAAAGAATTTTAGTGGTAGGTGGTGAAAAGATAATTTGGGAATTTTTATTCTCTGAAAAACTGCATATTAAACGTGAATTGTGATTTTCCATCTGGCCCTACTGGTTAGGAAGCTGCAGTTGGGCATGATCTCCACTGTCAATCAACAGTCCCCAACTGTGAGAAGCAAACCTCATGACGAAGCCCACCCCAACTCATTAAACCAAAGCAAACTGTATGAAGTGTGCCGCTGTGTGATTTTAATATTTGGTGCATGTGACAGGATCATTTTAGTGATTTGCAGGATTTATCTCCTCTTAAAAGTACTGCCTAAGGCTACTCTAATTGGTAGGAAAGCAAATTCCCCCTTCTCCTCCTGTCACTCTTTGTTTTATTTACTGAGAACTGCCGAAACCTATTTACACAATAATGAGGATAAATCACCGTGATGCTTCAGCACAAAGAGAAATGTGTGTGTGTGTGTGTGTGTGTATGTTGAAAGTAGTACAATTAAAACTAAATCACAAATATTTTTGAAGTGGTAGCTATAGTTTGTGTATACAGAAATTTAAGACAAATGATAACAATGGTACATTATTGCTCCTTTAGGCAGGCAGTTAAAGTCAAAATTCTTCAGGCATCTTTTATGATGGACAATTTCATTCAAAACTGCAATTAAGTAATTGTGTATAAGTTGCTCTCAGTGGTCCAGATGGTCTTCCCCTCCCCCTTCTGAGAGTCACACATGGAGAGGACTCCCCTGCTTTGCATAGAAAGGAAACTCAGCTGTCTTCCCAACAGGGCTCTTTCTCCTTACCTCGTATCCAAATATTACTTCTTGTTGCTGTATTGAAAATCTTTACTGACAGAAGATGCAGGGATTAGACAATGGCCCACAGTGGTTACAATATAAGCATGTGGCAGCCTCTATCCTGCTGGTCTCAGGAGATCCATTGCATACTGTCTGTACTGGTGGATCTCTGTCTTTCCAGTCCCAACAGAATGTTTTCAGGGAATCTACCTGGGAAATTCCTTACAAAAACTTTCACTCAGATATCTACCCTGTACTCTCCAGGTTTTGTAAACACTTTTTGCAAGATGGAGTTTCAGATGTATTTCATAATGACTCCCCTACTGCACTTCACTTTCAATTCACACACAACCAGTGGTTTTTCAATGGTTTGATTCCTATGATCATCCTGAGTCTCTAACTCCATGTTCATACAACATGAGCCATACTTTGATAATTGCAGTGTTGATAAGCAACCCATGATTGCTGACTAACTGGTGTAGTCTGAAATCATTCAAAGTTGGGAATCTGAGGGCAGCAGAACAGGTTACATGTTTTGGGAAGCATCAGTATTATACTGGCATTTTCCACAGAAAACATATGAATTGTGGAAGTAAAGCACAAACTTAAACCTAAACTTCTGGGAAATGTGGGCCTGAATAAACCTATTAAGTGTAAAATATGTGTGATGTGGAAAACACCATTGTACTGATTTCCTTCAGCAGTTGTAACATTTAGCATATCTCTGAACTTCTGTTTTATTAACAATAAATAGTTTTACATTGTGTAATAAATGCTGCAACTTTTCATACGCTTGTTCGATGTGCAACACATTTATAATCCTGAGGATTAATGCTATTTATTTATTTATTCAGATAATTTATATGCCGTCTCTCTAGAGATCTGTTAATGGGTGCTCCCATACTAATATGATTTCAGTGGACTGTACATATTTGGCTGCTATTGTAGAAAGAAATATATGTGCATGAGTCCCATGGATGTGAGCTTTATTCACAAGTCCACTATTTTTTCTGTTTTGCACCTACCTTTTCACATAGCAGTCATTACTCCCAGATAAACTTGAGCGATAAACTTCTTTTCTTCACTACTGTTTGCACCACCATTCCACTGGGAATGAATCTACTGCTTTTCCTTTCTTTGCTTTGTATTCATACTGAGAAGAAAATAGTGGTAATCTTATGTCCTCACTTGCATTTAGTAAGATAATATGAAGGTGGTTGCCTTTGAACTATTTCTGTCTAGTACAGATTCTGAACTCCAGGAATTGTCTGCTTTGTCCCTTTGGCACTGTTTTCCCCTGGGATGGTTGAAACTTACAGTAGTAATTTAACAAATATTACTGAAAAACTATAATGATAGTTCTTTTACTGGGAAACTATTGGTAAACAGCTAGCATATACATATTGAAATATCAGTAATTTAACTGAAATTATACAACTTTAGATATGGTATTCAGTGGCATAAAAAAGTGTTGATGAAATGTGGATTTTCCAGCATTTATCTCAAAATCTCTGTAAAGATCATTCCTAGGGGTACTTGCCTGGAAGAAAAGCATTGTGGATTAGGGGGCTACAGTGAGGAAGGAGAAGGGGGTGAATTTGACCTGCCTCCCTCGTGTGTTAGCATAGCTCCACTGATGAAAGATTGAAGAGGATGATTTTATTCCCTTTTCTTTCCTCATGCAGCCACGCACCAGCCTCTGGCTGTTCCTCCACACGAGTCCTGCTAATCCTAGGAATGTTCTTTCTGGTGATCAGAAAGACTTCAGGTGCAGAGAGGAATGCTGGAAGACTCTGCATGTTTACAGCTAATGCACCATTAGACTTGAGCTGCCTGTTCCATCTCTTAGTAGTTTCCCAGCATTTGCCTGTTGCTGGGAACTGGGTAATGGACCAATTGAGCAGAAATTAAATGCAGATATCACTGAGGTCCGTTGAAATTGGTCCTACCAGCTCATTAATGGGGTTCTAGTTATTCAACCTTGTAGCACTGTGGTGCTCCTATCCCTTGCTGAGTCTGAATATTCTGTGGAAATAGCCATAAGTGTTTTTAATAAACTCTTCATGGTAAGATAACTTCGGATATTTCTCTCAGATTCCAGCCTAGTTAAGTTTTCACTTTAAAGGCCTTAGTAGGCTTGAGCCTACCATACCTGGGAGACTGCTTTTACTACAGTGTTCCATCATTATTTTTATGATCAGCTGGGATTACCAAATTTTGTATGTAAAGTATTAAGTTAGGATTGCAAAGTAAGCAATGGATGTCATGACCATCCTTATTCTAATTCCAGACTTTTTTTTCTGTGCGGATACCTATTGCCACCAACAGGGGCCTCACTCTCCCCCAACAGCTTTTCCTACATAGTCAGTAGACTTCCTGGGTTTGTAGAAAAATCCGAAAAGTGAGGAAATCCCTTCAGGGACGGTTGAATTCCCCCCCAAAAGCCTTTTGAAATGGCCTCTGCAGGGACCTGACTCCAGGCCTCAACGATGAGAGATTAGAACGTTGGGGTGGAGGGGAGAGGAGGCTTCTATCTAACTGGCTCTGTCAGTAAAAGGGGGTGGGGGAAGGGCCTTTTCTTTCCAGGCCTCTTTCGGCCTTGGAGGGAGGGGGAGGGAGGGAGGGAGCCTTGGGGCCAGGCTGGGGGATTCCTAGAGGTTTTGGGGTGGAGTGCAAGGAGGGCAGGATTTGGGGAAGGGAGAGGCCTCAACTGGGTATCATGCCACAGAATCCACCCTCCAAAGCAGCCATTTTCTCCAGGGAGACAGATCTCTGTTGTTCACAGATCTCTGGAGTTCACTCTCCAGCAGGCCCCACTTGGAGGTTGCCAGCCCTAGGCCTGGCAACAGTCTAGGGTTGCCAGGTCCCCCCACGGGCACTGGCAGGGGATGGAGGTAGTGGGGTTGCCAGCTCCAGGTCTGGAAACTCCTGGAGATTTGGGGATGGAGCCTGGGGAGGACAGGGACCTCAGTGGGGTACAATGCCCTAGAGTCCACCCTCCAAAGCATCAATTTTCTCCAGGGGAAGTTATCTCAGTAGTCTGGAGCTGAGCAGTAATTCCAGGGGATCCCCAGATCCCACCTGGAGGCTGGCATCCCTAGGCAGCACCCTCTGGGTGACTTGATACCACCTAATTTGCATGACTCAACTTGGCCTGGCTGCTTGCTGCTGTTCAGCAGCCACCCTATGAAAGCCAGCAGTGATGCAGCAGTTAGAGCCTCAGAGTAGGGTCTGCAAGACCCAGGTTCAGATCCCCATATTGCGGTGGAAGCTGACTGGGTGATTTTGGACCAGTCACATACTTTCAGCCTAACCAACCTCACAGGGTTGTTGTGCAGATAAAAAGGAGGTGAGAATAATGTAAGCTGCTTTGGTCCCCACTGTGGAGAAAGACTATAATTTTCCTTGGTAGAAGCTGTGGGGGAGGGGGTGGAGACAAAAAGCTGAAGACAGATAAAGGCAAATAAAGGTTAAGTTGGCTGTTGGGTGGGAAGGAAATAGGGTTGCCAACTCTGGATTGGGAAACTCCTGGACATTTAAGGGGTGGATCCTGGGGATGGTGGGGTTTGAGGAGGGGAGGAATTCAGACCAGTATAATGCCATAGACTCCACCCTCCAAACCAGCCATTTCCTCCATGAGAACTACCATTGCCAGCCTCTGGGTGAGGGCTGGAGATCACCCAGCATTACAACTGTTGTCCGGGTGACAGAGATCAGTTCCCCTGGATAAAATGGCTGCTTTGGAGGGTTGAGTCTATGACTCCACCCCCAGAAGGGAGAAAGAGTGTGAGATAGAGGGTAGAGGGGAGGAAGCAAAGGTGTGAGGAATGGGATGACCATCCCGCAAGTTTCTTGCAGGTCTCCACTTGTATAATTAAAGACAAATCTACATTGAAAAAATGTGTAGAAGCATAAATAACTATCCTTAAAGTGGTATATCACATGAATATTCAGTAAAAATTGTCTTCATTTGTTGACTGCTGTTCCATGACCAAGATAGCTTTCATTTTCCCATGCAAATTTGATTTTTGGCAAAGCAGACCAGAAATCAGAGTAGGAAGTTAAGATGAAAAACTTAAGTCTCATTATCCTCTGCAAACCAAATACAGTGACTCTTAGTAAGGAATGCAAGGATGCTCAGAGAAGCATTCTCAGTGGCACCATTGACTATGGAATGGATCCCATGAACAGTTTCTGCAGGCAAAAGGATATGCATTTATGGAGTTTCTTCCCTCCCCCCACAGCCCAAAGTGCTGTTCCAAGAGTAGAACATTGGGGGAATTTTGGCTGCAGTGGGAAGCAAGAAAATTGTACTGTGCAACAGAAATACTCCATGGGATCCAAGCATATGGAACATACTGGCTGCCTATAGCATACCAAATTTGGTTCAAGGTGCTGGTTCTTACTTTTAAAGCCCTATATTGTCAGGGACCTATCTACCTAAGGGACTGCCTTTCCCCACATGTTCCCCAGAGGGCACTAAGATCGGGGTCCCAAAATCGCCTGGCCCTTCCAAGCCCAAAAGAAGTCAGGCTAGCTGTGATGAGGGCCACGGTCTTCTCAGTGGCGGCCCCGGCCTGGTGGAATGAGCTCCCAGATGACATCAGGGCCTTGTGGGACCTTTTACAGTTCTGCAGGGTCTATAAAATGGAGCTCTTCCACCAGGCTTTCAATTAGGGTGCTGCCCTTCCAACGACCAGGCTCTGGTCCCAGTACCAACACCAATTCAAAATATGATCAATAGCATGACAAAACCCAGACTACAGTGGTGGTTGATCACATGGATGCTGCGAATGCCACCATCGGCTATGAATTATATTAGCACTTTATGATACATTTTATTCTGTACTGTTTGAGATTTTATTTAAATATGGTGTTTTAACTGTTTTAACATATTGTCTATAAGCCACCCTGAGCCTGTCTTGGTGGGGAGGGTGGGGTACAAATTCGAGGAATAAATAATAAATAATAAATAATAAATATTTCCCCTACAAAATGACCAAAGCCTGAATTTGAACATTTTAAAGAAGATCTGTTATACTGGTAGCTTGGGGTAGGGTATGTGTGAATGAACATAGTCTCTCCCCCCAAAAAAAATGAATATAGCTTTAATAAATGTAAATAGGCTATGATCTCAACAGTGTTACAATTTTGGGGTGGAGTAAGGTAGAAATAAAAATAATAGGAGCAGCAGCTTCAGCAGCAGCAACAGTAGTAGTATGGCTTTCCATTCCCTTGATCCTGTGAGGGACAGGAACAGTTGCACTATGATGATGACATCATTATGCATTTCAAATGTATTGCCCTTCCTGTATGTTCTTTCCTGCAGATTTCATGTCAGCTATTGTATCATGCTTTGGAGAGGCTCTCAAGTTGTCTGTTTGGGAGTACTTCACTAAAATCCCTGCTAAATCCTTTTGTTAAGAAGGCTTGCTGGATTAGGCTCAATTATATCACTAAAACATTGTTTAAACCATTGAGTCTTTTGTAGGAGACAGGTAGGCTAAAAGTCCTTAAAATTAAAAATGACATTGAAGCTCATGATAGTAAGGCAATTCTTTCTAGAAAATGAAGGTCAGGAACCAGTCCCTGCACTGTGCTTGTAGGGGGCATGTTCCATGATTAAAAAAACTCTCAGAAGTCTGACAGGAGCAGTTAAGTACATCAGCTCCAACCAAGCTCCCTGGTGAAGAGCACAGGCTTTTCCCACCGTGTCATACCTTACTGGGCATGGTGCAGCCTTTTGTGCAAGATCAAAGGGCATGGTGGCTCAGAGCACCCACAGCCTGCAGTCACAGCTATTTGGCTGTGTCCTCTGTTTAAGGTGAGGCATTCCACACGAATGAGAAGTTGGAGCTATGGAGGCCTGTTGCACTAATTGCATAGCAGTGGAGCGATAGAAGGGAATGTGTAGTAGCCCTTCAGCAGTGTTCCCAGTATGGCTATAAACCAGTGACATTGGGTAAGGCTGGATGCAGGGGATTCTATAGGCTGGCACTCATCCATTAGCCATGACATTTGTTAAGTCTAAAAGCCACTCCTGCCTTCCTTTTATCACTCATCTGTAAGATGAATGTCTTATAGTATCCCTCCTATCAAGAGTTGCAAACCCAACCTGCACATGTAAACCTGAACCGTGCCCAAAATTATTTGTTTGAACAAATAGACACTATCCATCAGGCTTAGTTGGGTACCTTCGGTCTTTCTATGCTATTCTAAGTAGGCTTGCAATGTAGTATGGAGCTAGTGGAACCAGAAAAGGCTAGTTTATAGCCAATTCTTCAAATCCCAAATATAATTAAGACAGAACTATGCCATTCTTATCTTCCTTGTCATTGTATCTGAGATTAGTGAAATAGCCAATTCTGAGGTATTCAAGCTACTTGGAATTATTGTAACTGTACAGGTGTCTTGGCCCTAATGCACCACTTGTTATCTCTCTGTGGGGCACATGGAAATGCAAACCCCTAGTGAATTTGTCCCCAGCTGTCAAATGGCAACCTTTCACCTACCTGTTACAGTGACACCCGGCTGAAGCCCATCTCCTTAGGGACTGAATAGGCAGCCTCTGGAGTTTAAGATAGAAGCCTTTACAGTCTGAGTTACAGAGTCTGTTGACATTGCCAGAGGGACTGCTGCAAATGTTAAGTGGCCTGTGAATTGCCCTCTTTGATTTTGTTGTTGGAGCATAGAGAAGTGTTTCTATACTCCTTCCTCATTGGGCAGTGTGGGGGTGTTAACATAATTAGTAAATGACTTTATGCCAGGTTTTACTCCAAAAATCCTTTCTGTCAGTCACAAAGCTCTTGCTATTTTGTTAAATAGTTTTCCCCGTTATGTATTCCTTGCAGCTGTAAGTAACCTCATGTCTCCAGAAATGAAGCCAAAGTAATTGCAAACACTACGTTATAAAACTGAAATGTAAGTTTGAGACACACCATGAAGAAGTATCTGGCCCTTAGCCATACACATTGCTGCAGCATATTGTAAAAGTCATGGACTATAACCCTAATTTGCAATGCCAGTATTCAACATTTGCACAAACTTTCATCTCATGCAAAGAAACTGTAAGATTGCTTTCTAAACTCCTCAGGTTCTTGGTATCAAATGCATACAATATATTACAAAGCACCACATATTTTGTATGCTGTGTATTTTGACAGTAGGTGATGACTGCTCCCTTATACCAAAAAAAAAATCAAAAAAATCACATAAGCAGATTTTAGCACATTTACTGGGTCTTTTAACTTCATCTGACACTGTTTGGAAGGTGGATGAGAGAAATATATTTTTTATATCCCAAGGGGATTTCTTTATGATGACTCTTTCAAGGTGAATATTGGCATTTATTTAGCCTGAGCAGAAAATAAAAAAGAACATATAGAAGCACCAACACTGAAACACTGGAGTCAGCAAAGAATCATCTATTTTGCCATCTTCACTTACTATACCTCAAACATAGCTAAATTTAAGTTAATTTGAAGTTTCTCTTGAGAAATTCATATCAAATTAAAGTGTTTCTCTGCAGTGATGACATGAGCAAGGAACACTGGATTTCTGCTAAATTACAGTCCACTTTTATAGCCTCATAAGATCTACCTTTGTGGGCCCTGTTCTACTGTCTTTGAAAGAAAATTAATTTAAGTAATGATGTCTTAGACTAAAACATAGCATGAGAAACGGAATGAGAAAAACAATGAAAAGTGAACACATCCTTGTGTACTGACTATAGAATATCCAGAGAGCATTTTCTAATAGATTTTTAAAACTTATTTGACATGTAGATAGGCCACTGCAGTGCTACTATGAATAGGTTTAAAAATTTGGTAACTGTATTTACATATGAATAATTTTTAAAATGAGGAATTTATAAGTATTCAGGGGTAAAAAGTCCTTTCCATCTGTAGAAAGTATATCATATGCTTTTATGGACAAATTGGTTGTCTGGAGTAGAAAGCAGACCTTTCTTAGGTTGTTGATTCTTGGTGCATAGAATTTGGAAAACAGCAGAAAATAAATTATTATTAAATATTGGTAGGTTGGCGATTAGGAAAAAATTAAATACCCAAATATATTTTACTGAATTTTAGTGCACATGAAAATATATACATGCATCTCAATGTGGGGGCCCAACGTATATCTGCATCTGAGCTGGGCACAGTGAATAGTCTCAGGACACTGGATGCTTCAGCAATATCAAAGATATACCTGATCAGCACTTGGATAGGTGTGTGTGTTACTTGCTGTCAAGTCACGTCCAACTTATGACAACCCTATGAATTAATGTCCTCCAAAGCATCCTATTGTTAACAGCCATGCTCAGGTCTTGCAAACTGCGGGTTCTGGTTTTCTTTATAGAGTCAGTCCATCTCATGATAGGTCTTCCTTCTTTCCTGCTGCCTTCAACTTTTCCTAATGGTATTGTCTTTTCCAGTGACTTGTCTTCTCACAATAAACTCTGAGTCCAGTAGCACCTTTTAGACCAAAAAAGTTTTATTCAAGGTATAAGGTTTTATGTTCATGCATACGTCCACTTATACCTTGAATAAAACTTTGTTGGTCTAAAAGGTGCCACTGTACTCAAACTTTTTTCTGCTGCTTCAGATCAACATGGCTACCCACTTGAATTTGTCTTCTCATAATGTGATCAAAGTATGATGGCCTCAGTTTTGGTCACTTTAGGTTCTAGGGAGAGTAGGGTTGGCAGGTCTCACCTTACCTGCCGTGGGGGCTCCTTGCTCTTTGTTGGGACTTTTCTGCCATGCATGCAAAGTGTGCACGGCATGATGACATCACCAGTAGTGATGTCATTATGCTAGTGGCATCACGTGGCGACACTCTAGCATTTGAGGCAAATCTCTATGGTAACCATAGAGTTTCCCCCGAATGGTAGAGTGTCACCACGTGACGGCCCCAGTGTGAGGATGTCACTATTGGTGGTGTCGTTATGTCAGCAGTTTCCCTGTGGGATGCTGCTGTTCAGGGGTGGGGCTTCCTTCACCAGCCAGCTGGCCAGTGGCAAATTGGGGCCCCTGAAATTGGGGGATCCCCTGACTCGACTGGGGGGATGGCAACCCTAAGGGAAAGTTCTGGAAATATACAGTAGTACCATGCTGAGGTTTCTAAAGCAGTTCAGGAGGTAAGTAACACATAATTTCTTAAAGTTACTGTGTTTGGTACAATTGTATGCAGTGCTCTTTTCTTCACAGATCGCTGGATCTGTCCTGTAAGTTACGTTTTCCAATTCTCGTCCATAATGGAGAACTTTTGATTAGGTGCTGATAGAAACTCAGTAGCTAGAATTTCACCATGGCTTATGGACTGGGCTCTTGGAAAATTAAGGTACCAACCAACACTATGGAAGTAGATGGAGGTTTGGCCATTAACTTCATTGGTAGTGAGGGTGCGGCCTTTTTCCTTTCTTCTTGGAAACATCTAATATTATTTCTCGAATTTTCCTTTGATTCTTCAAAAACAGATTTTCAGTTTGTAAGATGTTTTCTTAAAATGGTTAATTAGTGGCTTGAGTTACATACTTATAGCACAACCCTAAAGAGAGTTATGCCTTTCAATGTACTTAGAATTCTAAGCATAACTTTGTTTAGGATTGCATTGTTAGATTCATTTTTTAACCTGATATACCTGTGTTTATAGTTCCG
>JAPDNY010000008.1:50339818-50342318 GCA_029375565.1 Gekko gecko
TCCGTAAGGTAGGCTATGACTTGTCCAAAACTAAACAGTGTGGCTTAGTGAAAATTTCAATTCAGATCTTCTTATTCTGTGTCCAATGCTTTATTCACTTCGCTTCTGCCTCGACCCTCTTTTTCTCTTGCACCAGAAATTAGGAGTTGCCATTCCCTGTTCTGTTGGTTTTCACAAGTCAAGTGCAGGAAGATAGGGAAGTGTAATTTGTATCATGGGAAAGTTTGTCTTGGGATACTAAGCACTGACAACTCTGCTGATTTTATTCATATACTAAAATTACAACTGGAGATGTCTGTTTTGCAAACTATGACAACTCATTGCACACTGGAGCAGAGGTGTAGCCAACTTTTGGATTTATACTAACAGCAAAGTTCGGAGTAGAATTACACCTTTCTAAATCCATTGAAGTCAAGGTCTGAATCTGTTTAGGATTACAATGTAACACTGCAATCCTAAACACACTTCCCTGGGAGGAAGCCCTATCTCATAACATGGGACTTACTTCTGAGTAGAACTGCTTAGAATTATTACCTATGTGTTGTAACAACAATTTTCTACTGAAGCACTGGTTCCCAAAGTGAGCAATACCGCCCCCTGAGGGGTGCTGGAACGATCCAGGTTTGCAGTAGGAGCCTTGGGTGCAAATTTGTCACTGCATCTTTTTGTCCATTTTTTGAAGGTAGATTTCCGGGGGGTGCTGAGTAATTTTTTTTTTCTGAAAAGGAGGGATAGGCTAAATAAGTTTGGGAATCTCTGTTGAAGCATACTTTGTTACTGTAATTACTCAGTAACTTTACAGTTGGATGCCTTTCCAAGAAATTTATTTAAGGCTACTAATACACATGATTTCAAATTTGCCTTGGAAGAAAGATCTGAACCTGAAGCCATACCGGTTAGCTTATTCTAACTAACAAATCCAGTAGTCGACAACACTTCGGTTTAATCTAATAAACAGACTTGGGCAATCATCTTGTTCAGTTGGGTTCACTTGACTTTGTCATTTCTCTGCAGCTGTTATGAAATGAATGCTTCCTTTGCTGGTGCCTTAGCCCTAGGTCATCATGCAAGCCATTGCCAGAAAGGATGCACACACATATGTCTCAGATATAGACACCTTGATTGGTTACAAGTCAGCTTACCAGGAATATACTTTAGTCCGCAGTCTCAGGCTTCTTTTAATAAAATTAATGGGTCAGCCACTTAAGAGTTCTACAGACAGTTTTAAACATTTGAAAATATATTTGCTGTTAATTAAAATATGAAAAATGTTTGATGTTCTTTTTGGTCACAAATGGGCTACTGAAGTTTGTGGTTGCTAATTGCTGAGAAAACTTCTTCCAGTTACTTTTGTCTTATTCTGTTTTTATAATGGAAAATATACTATAAAGGTTCCAAAGGACAGTTATGGCTGTAACTGGGAACCCTTTTACTCCAGAGTAGTCTCATTCAGCTCAGAGATACTGGTTCATACAGAAACTTTGTGATGATTATGATTCACAGGTGCTTTTACAAATGTTCAGTTCACTCTGAAAGAAAGAGAAAGCTAATTGTTGGGGAGTTCATTTAGTCAATCCATTTCAAAAGCTGACATAAATATGAGGAAATAACAGTAGTTTTAGTGAAGAACTGCCTTAGGACAAAGACAAAGGATAAAAAATGTCTTTTGTATTTACTTGAAATAAATGAATGGTATCAAGTGAAAAATATCTGTCTGTACTTGTTCAGATTTAAGGCCTACAAATTTGCACCTTATTTCAATTTCCTGCATGCACTGAGGAAGTGCAAATAGCTTATTCAGAGGCAGATTAATGCAAAAGAGCTGAGGGGGGACATAAATCTACAAGCTGTGACTTGTACCATCATGTAAGTGTAATGATTATCAAACTGAAATCAGGTCTCAGAGTATCAGCTTAACACAGAGAAAATTTGCTTGATGTGAGAGTATTAAAGTCATGCTATAATATATCCATACACTGTGACTAAATTTTATAGTTCATGAAGCATATTAGTATTACACTATATCCTGGTACATTCAAAAGGTGATTTCCATTTAGATGCTCATTTTTCATGAAGATAAATATGACATGAATCATAATTTCCCTGAAGTAAATATTACAAATAATAAAATACTCAGGCAAGCAAGTTGAGGAATGACAGTAATGTTTTCCATTTGTATGGTAAGTGGTGAACCTTGTGGCCTATCAAGTAACAAATTGAATGTTTAATCTTTCTCCATGCAGATTGAGGATGGCAAAGTAGCAGCCCGTCTCACAACAAATTGAGAGTTCTCTGGTGGCTCATGGAGTATCAGCTATTTTGTCTTTGGAGGCCAATAGAGAATGTCGGCAGAGCTTTGTCAAAATATATCACAGGCATGAAGTTGTAAAATTGCAATTTACAACAAAAAAGACTTTGGAATAACTGGCATATCTTTGGCATGCTAAATATACAGCAAATATTTAGAGAAGTCTTGCAAGGCAATTTAAATATTGTTAGA
>JAPDNY010000008.1:50352318-50369818 GCA_029375565.1 Gekko gecko
TAGGTATTGGATTAGGAGTACCAAGTTTTGATGTTTTCAGAACTGAAATCAACATTGCATAATTTTAAGATGTACTGGAAGAAACAAGGTAACGCCTTTTACATTGTGTTCTTCAAAACCATTTTCTAAGTAGAGAATTACAGAAGTAGTTGTTACTGAGATATAGCAGTTTGTCTTTAGCTACAGTCTTCCATTCTGCCTGGGCGAAACAAGTAAATAAAGCCCATATTTCAGGCTTGATTTACTCTGATACCTACTGTGAAAGATTATGACTCTTTAGGGAAATAAAGACAGGGTCAGGGAATTAGTGTACATAATGGTCATTTTGATAATGGGCCAACAGATGCAACTGGAAACATACTGTACACAATTAAGCATAATGCACTAATGACAGGTTAGAATTTTTATCGCCTCTTTGCGATCAAGCAGCAAATCCATGTTTAGCAGTAATAAAGAGTTTATTGGTGCTAAAGCCAAAAGATTTTCTGACATAAGAAAGATCTTTTTCATTCATAAGAAGAGTATTAAGCCCTTTATTTGACTCCTGTACAAAAGTTATGTAAAGCGGTTATAAGATATTTCTTAGAAAAGTCAAATACAGGGTAGCATGTGTGTGTTTATGCATGTATGTAATTTATGCACACATAATTTATGAACATATATAAACATACATACACACCATTTAGCATCAAAGATTTTTATTCTTTTTTTTTACTGTTTCTTCAGTAACAACAATATAACACTATTGTGTAGTTTCATTTTCTTCAACCTTTATGTTTTGTATTCAGTTAGAAAAACCTGTTGGATGAGAGTAGCTATTTTTAAAATAATGTCTATCGGTGTTCATATTTCTTGGATCAATTAAAATGAAGCAATATTCACTTATAAAGAATTAAACTGGTATCACCCAGTCTTTAACAAATCATAGAAAGTGAATTGAGTTAGTTCATTATAAAGATGTTTACATGGTGTTGTAGCATATTTGCACTTGCCATATATATTTACTCCTAAAAAATCATGTTTGCTGTTAAGTGCAAAGAGATGGAATCATGCCCATGTTTTTTGGGAGGGGGGCAGGACATTGTTCAGACAGGGTGCATGTACTTTCTCCATTCCATGTTACTGTGTATACAAATTGGGACATACATGCAGTCCTGGTATACCATGACACATAGTTGTGTTGTAGGTTGATAAGTGTTTGTGTGATGGCCCTTCAATACACTACAGTTTTCCATAATATGCTTTGGATTCAGTCCTAAATATATTTTCTTCAAGTCCCATTGATTTGTTCCCAGATGTGTTTAGCATCTTGGCATAAACTTTTAAAAACAAATTGGTTTTAATGAAACTCATCCAAAGCCAATAATTGAGCTTTGCAGCATTAAATGCTTGCTTGTACACTTATGAAGTTCAAAGCTTGAAAAAACAACACTTAATACACTTTTAGCAATTATTAATTTCACAACGCCTTGAAAAGTTTTCTTAAAAAGCAAGTAACCAAGTGAAAAAGGTGAGGAGGGAACAGTGTGAAGAATCATTCAGATGACAATAAGTCCCCTGTAGATTGTTACATGTATAAGGCTTAAGCTCAGGCACATTTGCAGATGAACTGCTTTTACTAGCTTCTCTGCGACATGACATTTGTTCAGAAGATTAGCCAGGTTGTAATGTGTAGCATAATTGCACTGTGTGGATGTCCCAGAAGTGAAAACCTAATTGCTTGACAGGACTATAACTTTGTGGTATGCTCTCACCTTGTTAGGTCCTTTTCTGATGCAGTTCAAATGAAGTCTGGCCGCAGGTGTGCCTAATTTACCTCGCAACAGAACGTGTTGAATTTAATTGCACAGTGGTTGTTAGGAAAAATTGGTGGGTGGAATATCAAGTGACTCAGTGTACACTGATGGCAGATGGGCGTTAAGAGGCATTGTGAGCTAAATGTATAGGTGAGTTGAGTTAATAGAAGATGTAATTTTGATTTCAAAATAATGAATACTTGTTGTAGATAATACAGTTTAATTAAGAAGATACCTGCCATTACTTTAGCAGTAGAAAGTAAGTTCAAAGGGAAAGCAAGGAATGCTGACTTTCCAAAATGAAAGCAATTTTTATAAAATAAATGTAAATTCAAGATTAGCAGAAAGGCTTCTTTTCTAATTGGTTTATGTTGCATCCTGGCCTTACCTATGTGCACTAGTTCTCATCAAGAGCATACCCATGGAACTCTCTCCATTTTTTATCCAGTTTTCCCCCCTCAACATCTGTCAACTACCAGTAAGGGGTGTAAATGCCATTGAATGTGAACCTTCCGTAGTCCTGAATACCCCATTCAAATAACAGTACATAGCCCCTTTTGTTCCTTGGACCAATGTGATATATTTCTTTCTGAACATTCTGTGATATTACAGCAGCTCAACTAATAGCTGGGAAGCTAACAGACAGACCAGTGTCTAGTCTCTTCTACTGTCCCAGTCTTTAACATTTTACCTCTCCTCTTTGGCCGCATCACACATCGTAGCTTCAGCCATGACTAGAGATGTGAAATTTCCATATATATATATATATATGTATGTATGTGTGTGTATATATATATATATATATATATATATATATATATATATATGTATGTATATGTATATATATGTGTGTATGTATGTATGTATGTGTATATATATATGTATGTGTATATATATGTATATGTATGTATGTATGTATATGTATGTGTGTATATATATATATATGTGTGTGTGTGTGTGTATTTATATATCCCCGGTCACACAGGCCAGATAAAGCAGGGAGGAGGTGTGGCTATTAGCACCATTAGCAATTTGCGATGCGATGGTGGTGAACTGCGTTGTTTTTGTTGGTGCGTGGTTCTGGCAGTGCTGCAACGGGGCAAAAGGAGTGCGCTGGAGCGATCAGACAGAGACAGTCCGTCTGCGGCCCGTGGCAAACTGTTTGCTAGCAACAACTACTAGAAAAGGAGGCAGGTTCTGAGAGCCAGTCAGCAGAAGTGGCCTTCAGGAATTCCACCTACCTACATGCAAGGCAACATCTGCCTCTTGCAAGACCACATCTGCCTTATTGCTCTTTGAAATATAATCCATTGGGAGGCAGACCCCAGCAGCTCAATAGTGATTTGTCAGGGTTGTCTCCTTTCATCCTTCTAATGAAAGCTATATGGAGGGAGAGAACTGAATATGATGATCACTAAGCTTCTAAGGATTCAAAGCTAGAGAGAATCTTGTATTGTAATATTCAAATTTTAGGATACTTAAATCTGGTGACTGGATCTGTGAATGGGCAAGACAGGTATCTCTACAAACCTGAAGAGGTCCCCAGATTTGCAGAAAAATATGAAATAAAAAAAACCATTGGGGGGTGTCAAAAAATCTGAAAACAATTAAAGGAACCAAAGGCTTTCGTAGCCAGATTTCATTAGTTGTTGTAGATTTTCCAGGCTGTATGGCTGTGGTCTTGACATTGTAGTATCTGTCATTTCACCAGCAGCTGTGACTGGCATCCTCAGTGGTGTAATACAGAAAGATGGAGTACATCAACACAGAGATGATGAGGATGCCATTCACAGCTGCTGGCGAAACGTCAGGTACTACAATGCCAAGACCACGGCCATACATCCCAGAAAACCTACAACAACTAATTAAAGGAACACCAGTAGTTTTAAACCATGGATTCCCTCAGTGGCTGTTAGTAGGCAACCACAGTATTCCAAGCTGGATTTCTATGAGTAAAAAGGCAGGCGAGAGGTCAGGTTCCTTTATGGACCTATTTTGGCCTTTGAGGGAGGACTCATTGGGCCAGGCCTGGCTAGGATTGCCAGCTTCAGGTTGGGAAAATCCTGGAGATTGTGTGGTGGAGTCTGAGGAAGACAGGGTTGGGGAGGGAAGGGATCTCAGCTGAATATAATGTCAGAGAGCCCACCCTTTAAAGCAGTAATTTTCTCCAGGGGGTCAGATCTCTGTCATCTGGAATTCAGTTGCAATTCTGAGAGATCGCTAGTTCCCACCTGGAGGCTGGCGACCCTAGGCCTGAAAGCAACTTCTGAGTAACTTGATACCACCCAACTTGCATGACTCGATTAGGCCTGGCGGCCATGTGCTTATAGCAATTAGAGCTTCAGAGGGTGCGGTCACACATGCAAAATAAACCAGGGGGGAAGCAAGGCTATTCCCTCTGGAGAAATTTGACCTGCAGTTGCATGATCACACAGTCCTTTGAAGCTGTGGGGGCAGCCCGCCACTGCATGATCAGACGCAACTGCGGGTGAGTCGTTTTTTTGGGTTTTTTGGCTGTTTGTTTCCAATTCGCTTAAAAGGGGAATTAATGAATGGCATCTCCACACTGAGGGCTCCTTATGGAGTATGCGAACCATCGCACATATTGAGAAGGGGGGAAAAACAACTGCACAGAGTCGGGATGGCCTGAGCATGCTGGAGCGATCAGACAGGGGAAAGCCCATCTGTGGCCCGTAGCAACCCATTTGCTACTGGACTTTCCCTGGTGTCTTTTTATTCCACTTCTGCAGCGAAGCAAAACAGGTGGCCGATGGGTGCAGGGCACTTCCCAGATGTTCATGTCTGATCGCACCCTTTAAATCTGCCCAGCATCTATGCCTATGGCGTGGCTAATTCTGTGTGTGATCACAACTAGAATAAGGTCTGGGAGACCCAGGTTTAAATCCCCATCTTGCTATGGAAGCTCACTGGGTGATTTTGAGCCAGTCACATACTTGCAGCCTAACTTGCCTCACAGGATTGTTTTGTGGTTAAAAGGGAGGAGAGGAGAATAATGTAAGCTGCTTTGGTCCCCGCTGTGGAGAAAGATGGGGTATAAATGAAATAAATAAATAATATAACTGAAGATGGGAGGCAGATAAATGAAGATTGGGGAACGGCTGAGAAGGAAAAAGTGAGGCAAGGGAAGGGGAGAGGATATGGTAGTTGCCATGGGGTAAGAAAGATGAAATAGTATGGGGAGGGGGATAGAGGAGAAAGTGAGGTGCCACCTTACAAGTCCTTGAGGGTTCCCTACCATGCAAGTGCACCTGGCCCAGTAGCTGGCACCACACCCCTGGCCACAGTTTTCCTAGGCAGAAGCTGCTGGGGTGGGGGACAGGAAGTTTAAGATAGAGGGGCAGATCAAGGTAGGTTGGCTGTTGGGTGGAAGGATATAGGGTTGCCAATTCCAGTGATTTGAGGGAGATTTGGAGAATGGGAAGGGTCTGGTTTGAGGAGGGTAGGGACCTCAGAGGGGTCTAATGCCACAGTCTTCCCTCCAAAGCAGCCATTTCCCCCAGAGAAACTAGAGTTGCCAACCCTCAGGTGGGGGCTGGAGATTAACTGGAATTACAACTACTCTCCAGATGACAGAAATCAGTTCCCCTGGAGAAAATGGCTGCTTTGGAGGATGGACTCAATGGCATTATACCCTGCTAAGGTCTCTTCCCTCCCCAAACCTTGCCCTCCCAAGGCTCCACCCCCAAACCTTCAGAAATCCCCCATCTTGAAGCTGGCAATCCTAAGGGGAAATTGATCTCTGTAACTGAGAGATATGTTGTGATTCTAGGATCTTCCTTGTATTGTAAGGATTATCAAGGTGTATTACAGTGTTTTGAACACTTAAACTGGATATGTAAATGCTGTTATTCTATTGGTTTTAAAAAAAGAATTAAAAAAATAAATTAACATTAGTATCAAACTCTACAAATCTCCCTTCCACTCAATTAATTAGACACAAAATGATTTCAGAGGTTCAGCTATTCTGCTTTTCCATACCACCAGATCTTTAATTAGGGTTGCCAACATCCTGGAGGAAAAAACTACCCTGTCCCTGGGTGATATTATTTGCCTCCATTCCATGGAAGTAAATCACCAGCTTCCTATTTCTACACCTTAAGCCTTTGTTAAAGGGACAGGACACTTTTCTCCAGATCTTCTGGCAGCTATGGTGTTTGGCCTCACATAATAAAATTCTACCTACCTACCTACCAGATCTTACTGGCAACCAAATTACACTTGGGGTGAATTATCTACTACTATTGTATTTCACAGAAATAACAGAATGCAGAGAAAAGTGGCTTTGTGACCTTACGACATTTGCACCAGTGCATATCACCTGTATAATAAACAATGTCTCTGAAGTACAACCAGTTACCAGTTACAATTTTCTTTCTATAAACAAAAAAGAACACAAGGTAGAAAAACAATCCCAGAAATCTATGCATTTTGCTGTTGGTGTAGTATTTTTCACACTAGCCCATGTATTGGGGTAGGAAAGGTGCTCTGCAAACTCCCCCCCCCAAAAAAAAAAAACCAAAACACTTGTTCACAAAAGTCTTTGGGGTACTCTGGAAAGATACAGTCCTTCATGACAAGCTAATGACCCTTCCTGATTAATATATATCTCACATCACAGGTATGTTCACAGGGTAGAAGATAGGTATAAAAATGTTAGAAATTATACATTTTAGATATTTTAAATGTTCTTAGATATTTTACTTTAAAATCGAATACCTTAGGTTCAAAGCATAGTTTTTGTTTTTTTATATAATTGGACTTTGGCTTGGGGTAGAGTATACTCCAAAGGAAGTATGTGTAATTTTTAAAATAATGTTAGAGAGTTAATTCACGTTCCATAAAATGATATTTTTCCATGCCCTTCCCCTGTCCACAACAATGATTCAGGGAGGCAAAAGGTGATTGCCTAGTGCTGCTCCTGGCAAATCTAAGAAACAGTGGGCAGGCAAGAACTTGTGCTATTGAAATTAAACACAGTGTCATGGGGGGAACAAACTCAAAGGAGGAGAGACTTTGAAATCTGAATCTGTAAGGAGAGAGAAACTAAAAGCCTGGAATTGAAGGCTTTGGGTATGGGACTATAGGTTGTAATTTATGCTTTGAACTGCTCTAACAAACATTTGGCCCAGTTATGGAATGGCCATTTTCCTGTTTGCATCCATCATTCCCTCTTGTAGTTGCATTCATGGATTCCACACACTGGACTCCCAGGTGCTGCAAGAATGAATATGTTTGATGGGCTTCTTCTTGATTGCGGGTGAGGTTTTGCCCTACTGTCATTTTAAAGCAAATATTTATTTATACATACTCCTCTTTTCTCTGCAATAATGACCTGAAGCTGCTTTTATTATTCTCCCCTCCTCAATTTTAGTAGCAATAAACATAAAAATAAAAAGCAAAGGAGTCAACTTTGTCAGATCCTTGAAATGGGATCTATGCAGTGGCATCTGCACACTGGGTGCAAATTACTCTGGGATCCTACAAGATTAAGGATTCTCAATGTTTTGGTTCTTATTGTCTAAAATTACCAAATAAACAATATTGTGTGTGTGAAATGGCTACCTGGGAAGTATTTAAGCACATGTTATACAAACGATGGGATGAAGCGAAGAACGGAGCTGCTATTTCTATATTCAGTGGAAATGGTGTATAGTAGCTCTTTCACAAAGATAGCTTTTGCTAGGATTCATGCTTCAGGCTGCACATGGTAACACTGACATTCTTTGCAACTCTGTGGATTTAAAATCTTTCTTCTTAGTTTGCAGCTGCTTGGAAAAACATTTAAATCACCTTAGGGTTTTTTTCAGATTACAAATACAGTATCATGTCGTAGAATTATACCATGAAGTGGAAGAGCTAGTTTCTAGTCCAGTAGCACCTTAGAGACCAACAAGATTTTTGGGATATAAGCTTTCGAGAGTCAAAGTTTCCTTTGTCAGATACGGAAAGTTCCCTTTGTCAGATACCAGGAAGTAGAGATACACATTTTCCATGTAGTATACTTCTGTTTTGTATTCAAGCTTATCCTGGTTGAGTTGAACATATATTATTTAAGTAGATTTAGAATCCCACCTGAGCCACAAAATAAACATAGTAATTGTATACATGATAGATTTTAAAAACATGCCTGATTTCTTTTAAAGAATTCAGCATAATTTTTTTTCTGTTCACAAAAGCAGAGAAAGTGGATAGAGACAACTTTTTCTTCCCCTTCCAAAATACTAGAACTTGGGGGCATCCAATAAAGTTGATGGTCAGTAGATTAAGAATGGACAAAAGGAAATACTTTTTTAACATAATATTTTAAAATTTTATTTATTATTTATTTAATTTATACCCCGTGGAATTTGCTGCTGGAGGATGTAGTGATGGCCACAGGCATAGCTTTAAAAGGGGATTGGACAGATTCATTGAAAAGTCTATCAATGGCTAGAAACCATGGTAGCTAAAGGGAACCTCCAGATTCAGAGGCAGTAAACCTCTGAATACCAGTGTCAGGAGGCCACATCAGGGGAAGGCCTCATCCTCTAAGCCCTGTTGTTGTCCCTTCAGAGTAATTGCTTGAGCACTGTGTGAGGCAGGATGCTGGACTAGACTGACTACTAGTCTGATCCAGCAGGGCTCTTCTTATGTACTTCACATGATAATTTCCAAATGTTCAGCTCATATTTCTTGCATACTTTATTTTGAAAATGAAAAATTGAAGACAGATACTCAGATTCTTTTTGTCTCGCCTTTGTACCAACTCTGTACCCAAACAGAGGATTTTAAAGGATTCCTGATATTCACAGACAAGGGATAGGATTGATCAAGAGAAAAAGAAAAGAAAAGAAAAAAATTAGGCCACATTGGTGCCCGCCTATGTGGTGGATGCACAGAAGCACTATATTTGAACCTTGTTCCATGGGTTAAGGAATGGGTAGTGCTATTCAGGTCACTATAGTTGAATACTGACAGAGGGAACAGAGACTTTAAACCTGTAGTCATTACTAACATAAATCAATGAAGACAATGAACAGCATTGTTTACTTGGTCATTATTTACACTCCATGAAGGTATGGGCTTTATTAATTCATTCCTTTCTCCTCATTCTCTCCTTAACTGCTGCCCAATAATGGAAGCTTGTTGGTGCAGTATGTGTCCAGGCAACAGTTGCAAAAGGTCCTTTGCTTTCTTCTGTAGACAGTGATACCTTTTTATGTGGATGTTACTTGTGCTATTGCTGTGAGTTATCCATAAGGTGGGGGTATGGAACACAGGGTTCCTTACAGAAAAGAATGGGCAGCTTTCAGTTTCTGTGTTGCAGCCTGTAACCCCTTACAGTGAAGGCTCCTCACATCTGTGACCCCATAGTTTCAAGGGCAGGATACTGGAAGTTGTGTCTACCTAGCTGCCAGTCTGATTGCATGCAATTATAGTAGGAGGCTAACTCCAATGACATACAGTACCTATGAGATCACTTTAGAAATATTCACATGAGTGTGAAGAAGTCATAAAGTTTTAAGTACGAAATTACTGACAGGAACAAACCTATGAACATGATCTTGAATCAAAATTGGATTCATTGCTGCTCTGACCTGGATAGCCCAGGCAAGCTCAATCTTTTCAGACCTTGAAAGCTAAGCGGGGCCAACCCTGACAAGTACACGGAAGGGAGACCTCCAAGGAATACCAGGGCTAGGATGCAGAGGCAGGCTATGGCAAGCCACCTCTCTGAAATGTCCAAATCGTACTAGGGGTCGCCAGAAGTCAACCATGACTTCCAGGTGGACGCACACACAAACACACACACACAACCCCCCCCCCCAAATTGGATTCATTGTTCATACATTTGTCCTTAGAAAAATTAGATAACCTGAAGAACCCTAAAAGGGAAGACATTTTTCAGTGTTCATTTGAGAGAATTCAATTTAGCAACCTATGCAGTTATGCTTAAATGCCATAGTTTGGCTGCGGTCACACACACTAAATAATCCACTTTCAATGCACTTTCCAACTGGATCTTGCCAGTTCACACAGTAAAATCCAGTTTGAAAGTGGATTGAAAGTGGATTATTTAGTGTGTGTGACTGCAGCCTTTGTGACGTAAATTGTGATCTTGAGGATCTAAGCATTGAGGTTCTAAGCATTGAGAAGCTGAAACATATATTGGTTTTCAAAGAGGTTCTGTCCAACTTTTACTATACAAGCAGTTCATTTTATTGAAACATACTGGAAGCTGAAACAAATGAAGGCAGTGGACCAGCTATGTGGGCTGCCTTCTCCTTAGAGTTTAGCCATTTCAGTGACTATATAGCTCGGTTTCTCTAGCTTTATACTTTAAAATAGGCCTCCCCATATAAGTAGGCCCAGTCTCATTCTTGCTGCAATCAGTTAAAGGATTGTCCCATCCATGCATCCCCCCACCCTTTTTGTATATGGAGTTCATGTATCTTTGGGAGCAACTGCCAAGATGGGGGGGGGAGTATTTAATCACAATATGTAGGGAAATTATAATGTGTAGGTCCATTATAATGCTTATTTGCTCTCAGGCACAAAAATATTTTTTAAAATCTGCTGATTCTTTATTTGATGGCATTATCTACTCTTTGTAGTAGGTAATATTTTTCTGAACTGCATTGCACCATAGGAGTATATGTACAAACTATCCATCAAGATTAGTAGATGAAAAAAATTCAATGGTATGTTACTGTGGGTACTGTCTTCAGTTTATAGATCTCTTTTTTTACAGTAAGAAGATAGTCTGTGTAATTGTTCATACAGAATATGTTAAATACTTAAATATATTCTGTATTTTTACTTCCCTAACAAATTTTAATTTTGTATTTTCATAGATTTTTTCTAAAGTTTTTCCTCAAGTGCAATCAAAACTGTTTGAAGAATGCAGGCAACCCACGAGATATGCGAAGATTCCAGGTACAGATTTCAAAAAGAGTTAAGACTACATGCACAAGACTTGTAAGGATTTGCAGAGAAATCAATTATGCACTTAATTTAAGCAGAATTTAGTTTTTTTCCAAATAAATACTTTCCAGATTTAGTTATATTACCAGTTATTCACAGCTTACAGAGGTCAGGGCTCCAAACCTTCCAAAACATTCAGTGAGAAAGCAGGTGCTCCTGTACCTCTCCTTCCCATTTATTTATTTCAGTTCTTTTTCTGAGAAAGGTAGACTGTAAATGTTATAACTATATCAGCTGGTTCTCTTGTGGTGATGAGAAGTCTGAGAAAGAATGCCCCAGAAGGAATGCCTCCTCTGAACATGTGCATAGATTCCAAATTTTGTATCCAAAGGAAAGAGTAGCACCTGCTTCCCTACTGAGAAATCTGAAAGGTTAAAAACTCTGGCCTGCACAGATGTAATTTCCACATGTGTAACAGCACAGAAGACCACATGAGAACATCATGAAAACTCCTACTGGTAATGTTGTTTTCTTCAAAATTGTCCCTGTGTCAATAGGAAGTTATGCTCTACAGAAACTTTAGTATTGGTGATAGGAAAAGAATAGATTTTCTTGCATTTTGGAAGGTCCTTTATGGTTTTCTTCATGCAAAATGTGCAATGAATTTTAAAATACGATTTTAAAAAAGTTATTTGTTAAGCTTCATGTTATAGTTTTCAAAATATGCTGTGATGACTTGGAGCTTCAAAAAAACAGTTTCTACGTTTGCAGATAATCATAGTTTCAACTGATTGGGAATTATTACAGAAAATATAACATTTTAGATTAGCAATTAGGTAATGAATTGTTCCTGAAAATAAAAAAAAGTTTTGGTTAAGTGTTTCATCAGAGCATGTAACATAGATCTCACAACATAGCTATCCCAATTCAGAGAAAACAGCCAACCTATAGTAAATACTTGTGTATCTAAGGAAAAAATTCCCTTCAGAACAATTCCACCAAGTGTCCATTTTTCATGCATCTCAATTTCATGTGGCATTGATAATATTGATCCATCTGAACAGAGCATAAGGTCAAACCTGGAATGAGTGGAAATGTCCCCCTTGTCTCACCAGCGACTAAATGAAGCATCAGTCATGAATGATCTTGTGGTTGGCAATGGAGCTAGGAGTCACTAGAAAGACTTCCCTGAGTTTGCTTAGCTAATCTGCCTTCTTCTCTGAAGGTTAAGTGGATTTAACTGTATGTCAGGCCTTGAACAATATGTTAAACTTGTTTTACTATCTCAGCACTTTTCTTAGGTGCATTGCAGGAATGAGCCAATAAAACAAAGGAGAGAGAGCATATGTACTTTTGCTGAACTACAGTATTTTCTCTTTGTGACTACTGACCTATATATAAGTGATGAACAAAAAAAAAGTGTTGTATATTTTAAATACAAGTTTACCTGTCCCTTTAAAAACATGGCTTAGCAGCGGGGGGGGGGGGAATCTACCATGTTTGCTTAGAATCACACTTCACATGCTTTACATAATTACTTTTCAGATGATCCAAGAGAGGAGAAATGAACAGAGTGTGGGGAAGAGCATGATCATAGCAGCAAGGTTCACCTCCAACGAATACACATTTATTGGGAAATAACGCATGGAGTCTGCATGTTCAGCTCTCTCCCATGACTGGGAACTGTGTTTTCAGGGATACGGAGTTGTATGGAAAGACCTTAATGCACATACACATTCCAATGAATGCAAATAAGTAGGATGTGACGCATGGTGCATAACATGCCCACGCACATCAATTTTGCCAGCTTTTAACATCTGAAAAGGCCTATTGCCCATGGGTAACTTTTCTGATAGCCTGAACCTAAATATATTGTATATGTTTAAAAATGGACGTCTCAGTCCCCTGTAAAACTGATTCAGGTGAAAATCAGCTAATCTAGTAATGCGGCTATGGAGAAAGGAATAAGGAATGCAGGAGGTAAAGTCCAGCTTTACAAATCTCCCATAATGGATGTCCTGGAAAAGAAATACAGTCTGACTCTTCAGAGAAAACAGTGTAGGCTGCAAAATCACAGACTTCTAGAGAAACACCCTCAGGCTTTTCTCAAGGGGGACACAGATGGCTGCCTCAGAGGAGGCTGAATATACAGGAGAAGGTGCTGTAATAGCTGATTGCTAATTACAGCATGTGGAAAGAAACAGGATCAAAGGTGATCTAAAACATAGAAAATAGAAAAGAATTTACATCTGATGCCTTGGACATCCTATTCTCAAAAAGGGGAAAGGATCTTGCAGTTTCTTGTATTGTAGGAGGTGCTTTTTCCTCAATATTTTCATTTTTCTCAGATATTAAAAGCATCACCATTTTAATAATATGTTGAAGCACTATTTGTCTCTACTTTTAAAGTAAAAATGAAATGTTAGAACTATTGTTTCATTTGGGAGAAGGAAAAAATTGAAACCCAATCAAGAGGGACAGTGCAAGAACAGTTAAAATAAAGTTGGAGCTTCTGTCTGAGCTATTACAAATAATTTTATAAATCTGGCTGCTGGATCTTGCCATGCGTATGTATGGGTGTTCTTACAAAAATAAACATAGTCTATAAAAGTACCTTAGACGGAGATAAAATAGGCCGAGTCTTTTTCTTTCCCATTTATTGGGGTTTTGTAATAGCATTTTCAGGATGAGTTCTGCTGTTTTGGGGGAGTAGATGTTTTTAACGGTAACAATTTGCATTCTTGTATACATTTGATTTACTCTTTTAACTGAGAAAAAGAGGGAAGCCAAATTGGCTGTTTACATCATGTATCTTGTGGTCTAAGCCTGGATACAAGTTTTCTAAAAAATATATTTTTAGACTTATACCCGCGCCTCTATCCTGGGTCACAGGGCTTGGGGTGGCTCACAACATCAATCAAATGGTCTGGCTTTCACTCAAAAATAAAGAAGGATGAAATACCTGAGTCATTCAGCATTCAGATGAACTTGAGAACATATACTTTTCATGAATTGAAAACCCTTTTCAGATATAAAAAAGTTCATTATTAGACATTAAGTGTAGTTGTGAAAGTGACCAAGAGATCATTTCTGAATGGAAAGAAGACGATTACATGTAGTTTTCTTATTTATTAAGCAAGGTATTTCCAACCTTCCCCCCAACTTGGAGTTCTCACAATTCTTCATTTGAAGACAGTCTCAAGTGTACAAATTTTAATTGGATAAACTATCTAATCAATATATCAACAGATCAATCAAAACAGTAGCTTTTAAAATGAGTGGCTAGAGGGGTGTTTCTGAAACTAATGGCTAGAAGAATATTTTCTCTGAATTGAATTCATTTGTTAGCATAATAGGAGATTAAACTCTAATTAGTGCAGCGGATGCGGAGGGAGGAAAAAGTTGTGAACTGAAAAATGTCTGATCGCCAAAAAGAAATGAATGACATCTATGAATAAATGTACCTACATGGCAAATGAACAAACTGCATGGTTTCAGTTTGTCTTTTAGAAGAAGGTTTTTTGCAGGAGCAGCTCGTACTCCACACTCTTTGCATCTACATGTTTCAAAAAGGATATGTTTCTTTTCTTTTTTTTCTCCTTTCCCAGGTTGTTGTATCAACAACGGTCAATGTGGATGGCCACGTTTTGGCTGTCTCAGACAACATGTTTGTACACAACAACTCCAAACATGGAAGGCGGGCTCGCCGCCTTGACCCCTCAGAAGGTACGGCCCCTTCTTATCTGGAAAATGGTAGGCACACATTTACATGTCTTTTTTATTTGCAATGCTTTTTTGCACCATATTTTATGTTAGTACACTACTACATTTACTTTTTACATGTTTCCTTCCCCCTTTTTCATCCCATTAAAATACAGTACATTACCTTTCTGACTGCATATCAAAGAGAAGGCCCTCCATCCTGCATTTGCTTCTGACTTAAATTTCCTTTCTTAAGTGCTTAATATTTTTCAGCGTACAACCCACTGTCTCATTCTTTTCTGATAGTTTGCTTACAGCTTTTCTTTGCTGTTTCAGTTTTATTTTATTTTATTTTGGCTTGTCACAATTCTCAATCCAGAAATACATTCTCAAATTATGTATGTAAGTTTAAGTGGATGCTAAGCAACATAACCAAACCTGTGAAGTATTTAATGAGAGATACTTCCTAATGCTGGCCCCTACTGCAACAGACTAAGATGTTACAAAAGTCTTGAAAGAGGGGAAAATGTTTTTCTATAAGAAGGTAGTGTATAAAGGGAAAAATAGTTTAAATTCTCCAAATTTAGAAATATCAGGTATATCACAGATCACCAGACTCTGCATGTTTGCATCTATGAACAGATAAAGACACTCTCCTACTTAGCTTCGTTTACTTAAGGCCTGAATCCCCAAGAGCTACATATGAAAAAGAACCACAGAAGTTCTGCAGTTCTATGAGTGTGTTTATTAACAGGCACATCCTTCTCAATTCAACACTGTTTGAAAATGTATTTTCTTTATACTGAAATATAAATGAAGAGTACCTATTAAAAGAGAACTTTGATGTGGGAACTACTCACAAATAATAATATAACATCATGATTCAGGGGGCAGAATGCTGCTTGTTCAAGGAATGAGGACTCTCTTCAAGCAATAGCTACTCCAAGCAGATGAAGATCTTTGGATCCCAGACTAAATTAATGTCAGTCTAGATCTATTGTTCTGATTAACTCATAGCAATATGTACTTTACAGCTGTAGATCTGTGGGATTTACATACATATAATTGTAGAATGGATTGTAACTACTGCCTAGTATGATTACCTCTGTAATATGGTACCGGTGGAAAAAATGCTTTCAGCAATAATAAACCCAAGGACCAATTGGAATGTGACCTAAATTATATGGCTATTTTCACCTCAATGCCATATATCAACTGAGACTGTTGGCTTGACCATGTGATATGAGCTGTTCACATGATTTGCTTTTTCATATATTACTGCTATTACATGAAGCCCAACCTTGCAGAAGTTGGGTTACCTTAACACATAGGTAAACTACAGATGAGACCTATATCTGTATTACAGGTATAGGCTGAGTTCAGACTGGCAATTTGCCCCGCTATAGCCACATTTCAGCCATGTTTCCCAAGCAGATTAAAGGGGGCGTTCACACAGGCACATCTGCCTGGTGTTCCCCACCCTTAGGCAACCCGTGCTGTTCCACTTCGCTCCCGCGTTTAAAAGATACCTGGTAAAAGCAGTAGCAAATCCCTGAGAGCCCATTTATCCCGCTTTATTCCGCTTCTGGGAAGTGTGAATGCCAACCCGAAAAGCCGGAAGCAACTCGCGTTGCGCATAAGGCAGCAGCGATATGATTAGCTGTGCTCTGCTCTACCGCCCAATGCAGTGCTGGCGCAACGGGATCCTCCCCAAATCGGCCAGATGCCTATGTGGGCATCCAGCCGATTTACCAGGAAAAAGCCATTTACAGCCGCGTCTCCAGGCCAGTGATCTGAACGCTCCCGTGCGCCTCCTCCCGGTATGCTCCCACATCTGTCGGTGCAGTGTGACCAGGAAAACCCGGAACAGTTTGTTCCAGGGCTTTTTTTGCCAAGACTGGCTCCCACTTCAAATTGCCAGTCTGAACTCAGCCATAGTTTCTCTCTCTCTCTCTCTCTCTCTCTCTCTCTCTCTCTCTCTCTCTCTCTCTCTCTCTCTCTCTCTCTCTCTCCCTCTCCCTCTCCCTCTCTCTCACACACACACACAAAGTGCATAAACTGATGAGTGCAGCAAGCAATGGTGAATCAAACAAAATATACTTTTGGCATAAAAAATAAAATATGCTTCAAGAAAAAAAATATTTATTTTTCTGCCCTAATAACTAAGCCAAAAGAGAACAAAAAATAATAATAATTAAAGGTTGCCACGAGCACAACAGTCATTATAGTCTATGACGTATTGTTTATCTTTTTCATATGTACTGAAAGTAGGTGTGTGTTTTGCCTGGCAACCATCACTAATGAGGTTCACAATTAAGAAGGTCGAATCCTCTCTCCTAGAGCTTGCTTTCCCAAGAGAGAAAGAGAGACAGAGAAAGACAGCAAGCAACAATATAGGTTCAGGAAAACATGCTCAGCCTGGTGGTGCTGGATTGTAATATAGGTACAAAGTCAGCTTCATCTAATAAACTACTATGAACTTAAGTATAACATAAGTATTTATTTTTCTAAGTAGTCTAAAAAGTTTATGACTCCAAGAAGAAACTGCAACTTGCATAGTGAGTGACCTCTCCTTTAACTGCAGAAAAACTCTACACTCTAGCAGCTCTGCAGAACAGTAAAATCAATTGATTTACATAAATGTTAAAACTTAGGGTAAACACCATATCTGTTATTGCCAAAGACAGGGTGATAATAAGTTAGTCTGGATTGTCACATGTGTCAAAACACTAAAAAGAAAAAAAAATGATACCAAAGAGCCATAACATAGTTTCTACATTGCTTAAGTGTTGTGATGCCATGCGATATGTTGACATATCTCTAGATATACTTCATCTTAATCCTTTTTTGTGTTGCCACAGGATGTCTAAGGATCAGGTTGAAGGGAAGCTAATTTCAAAAATTCTATAATTGTTTTTAAACTGATACGACCAAGAAAAAAAAAATCAGGAAATACAACTTCATCTCTTGTGTTTTAAAGAATTTAGTTTTTTTTTGAGCTGTGCACACCCATTCACTGGTATATAATAATAGATATAGTAGTGACTAGGTTTACTTTTGTTCCTGCGGGCTTCAAG
>JAPDNY010000008.1:50374818-50407318 GCA_029375565.1 Gekko gecko
GTATTTTGATGGGAGACCACCGAGGAGTATCAGGGTTGCTATGCAGAGGCAGGCAACAGCAAGCCACCTCTAAATGACTCTTGCCATGAAAGCTGGTTGTGACTTGACAGCAAAAAAAAGTTGCAAAACAAGGCAGCAACTGGATGAACATTCAAAAAGCATGCATGCCCTTTCAGTCTGTGTAAGAAACAACATGCTGTAATTTATGCTCACCTAAAAGGAGGTGGCCCAGGGTAGCCCAATCTTGTTAGCTCTTAGAAGCTAAGCAGGGTTGGCCATGGTTGCTACACAGAGGCAAGCAATGGCAAAACATTTGACTTTGTTTCTTGCCTTGAAAACCCTATGGGGTTGCCATACATTGTCTGCGACTTGACAGCACTTTTCCACCAATAAAAGGACGTAAGGGGGATGAAAGAATGGAGTCAATTGAGCCCCATGACAGTTCCCTCTGTACTCTTTCCAGCATCAAGAACAGATTATGCACAGTGCTTGTACTCATTATTTTGGGGCAGAAAATGTACATTCTAAAAGGTCTCAAAGGTTGCACAAGATGCAGCTTTTGCATCATAGCACCCCCCGCTCAGCAGGGGAACATGCTATTTTAAACACCTTGTCATCACGCAGAAAAGTTATTCAACATATTCTAAACCTCAGTAGCAGTATGATTTGTGCTTAGTTTTGTATACTTAAATGTTGTTGAAGTCAATAGGCTCAATATTATACCCTGATATTTCAGCCTCTCTTGTTTGTAAATAACATTGAAATATAATAACACGCGCACACCCCAAAAAAGATCAGTCAGACATAAAACCTGGTGGCAAAGTTCATTAACAGACTATTATATATTGTTGTCATTTTTAAGTGCATATAAAGGAGAAAGTGCCATGGTCAGATCACTTGGTCCTGAAGGCCCAGTTGGGTGTCTCACCCCCCCCCCCCCGTCTAAGCAGTGAGCTAATTTATGCTCCCCCATGGAGACTAATGGACCCAATTGGGTTTCAGAATTCTCTGCAGGATTCGATGCCTTCCAGTGTCTCATTAGATGCAGTGATAGAGGACTGGAACTCCCATCTTTCTGAAGCCATCAATGAAGTCTCTCCCTGACATCCTCTCTGCTCCCACCTAAAGTCATCCCCTTAGTATACTATGGAACTTAGGGGGATGAAGTGGGAACTCAGATGACTAGAGCGAGTTTGGTGGCATGCTCATGACAAAGCTGCAAGAACATCTTATAGGATGTTTATGAAATCCTATGAGGTGGTGGTGAAGGTTGCAAAAAGGTAATTTTACTCAGCCTCCATCACAACTGCTTGCTCTCACCCAGCACAATTGCTTAGGATGATTAGATCCAAAATTTTACAAATGCAACCATCAGCTGGGAGGCTTTTCCGAGCTTTTTTGTAGATAAAGTCTTGTTGTTCCACTATGACCTCACAGCCAATCTTGATACAGTATGTGAACTGGACACCCTTTGGCCATCCTTGGATTTGTTATTTGAGAACTTCAGTTGGATTTCCCGGGCTGATGACAACAGGATTTTGGGTGCTGTTTGGCCAACCACATGCCTCTTAGACCTGCGTTCCTCATGGCTGGTGAAAGGGAATACGTGGTCCCCTGGTAGATGTTATTAACCTGTCCCTGGATACAGGGGTCTACCCGGAGGGACTGAAAGTGGCTGTGGTGGTACCGCTCTTGAAAAACCTATCTCTGGATCCTACAGATTCTTCCAATTACTGCCCAGTCTTGAATTTGTTGTTTCTGGGTAAGGTAGTTGAGAGAGCAGTAATTGAGCAGCTCCACAGCTTTCTGGATGACACATTGGCACTGGATTCATTCCAGTCCAATTTTCACCCTGGCAATGGGACAGGGAAGTCTCTGGTTGCCTTCAGGGTCAATCTCCGCAGACAGCTGGATTGAGGCGGGTCAGTGCTGCTGTTATTGCTTGATCTTATAGCAGTTTTTGACACGGTTGATTGCTATCGTCTGACCCACTGCCTTGCTAACATGGGAGTCCATGGGGGTAGTCTTGAAGTGGCTCATGTCATTATTTCAAGGTCGGGGAGAGGCTATCAACTAGGTACCCCTTAATATGTGGAGTCCCTCAGGGGGCAATCCTCTCTCCAATGTTATTTAACATCTATAAGTGCCCCCTTGCCCAGCTGGTACAGAGTTTTGGGCTGGGGTGTCACCAGTATGCTGATGACACCCAGCTGTATCTGTTGATGGGCAGCTGTCAGGACAGTGCTCCAAAAAACCTGGCTGACGGGTTGGAATCCATAGTGGGATGCCTGAGAAAGAGTTGGCTGAGACAAAATCCAACCAAGATGGAGGTTCTGTGGCTGGCTGGGTGAGATTCAGGATTGGGGTACCAACTTCCTACTCCTGATGGTGCGCCCTTAATACTGGCACAAACTGTCAGGAGTTTAGGCATGGTTCTGGATGCCTCCTTATCTGTGGAGGCCCAGATCATGAATGTTGCCAAACTGGCATTTTTTCCAACTACACCTTGTGAGGCAACTAGCCCCCTTCCTGTCTCACTCAACCTAGCCACAGTTATCCATGCAACAATCACCTTCAGATTGGATTATTATAACTTGTTTTACACTGGCCTACCCTTGAGACTGAACTGGAAATTCCAGCTGGTCCAGAATGCAACGGTCCTGATGGGAATATCACAGACAGTACAAATTCAACCTGTGCTGTGTCAGCTGCACTGATTCCCAGTGGAGTACTGAGTCAGGTTCAGAGTTTTGGTATTAACCTTCAAGGCCTTGAGCAGTTTCAGACCCACATATCTTCAGGACTGCTTCCTCTGGTATGTCCCCCGAAGAGCTTTACACTCTGATCAGAACAATTTATCCGTAGCCCAAAAGACATCCAGCTGTCCTCGACCAGAGCCAGGTTTTTTCAGTCCTAGCCCCTATGTGGTGGAACTCTCTACCATGTAATATCCACAGCCTGTGGGGCCTAATGCAGTTCCACAGGGCTTGCAAGGGTGAGATGTTCTGCCAAGCTTTTGGTTGAGGACATCAACAGTCACCAACTTGTCTGGCACTCCCTTCCCCCCTTCATCTTGCTCCCACTCTACCTCTCCTGCAAGATAGTGGCATAATCTTGGAACTGAAGTTTTAGCACCATCAGAGATTGTTTTAGTTATTTATTGAATTGTCAGAATTGTTTTTAATGCATGGTTTTTACTGTTGTTCACCACCCTGAGCTCTGTGTACTCAGAGACGGCTGGTCTATAAATTTATATTATAAATAAATTATAAATAGGTAATGCCAACGTCTAGTAGAGTTTGGAAATAAATTGGACACTTTGTAATTTAAAATATTTTTTGTCAACTAATTCATATCCAATCATTTTGGCATTTAAAAAAACCCTGAAAAGATGAATGTGTATATGAACTGAATTCATTTACTAATACTCTCACTGACAATTTCATCTAAAAGATCATCGAATCAATGAATAAATCCAAATATGTGTGTGTGTGTGGTAAATTATATGTATGTGCTTGCAAATCTGCAGTGATGAGGGAAATCAGTATTTCATTGAAATTGAAAATGTGGCTAAAAAGGTGTTTTCATAGTTCCTATTGTATTACCAGTTGATCCTGAGTAATAAATTGACTGTGATAGAATTATTCCAGAGCAGGGGTGGCCAAACTTGCTTAACATGAGAGCCACATAGAATAAATGTCAGATGTTTGAGAGACACAAGACACGAACAAGGATTACAGACACGTTTTTATTGAAAAATATACAAATTTGCTTTTTATTAACATTAGATGAGACTGCCAAAAATAAAAACAAAAGGGGTAAAAACAGCTATTGATAATGATATCTTTCCAATAATATTTTTTTTTGCTAATGATATTTATTTTTCTAAGAGAGAGAGAAAGGGAGGTGGAAAGAGAGAATGAAAGAGAGAGAGAGAGAGAGAAAGAAGGAAGGAAGGAAGGAAGGAAAGAAAGAAAGAAAGAAGGAAAGAAAGAAAGAAAGAAAGAAAGAAAGAAAGAAAGAAAGAAAGAAAGAAAGAAAGAAAGAAAGAAAGAAAGAAGGAAAGAAGGAAAGAAAGAAAGAAGGAAAGAAGGAAAGAAAGAAAGAAGGAAAGAAAGAAAGAAAGAAGATGAGAGAGGAAGGAAGGAAGAGAGGAAAAAAAGGTGGAAAGAAAGCAAATAGATGGGGAGGGAGGGAGGAAGAGAAAAAGAAAGAAAAAGAGAAAAAGAAACAAAGCAAATAGATGGGGAGGAAGGACAGAAGGAAGGAAGGAAGGAAGAGCAAGAGAAAGAAACAAAGAAAGCAAATACATGAGGGAGGGGGAGGAAGGAAGGAAGGAAGAGAGAGAGAGGAAGGGAGAAAGAAGGAAGGGAGAAAGAGAGAAAGAGGTGGAAAGAGAGCAAATAGATGATGGAAGGGGGGGAAAGAGTGAGAGAAAGAGGGAGGGAGAGATGGAAAGAAAGCAATTTTAACTTTAAATGTGTTCTCCAACCCCCTCATGCCCCCATGCCAGCCAGCTTGGCTTGGAGAAGGGATTTAAAGAGACAAATGCCTTCTCCAAACCAAGCCAGCCAGCTGGTGTGGTGGGGCTTGGAGAATACATTTAACTTTAGATGGTGGGGGGGGGAGAGAGAGAGAGAGAGAGAGAGAAAGGAAGAAAGAAAGAAAGAAAGAAAGAGAGAGAGGGAGGGAGGGAGGATAGGTGGAAAGAAAGCAATTTTAACTTTAAATGCATCTTCCAAACCCACCCACCCCCACTCACTGGCTTGGTTTGGAGAAGGGATTTAAAGAGACAAATGCCTTCTCCAAGCTTGTTGGTTGGGGGGGGCTTTGAGAATGCATTTAAAGTTGCTTTCTTTCTCTGCTTCCCCCTCACCTCAAGCCTACCCAGGGAGGGGAACACTAGCCTGAGAAGGGAAGACCAATTGGCAAAGCATGCCTCCCCTTCGCTTCCCCAGCCGCTGTGTGAAAGAGCCGCATGTGGCTTCCGAGCCACAGTTTGGCCACTGCTGTTCCCAAATAATAGGCTTATTTCCTAGTTAAAACTATATACACTAACATGGCACAGTCTTATGGTGGAGCTGTGTAATAAAAGAATAAATATAATTAGTTGTTGGAAGCACCCCAGTACATAATGCCCTTTATGTACACCCCCAAGAAGATTGTATTATTTCAGGTAATACACATTTGAAATGAGTCCAAAACCATTTTAGGGAATTGTTCACAATGAAGTGACAACATGAACCTTGACATCTTAAGTTCCCTGAGTATGGTTGCTAAATTTCTCAGATTGCTAAATCTCTCCATGTGCGTCATTTTGAAATTCTCTGTGCATATATGACATATGTGGTAAGCACAAGAGGACGTATACATGATGGATCAGCTGTGTATCTGAAGAAATCAGCAGTGATTGACAAAAGCTTATACCGTACCACAAATTTTGTTAGTCTTTAAGGTGCTACTAGACTCTTTCTCTTTTCTGTATTCAAGATGGTGGAGCAAATAATTGATGGAAACATCACAGACTTGGGTATCCTCATTTAGTATAAAGGAGCATATTCAAGATGATAATGCATGCTTTTCAAATAATGACGTATTTAAAGATTTCTGTCTTGCCTTTTAACCTAAGTGTCCAACATAGTTCCGCCATACTGAACAAACTTGGCACATGCTGTTCAAATATTGGGTATAGTCCAACACAAAATTACATGTGATTTGCAAGTGTTTTACCAACTGAAATCGATACATTTAAATATGCCTTTGTGCTAGATTGTGGCTATAGATCATGTAGACATGGAAGTGCCATCTTTGGGCACTCATCTTAAGCTGATGTCTTAGGATCGGCAAACTGGATAAGCTGAGGCTAATAAAAAGCTTTACCCTTTAGCCACAACCTGTTTTAGCCTACTAAAAGTCCTGTTCTTGGCTTTTATAACAAAACAAGAAACAATAGCAGCTGCAGTAATGCTTACTTGCCAATGATTAGAGGAGCTGAAAAGTAACTAAGACCAAACCTTTTAAATTCAGATCTGTGAGCAAGTGGCAGGTCAGTCAAAAAACTCAACTCTTTGCAAGGATCACTTGATGCTGAAGTCACTGTAGCTTACTCTAAATTTTCATAGAGATCGATTATGAACTTTGTATTATTAAAATTTATTCAGATTTCTTTTCACCTGTAGTATAATGATAGTGGATACATACAGGAAGATTGTTTCTGCAGATGCCCAGAAAAACAGAAAATGCCTGAAGGTATGATATACCTTTCACTTCCGTGACCAGGGTTTCTTCCGGGTGTGTATCCAGAGTCTAACTGAAATAGCTGATACGTTGTTAGCTTCCAAGGCCTGGGTGCTTATGTACCTGGAAGTCCATTCTGTAACGACTCATATATAGCTTTACTCAAGTCTGCAAGGGTGCTTATATTTATGTATGTCTGTTTTTTTTTAAAAAAAGCAACAGTGGTAATAATCTAGATTGTTTGGCTTGTATGAATGCATATTCCCATTGATTTGTGTATATATTAACAAGGATTTGGTCTCAGTCGTCAGAATTCAATAGATAAGTGTAATATATTGAACAGTTCTCTCTATGTAAACTTTAATAGTTTTACAGTGTTTAAAAGTCACATTCTCATAAAGATCAATTTATTCTTTGTCCCTTTCACCGGGAGTCATAGGAAATGTTAAAGAATGACATTTAAGTGAATCAAAGTTACTAAAACTGCTGTGGCTGCAATTAATTTACTGGAAGCATAAAAATAAAGAGTTACAAGACTACACATTTCAAATGCTTTTTAAGGAGCATGGAAGCCTATATGACTACAGAAAGTAAAAGGAAGGGTAAGGTCAAAGCCTGTCTGACCTGGAAACTTCAGTCTGATTTGTATTGCCCCTAAATTGATGGGGACAATGAGATAATCATTGGAAATTACACTCCCCATTGAAAACTGAGCCAAACTTCACTGTATTTCACAATATGAAAATTATGTAGCCCCATAAGAGGGAGGGGCTGAATCCCCAGGGCATCTGTTTCTCATCAGTGTCCCACCATGCTTGCAGTCTGGCTTGGCTCTCTAACATTTAACCTTCTCAGCATGAGGTGGAACAAAGGGCAACAAGGCAGCAGAATAATGAAACAAGGGTGTAGTGTGGTATGGAAACTGCCTTTGCAAAGTACAGAAGTTGAGGCATTTAAATGGCATATATAAAAAGTAATAGATTAAAAACAAAACAAAATCGAAAACCACACATTTACACACACACACACTCCAGACCTTATTAGTCATATATAGTAAGAGTGCTGTGCTGTTTCTCAGCAGGCTGAGATGAAGGACTATTACCATCTATCCATGCCTTTTTGCCTGCTGCTTTCAACTATTGTAAAGATACAATTACCTTGGGAGATTGTGGCAGTTCAGTTGATTAGCACGGCGAATTAAAAGAATGAGTCACAAATGACATGTCCAGCTCTTCTCTACTAGTCCTTGGTATTCCCAATATACCTCACCCTTGTTGTAGGAAGGTCAAAAATTAGAGAGAAATAACAGTTTTCAAGCAGCTAGCACTTAGGAGCAGAATTAACAATCATTCTGTATGTAATTGCCAGTTAGTAAATTGCCTTCTAGACTGTAAAATGCAATATAAACTAGTGGGCACCTAAAATTAAATTAATGAGATATTTGCCGCATTTAAAAGTGAACAGTGCAAATTAATAATTGAGTGTGGTACTTGTTTTAATATTTGTCAAGTAGTGTATCACTCGCTTGTTTAATGACAATTAAAATAGTTCTTACCTGGGAAAAAAAATTCTTGGCACATTTAAATTAAGCAGGTTTTTGCAGGTTAGATTCATCATTTTACTTGCTAGCAGTCACTGAAGGTTCTTAAATTAAATATCTGAGATTACTTTTTAATTAGATTATAAGCATTGCAATGTTATTTGATTAAGGCAAATTGTGATTTGTATGCTTCTAAATGGAATTATGATACAGTCAGTATTTTTAAGCACACATTTTAAAATGTGGGGAATTATTATGGGTGGTTCTTTTTAAAAAGTTGCACTTGTATGCAGATATGGGTATGGGCATACCACCACTTTCTTAGAATGCATGTTACACAGCAGTTTTCTGGTATGTGAACCTTGTCAACAGATTTTCTTCCATTACAGTTTTGCATATATGACTTTTAATCCATACCTCATCCATCCAAGTATTTTGTTCACTTACCCCTTTCCTCCAGTTTGACTAACTTCTGTTTAAGGAAAAAAAGTATTGTGGAGCTTAGGAGTTTAACATGTCATTTGTAGTACACTAAACTGAGTTGAAACAACGAGAGTATTGAGACTGGACACAGAGAAAACTCTGAATGTTGAATAATATAAAAAATACCATTCCTGTGTCTGCAATACATTAATTAATTGTGAGAATGCAAACAATTATTTCTATACAAAGACTTGCATTCAGCCTCTGATGTGTGAAACAAATAATCACTTCCTTTGATAGAGTACTCCTGTGCAAAAAAAGTTGCATTGTACACTCACACTTGGTCAATATCCCAGAGAGGGGAAAAATCTATTCATAATGCATTATTGTTCCGAATCTTTTAAGTGGGTAACTATATTGCCTATCTGTATCCATGTTTGCTAGTTTAAACCATTTAACCCACTTCACCCTCTGAAAATATTTCAAGCTTCAAGTGTTTTAAGGATCTTTTGTGTGAATTCTGGTGTGCTTCTGTCAATGGGGCTGCTGCACTATGTTCAGAGTCAATAGCTCCCTTCCATCACAGCCAACACAAACTAGCTGTCTCATAGGTCAGTGCTCTTTAAACAAATTACTTGTATCCACAGAGCAAATGATTGTTAATTGCCTCCCACAAATCATACTATTTTTACAATGCTAAACTAAATGCTAATGCCTTAGTTAAATTCAAACCACCTGATAATTTCTTGTACATATTCAATTATAATTCTTAACCACAGAACTTTGTCATCATGAAAAATTGGTAACATAATAAAGATAGTGAGTGGTTAACCTTTGTTTCCTGGAACTTAAAAAAGGAAAGAATATTTATTGTCACATTTGACATTCATGGCAATTCTAATCTCTATACAATACTTGCTTTTTTGACTGTTTCATTGTCCAGGCATACTGTTATGTTCTTACAGTATTGCTTCTTTATTGATCAGACCTTGGGATAATATTAGTTGTCAGGAGGACTGACATCCTAGTCTTCCTATCAGGATGGCTGCCTCAAATATGTCATTCAAAGCAATCTTTAAAAAATAAAATGCTAAAACTGATGGTCTAACTTTACCATCTTGTATTTTTAAAAAATATATACCTAACATAAACATATTTTATAAAATGAGATAGGGAGTAAAGCATTCTGTTTAGTACTGTCTTGCCTGCAGTTATATTTTCAATCCAAAAAGCATTTTCATTAGACCAACAGTAACAAAGATTAAAAAAAAAAAGATTTGATAACCTATCATGGTGACAGTATTTTAAGATTGCATAAAATGGCTCATTTAAAACCACTGCAGTTCCAATAAGTATAACATGGTCATTGTTGTCCCCTTACTTTTCTGTCTCAGAGGAGACCAGAAGAATGAGACATACCATTTGTGCTATTGCACAAGTAGACTATTTGTTCTAATCAGTGACACCCATTTACTAGAATTGCTTAAAATGAACTATACCTCATACAGAAATCGCACATTTAGAGTGTTCCATTCATCATCTGAAAATTGAGGGCCAGTAAACTTTTCTGTTCCTCCAGCGGGATCATAGACATGCATCAAAATGTTAAAAAATGATTGGTGAGAGAGAACTGTCATCCATTTATCAAAGAAAAGGAACATTATTTGCTAATTTCCCAACCAAGGCAGTGACAGGGTGCTTCGTCTTTAGACCCATGGTGACCAACATGGCCTTTTTGTTATTAGTACAAGTCAAGCGCTTTTTGGCTGTTGCTAACAAGACACATTTGTCTATCATCAGAGAGTGCTTTCCCCCCCCCCAAGTAGCTGTGACCAAAGTCTGATCTCTGTATCATGACTGGCTCTGCTTCTCCAGGTTGTGGCAGCACTGGGTAAAGAAGGAACTGATAAATCACAGAGTTTCTGCATCAAGGTGAAGTTATTGACTCTGTGGTACCAAAACTGACAAAATGTAGCAGCAAAGAGATAATAATTCATCTTCCTCACTCCCATTCAAAAGGACAAAAGGGTCACTTGCTCACTTAAAAACTGGTAACATTTGAACACATGCAAAAGACTTTTTGTTTATTTTCACTGGGATATTTTTCTCAGTTACTTTTAATATCTTTATTGTGCTATTAAAATTACATATTCTATGGAGTCCATATGAAAGACATCAAAGGATTAAAATATATTTTACTTGCCTTGCCATTTTTAGATTGTTTTAAAAATACAGCCATGGTTGGGTTGCAACTATTTTCAGAGGTTCTGAGATCACACAGAGCTTTCCATTTATGCAGAATAAATTGAGAAATAATAATGAAGAGCAAAAAGCTGCTATTGAAAATTTACATATGATTCCATAATTCTGAATGAGGTTCAGTTATGAAAGCATCTCCAAAAGGTTACAGTGCTCAAAGAGTCTCAAAAACCCATCAACTTAAGCCCTAATGTCAGCTCTGACCATCTACTCTGCAGCCATTTTCTACATAAGTATATCTTGTAAGAAAAGCCATTCATGACACTGTTATCATGTATTTGTTTGCTATAGCCCCTTCTTTCAAAGGAGGCATTGGGCAGTATTGGGCAGGGCTGGAGACTGTGCAAGTGGCTATATAAGGAGCTATACCCACTTGCACACAGCCTTATGCTGCTTTGGCTGATCTACCCACCCTCCCTAGTGTGGGATTTGCTGGTTGCTTTTATAGGGCCAAGCAGGAATTGGGGGGGGGTTCACCTGATTGTTTTAGCAGAAACCTTTTTTGCCTGCTTTACAGTCTCCAGAAAAGAAAAATGTTTAGTAACTCAGCTTGGTCTTAGACTAGTTAGGCCACAACTAGTTGGCAGGAATAGGGTACGCTGCTCAAGATAGGAAGAGATAAACGGCAAACACCCTGATGCATTGGCCATAGTGGAGGGTGTGGCCAGAACAGGCCAGAACTCTCCTTATGGTGGGATACTCTGGGAAGGAGCACCTTTGTGCTGAGCAGCATTGTTTTAAACCTGGTATGGCCTTACAGGGGATGAAGCTTGGCACCCCTCAGCACATAGTACACGTGCAGGTGAGGATAAACATGGGCTGGTTGAGAGTGCTGGCCAAGTCTGAAGTCAGGATGAACCTGCTCATAAAAGCTAGCTGCAGCTGGCTGCACAGCTCATCCTTAAATAGTTAGCAGTGAGTAGAGATGTTAAATTGCCAGAAATTTTGAAGCTATGGGGGAAAAACTTGTGTTTTTTTTCTGGGGGGAATGGAAATTTTTTTTTGGGGGGGATTAAAATATATGCAGTGTTTACTGCCCTATCGAACCTTAACTAACTTTGCTGCTTTAACAATATAAAACACATGATTTATAGCTTAGCATATAAAATTGCAATATTTGACATATTCATGGAATTTATAAAAAGTTATAAGCGCTTTAGCGTTGTACAAGCACAATTGCAAATATACCCAATGCTTGGAAGAAAACTGCAAGCTGATACATCCTATGCTATCTTAGCACAAGTACCTTAAATTTGCCATCTGTTTAGAGAGAGCTAAGTTCTCAGTGAAATTTTCAGTTTTCCTTGGAGGCATTGGTGCAATTTCTGCCCCACCTCCTTCTGATCTTTTTTCTCCCCCCTGCAAGGTAGGGCAATAAGTTACTTTTTACCTAGCCTGTAGGTAAATGTATCACAGTGATGTGAAAGTCAATGACATCAGGTCAAAAAGGCAACAGAAGGCATACAACTGTTGAAAAGCAATGAAAGCCTTACACGCTCCCCTCATAAAGATTAGGTATCCTTCTAGGTGCAGAAATGCATCTTGGATTTAATAGCGTGCCCACCTTGTCTTTAAATGCATTTCACTTATTCTAAAAGAGAAAATATTTCATAGTAGGTGGCTTTGTGTGTTTTGTTTTTTTTGTACTCCCCAAAATTTCATTTTTTTCCTTTGGAAAACTGGAAAAAAGGCATCAGGAAAAAAAGGAAAAGGAAATTTCCTCAAATACATTTGCTGTTTTTTCCGCTGGGCTCTCACATCTCTAGCAATGTTGCAGATCAACCATTTAAATAAATAAATAAAACTAGTTAAACCCATACAGTTTTCTTGTGTCCAACCCTGTAGCCAGAAAATGACCCGATGATTGGTGCTGGGGTGGGCATGTGGTGGGCCATTTTCCCCTGCCTAACTGCCTCCTCCATCCTGTCTGGATGCACTTCCTCCCTGGCTTTTCAGGAAGGGGTGCTGCAAGTCTGTGGAAGGGTTAAGGGTGTTTGTTATGCTCTGCCACTGCTGGTGGTGAAGGGCGCAGGGAAGAAAGTAGTGATCATGCCTGGCAGTGATACTGCACCTGCTTGTGGACAGGATGTATTCAGATCTGGAGAGGCACTGGCGCTTCAAGACTTGGGTAATCCCCTGCTGGTCCTCCCTCCCCACGTCCAACTTCTCTGTCCTTCTCAGAGGCATCCAGGACTGCACCTGGTTGGTACTCCCCTTTCCAGGTGAAAATCAGGGCTGAAAACTTTCCACCTGCCCCCCCAATGCTGGGTTCCCTCCACCTGACACCTCTGCAATGGCTGCCTGTAAATGTTTCATTTTTGGAAGAGTGCATTTCCTCTTTTGAGAGTGAAACACTATTCTGCCCTGTCTCCTCCTATGGCTGAGCAGAAGGGGAGGGAGAGGAGGAGCAGCTCCTTACCCCAGTGGGCAGTCACCATGCAGCTCACCAGGACTTCCTGCTGCTTTCTGCTTCCAGATGCAGCTGAGCAGGAGGGGAGGAAGACTTGGTGAGGCCACCTTTCTCCCTCCTCTCTTGCTTGGCCACAACAGGAAGCAGCAGGAAGAGTCAGCAAGGCTGTGGCGGGCAGGAATAAGCTGTGTGTGTGGGGGTCTGGTATCCTCCCAGGGTGGGGATTATCCATGGGAGCATCACGCCCAAACCCCCCATGGCTGCAGGCCTGCTTGTGTCCTCATTTGTGGGCTGCCAGGGTAATGTTACTCATTGCATCCCCTTATCCATACACTAGGGTGAATTATGCCCATCAACCAATCCCCAAAACATTTGCAAATATTTAGCAACAAATGTGGTTTCTCTCCTATTAGGGAGTCAAAAGCTATGGGCCATTGGTATTTATATTTTGCAATTTGTGTGCGGGGCAGGGATTGAGCCCTACTGTATATCAGATAATCAATGAAAACTTTAATAGGTACCACCTGGTGACCTCCAGATGAGACCCACCAGAGATTTCCAATATCCTGTTGCATTCTGCAGGCCATACAATGGAGTGACCTATAGGAATATAAAGCACTCCTTAGACTCCTTAGACTTTTCCACACATTTAGTTATAGACTGAGCCTTATTACAAATCAAAGAATTCAAAACAAAGCTCTAAAATGTCAAAATGAAAGCATGAATCACTGGAATGTCACATACAAAAGAGAAAAACCCTTTCAAACAAAAATGGTTTGTTTCTAATCTAGTTAAGTTTTCTAAATATTTTAGAGTATTGTAAGGTCCTCAGTTACTGCACTTTGCTTTTTTTCTTTTATGATGAGTGAATGGCAATAGTTAACTTTCGTGGGGGAAATTAAAGGGGCACAGTTGGGAACACCCTTCTAAGAGCAAGTAAACCCCACTTAGGCTGAGCTCAGACTGGCAATTTGCCCCGGTAGGGATCCGTTTCAGTGACGCTTCAAACCCGCAGTAAACAGGGTGTTCACACAGGCACATCTGCCTGCCGTCCCCCACCCGTAGCCAACCCACACTGTTCCGCTTCACTGCCACATTAAAAAGATACCTGAAGAAACCGATAGCAAATCCCTAAAGCGCGCGTGAGTTGCGCGTTTCTCCACTTCCAGGAAGTCTGAATGCACAGCTGAAAAGCCAGGAGAAACCCACATTGGGCAGAAAGCAGCAACAGTATGATTGGCCATGCTCCGCTCTACTGCCCAATGCGGTGCCGGCACTGCAGGGTCCTCCCCCAATTAGCAAAATGCGCTTATGCGCATGAGCACATGAGCGCTCATACGCACATACACCCATACACTCACAGCTGAATTAATGGGGAAATTCTGCGCCTCCGGGGCAGCAGTCTGAACACTCCAGCGCGCCTCCTCCTGGTATGCTCCCGCAGCAGTCCGGGCTGTGTGAACAGGAAACCATTCTGGGGCTTTTTTGCCACAACTGGCTCCCGCAGCAAATTGCCAGTTTGTCCTCAGCCTTAGTTTTGCTGATTTGAGCACTTTTACTTTGTTTCATACACTTAAGTAGACACTGTTAATGTACACTGGGCTGTAATTGTGGAATCAGCAGAGGCAAAAACTATCTTTAAGATCACTTTTCCCTCCATCCTAGTTTACAGCTTGTTTAACTTCTTCAACAGAATTCAGTGGGAATCATTGGGAATCCAGTCTGATATCTATATAGCTACATAGTATTGTTAGACTACTAGACTGAATCCCCACTGTGCCATGGAAATGCATGCAGTGACCTTGAGCTAGTCATACTTTCTCAACCTAACCTACCTCACAGAGTAGTTGTGATGGTAAAATGGAAGACAGGGGCAGGATGTTGTAAACTGCTTTAGCTCCCCCTAACAAATGGCATAGCCATGGCCCCTGCATCTGTAAACCCTCACCCTGTTTCGTTGTCACACTAGAGTGTGACAGAGTCTTGTGTACAGGTTTTGTGGTAACTGGGTATTAGAACTTAAGATTGTTAAATAAGGACTTAAATAAGATTGTTAAATAACTACTGAGAAAATAAAAATGAATGGCTGAGCATCTTAGGACAAACTAGATTCAGAGCTGTCAAAGAGCCTCTTTGGGCTCCCTGCACAAAGAATCTATCTGCCTTCTCCTGCACCTTCCAGATCCAAACCAAGAAAACAAATCACAGGGCTCTCTACATGTCATGTACCATCCAAAATGAATCTCAAGACTTGCTAGTTAGGGGCAACCACTGTACTTTTTGGTTTGTTTGTTTGTTGGTTGGTTGGTTCTTAGTTTGTTTTACAAAAGATTTGAGTGATCCAGTTCACACTAGGGGCATATCCAAATTGTGGCTGACTTGTGTAGTTGAAGGAGGTATTTATTCATTGTACAGGCATATCTGGTTCAAAGTGACATCTTTTTGCAGCAAGTATGATTAATCTAATTAATTAAATACAGCAATGCTTACTTCTGACTAAACACAGGTAAGACTACTGTGTATAGCATTCTGTTCTGATTTAAAACTATTACAAACTGGAGGTTCGGGCTGGAGATCTGACAACATGTCTTATACCACCACCACTTTTTATTTTTTTATTTATTTGCAATGCAGCCTGATGTGGAATTCTGGTGAACTTGCAAGCTTGCTTACTACTTTGCTTTGTTTAAGTTAGTCCTCATCAGGGCTGTAGCCAGGATTTTTCATTTTGTGGGGCAATTTTTTTTCATTATGGGGCACCTATTATACTTAAAAATAATAAATAACTTGAGATTTTGGAGTAAAGCCTGAGGAGGCCAGGTTTTTGGGAGGAGAGGGACTTCAATCAGGTATAATGCCACCCCCCACCATGGAAAGTTATGGGAGAGAGATTGGCTTCCCCACCATCACCAACCCCCCCACCCCCCTGCCATGGAAAGTCATAGGAGAGAGAGAGATTGTCTTCCCCACCATCACCAATCCCCCAACCTGCCATGGAAAGTTAGGGAAGAGAGGGAGTTTAGCTTCCCCACCACCATCACCATGTCTTCTCTCTCTCTCTCTCTCTCTCTCTCTCTCTCTCTTTCCTTCCCCAGCTCCCCCCCCCCACCAGCAGCAGCAGGGAGGCTGGGAAAGGAAAGGAAAGCTGCCCTGCTGCTTCTGGTCAGTCTCACTCCGGGAGGAACACCTGTTAGGTTTAACAGCTGCTGGGAGGGAATGAAACTGATCAAAAACAGCAGGGCAACTTTCCTTTCCTTCCCCAGGTCCCAGTAGTGGTGTGGAGGCTGGGGAAGGAAAGGAAAGCAGCCCTGGTGCTCCTGGTCAGTTTCACTCTCCTCAGATCCGCTTTTAAATCTAATAGCTGATGGGGGAGTGAAACTGAGCAGAAGCTGAAGGGCAGTTTCCCTTTCTTTCCCCAGCTTTACTGCTGCTGTGGGGCTAGGTGCACTGGAGTGGGAATGTTTGGCATCATCAAATGGTGGGGCAGGGCTCGTGGGTGGTGGTGCTCTGCCCCCAAATGCCCCATGTCTATGGGCCTGATCCTCATATAGCTATTACTTTTTCTTTATTTCTTTTTGGCCTTCAAGTCATAGCTGAATTATGGCAACCCCTCATGGGGATTTAAAGGCAAGAGATGTTCAGAAATGGTTTAACATTGCCTTCCTCTGCATAGTAGCCCTGGACTTCGTTGGTGGTCTTTCATCCAAATACTGATCAGGGCCAAGCCTACTTAGCTTCTGAGATCTGATGAGATTGGACTAGCCTGGGCTATCCAGGTCAAGGCAGCTATTACTTGACCTCAGATTATTTATTTCAGTTTTGCAAAGCTTGATGCTGCTTTGCTGGGCATAATGTGTAATGTGACATTGGATCTCCTTTGCCTTATGTCCTCCATAAACATGTGCATAAAGTTGTTCAGTAAGGATTTTACCTAACAACTAGATGATGCTGGGCTATACACTTATATGGGCATTGCAACTTTTAGAAAACAGAGAACAGCTCCATAGAGACTTTTGTATTGTAGAGAAACAGCTTTTCTCGCTGCTGTGACCTGAAGGGGCTTAAACTTTACTCCTGAGTTTCACTCCTTCCCCTCAGTGATAGTTTTTTCCCCACTGATGTTTCAGCAGGAGGAGCAGAATTTGAGCAGCAAGCATCTTGCATGTTATTTCCAAACATCAGCAGTGGTCCATTTCCATGGGGTTTCAGAATGACTTGGGGTCCCAGGAAATTTTCCTACCTTTCAATAGCCCTGACTATATGGGATGATTGAAACTAGGAAAATGGTATGCTGGAGTCACAATCCAATTTGGAACTTCCTTCAGATACTTTTAACACTTGGAAAAAAGTGGGAGATCTGTTCATGGATCCCCTCACAGGGTTGCCAGACTGCCCAGTGTGGGTGGGGAGTCTCCCACTTTTAGGCACTCCTCCCCCCAAATCACACTTCCTTACCAGCACAAACCTGGAAATCATTGCGATGTGCCTACAAGAAGTGATGTAGGCATGCTGCGGACATTGGGGGTGGCGGTGATGATCTGGTTTTGGGGCAGAACTCTATGATTTGAAGTGAATTCTACCATAGAGTTTTGTCCAAAACCCAGAGTGTCATTCCCTCAACATCCCTGATGTGTTTACATAGCTTCCTGTTTATGTATGCACATCGCGACACTCTGTCCCACTCCCAGAAAGTCCCTCCCCCTCTATTGCCAGCACAGTGATTGGACTTGGTAACCCTAATCTCCTGTCATCTCGTTTGGCCCTTAAACACTTTAAATTTTATATGGATACTGCTACAGCTTTGTTCTTCATAGGTTTAAAACTACCTTTGGCTTTGTAGGCCCACTGCTAACTTTTCAAACTATTTTGATTATTAATGTTCAAAAGCTGGTGGCTTTCAACTACATCATTTTGAACATACTGTCTCTCATGCTCTTTGTCCATAGTTGCAAACATTTCATTTCAAAGTTCTTAAACTTTTAAGGAGTATATATGAGGCAGTTTTGCAGAGCCTAATGTCTCTATTTAGTAATAATGGAATGGAAGATCTCAATATTTATGCCCCCAAGTAAGACAGAAAGATGACATAGACTTACACTTTTCTTCCCTGATGGCTTTTATTACCTTTGATACCTCTTGGTTCATCCTTTCACACACCTGGGAAATAGGGAGAAATAAACAGAGAGAGACAGAAATTCAAGGGGAGAACAGTAGGATGGGAGAAAGAGAGATCAAAGGGTAAGGTATCATGTGGGAAATGGAGAGGATTGATGAGCAAAATAGATTGTGGAAATGTTCTGCATACAGAAGCATCAGAGTAGGGTTTAATGTTGCTGTGCTGATCTTTTGCCAGGATGAGACTGTCAGAATAAAAAAGGCAACTTCAACCCACATCCTTAACCACAAAGCCTTGTTTCTAGCAAAAGGTAAAGTTTTGAGTTCCTTCCAATGTAGAAGGGAAGTGCCTGATATTACTATTTCACCTGGGCAGGTTAGAACTCAGTATGGGTAACACATGGGTCAGCAGTAATTCAGTCTTTAAAAGGTAGTGGGAATTTCTTTATTTAGCTATAGTACCCAAGGGAAGAGTAAGCACCAAATAAGGCCACAAATATGAAGACAGACAAGCTTAACTATGGCTTGCATTATTAAAATATATCTCAATTAGTGAAGCACCTTGGAGTATTTAATACTTAAAATGAAACATATTGTTTACTTTGATACAGTATTCATGTTTCTGTACCATATTAGTAAAATTCTTTATCATATTAGTAAAATGACAAATTATTTTTAAAAATATTCTGTCACATTAGTGAAATGTATTCACAAAATGCCATGTTCTATTACATTAACATACATATTAAGTTGTAGTAGCTTCCTGCCACAATATAAACATTTATGATATTAGGTAATATTCCCACTTCTTTTATCTTAGACATTCTCAAGAAGGCATAATTCTTTTAGTATTAGCAATGTGTCATCTCTATGTAACAGCCTCTGTGGTGTCATCTACTAGGAATTCAGAACTCAGTTGCCTATTGAAACATTTTTCTTTGGTTGTAGAATCCAGATCTTTCTGTGATATAGAAGTCAATGTAAATTATTGTATTTTTGTACTTGTACTTACCTTTAAAGCCCTATATGGCCAGGGTCCGACATACCCGACATGCCTTTCCCCACACATACCCCAGAGAGTGCTACGGTAAAGGTCACAATACCGGCTAGTGATTCCAGGCCCCAAGGAGGCCAGGCTCGCTGCTACCACGGCCAGGGCCTTTTCAGTGGTGGCTCCTACATTAGAATGAGCTCCCAGAGGAGATCAGTGCCCTGTGGGACCTAGTACAGTTCCGCAGGGCCTACAAGATGGAGCTCTTCTGCCAGGCTTTCAATTAGGAGCTGCCCACCACTACCACCAACTATTATCATTCGTAACATCAGGGCAATGGGTTGGCCGTATACGAAGACCGAGCCACAGCATCGCAAGTGACTGGTTATCGCTGAATCAGGTTTTTGTGTCATATTAACAGCATGCCATCTCTAATTTGAGGGAAGAAACAGCATCATTGAGCACTTTAATTGTAATATATGATTGTTTTATCTGTTTTTATGTTTTATATAAATTTGGCACATGGTGTCCTTAATTGCAAGCCTCCCTGAGTCCATCTGTGGGGAGAGCGGGATAGAAATTTAATAAATAAATAAATTTTTAGTTAATGTCCATAGCAAAATATTTCCAGGAAATCTGAAATACAGGAAGATTATATAGTGGAAGTCTAACAGAAGCCACCCCAGTCACACACAGCTGGATGGAAAAATAGGTCTTCATCAGTCCAGCTACTGCAGCCATAAGAACATAAGAGAAGCCAATGTTGAATCAGGCCAATGGCCCATCTAGTCCAACACTCTGTCACACAGCAGCCAAAAATACCAGGTGCCATCAGGAGGTCCAGCAGTGGGGCCAGGACACTAGAAGCCCTCCCACTGCTGCCCCATCCAGCACCAAGAATAGAGTGCATCACCTGCTCCAGACTGAGAGTTCCCATCTATACCCTGTGGCTAATAGCCACTGATGGACTTCTGCTCCATATGTTTATCTAATTACCTCTTGAAACTGTCCATGCTTGTAGCTGCCACCACCTCCTGTGGCAGTGAATTCCATATATTAATCACTCTTTGGGTGAAGAAGTACTTCCTTTTATCTGTTCTAACCCGACTGCTCAGCAATTTCATGGAATGCCCATGAGTTCTTGTATTGTGAGAAAGGGAGAAAAGTACTTCTTTCTCAACCTGCTCAATCCCATTCATAATCTTATAAACTTCGATCATCTCACCCCTCAGCCGTCATTTCTCCAAGCTAAAGAGCCCCAAGCGTTTTAACCTTTCTTCATAGGGAAGGTGTTCCAACCCTTTTATCATTTTAGTTGCCCTTCTCTGCACTTTTTCCAGTGCTATAATATCCTTTTTGAGATGTGGCGATCAGAACGGTACACAGTATTCCAAATGAGGTCGCACCAATGATTTATACAGGGGCATTATGATACTGGCTGATTTGTTTTCAATTCCCTTCCTAATAATCCCCAGCATAGCGTTGGCCTTTTCTAGCCCTGCTAGAAAATTGGCAGTACACCTCACAGGGAATTGTACATTCTCTAGGGTTGCCAGGTCTGGGTTGGAAAATACCTGGGGATTTTGGGGGTGGATCCAGGAGAGGGTGGGGTTTGGGGAGGGGAGGGGCCTCACCATAGAGTCCACCCTTCAAAACAGCCATTTTCTCGAGGGGAGCTGGTCTCTGTCAGCTGGATATCAGTTGTAAAAGTGGGAGATCTTCAGGCCCCACCTGGAAGCTGGCAACCCTAACATTCGCTCCCCTCACCAAGCAGCTATTTGACACAAGTGCCAGTTGCTTAGCATACCTTTTAACTGGAACAAGGCAAGACACATGTTGACTTCTGTTCACTACATGCAGTAAAGCAGATTTATACACGATGTGGGCCGTATGAGCATTCCATGCATGCCCTGCTATGTTTTAAATTTACTTATTCCTTCACATGTATAATTGGCAAGCCAATGTTTGGAAGCCTGAGCAGGCTGTCCACTGGCTTAGTAAAGCCAGACAAATTAGACCACCATGTTAAGTACATATAACATAAAGGGATGCTGACGGAATGCTTAAATAAGCAGATACTTCGCTAATGGCTGAATTAGGCCTCATTGTTAAAAATTAGTTACCATGATAGCCATCAAAAATTTGCTTAAAAGTGGATGTGGAGAGTACATGAATTTGGTATGACTGGTATTTAGTAATGAGGGGCTTGAGGATGCTGTGTTTTCCTTAAAAACAGGGTAAAAAGGCAATGGTAAAGACAGCCATTCCATCTCTATGTTACTTCTTCCAGCAATAATATGCAGTGGTTTCCTAGGCACCTGTATTGTGAAAGCTTCTGGAGTGACAGAACTGTATACCCCATAACTTGACTTTTTCAGCCCCAGACAATAAGAATGGTATTGCCTTTGTCCAGTTAGACAGAACACTACAAATCTCTTAACCACAGTTAAAAGATTGAGAACAGGCTCCAGGCTTGTGTACTTTGTTCCTGAGACCAATTTCCTTCTTTCCCTTGTCAGCCTGAATAATGGATCAACATTCCCTTGCACTGATGCTTACTGTAGTTAATGCTACCTAGGTTTCCTCTTAACCAGAGTTTGCAGATCCATTTCAAACCTTCAAAATCCTGGTGAAGCTGAAAATCATAATTAAGGAGAATATATGGACAAGGTATGGGGGACAGGGATGCAGTCATGAGATCAGCAGTGTTATATCTTTACTAGGCCTCCAAGATGCTTTCTCAGGCTGCAGCCCTACTAACACTTTCTTGGGAGTAAACTCAGTGAATAAAATGGGATTTACATTCAAGTATACCTGCTTAGGAATGCTGTCTCAAAGATTCAAGGCCAAACTGCACATTATTTAGTAGATCAGATATCTCCCAATGTTTTCTTTAATGATAAGATGCAGCCAAGGAGGGCCTCAGTTTGGATTAGGGCCATAGTGCTAGGAGATTTAGATTTTAACTCCCTCCCCCTTCCTGAATAGAATTGTTCTTATTATACCAGGGCCATAGTGCTGGGAGATTTAGATTTTAACTCTTCCCCCCTCTGCTGTTTCCTGAACAGAATTGTGCTTATTTTCCTTCTGTCACACTTAACATTCAGGAAGGGGAGTACCTATTGGGAGGCAGCAGATAAAAACAATTTCCCCAGTACTGTGACCTCAATGTAAATTTTCACCCCATGGTTGCTTGCTAATGTTAATGAAAATGTCAGATGATCTGATATCTCTCATGTAATGTGTAGTAACCCTAGGAACAAACACACACACACGTAGCAATTGTTCTCTTGCTAAACAAAAAAAATAAGTTATATTATTACATATTATTGCCTTGGATGGCCTCTCTTAAAACATTTGATATTGTGATGACTAGAACAGTTAATACAACTAGATATAGATCTCTCTATATAATAGTGACATTCAGCCCCCATCGCAGATAACGAAATCTGCGGATTGGGGCACACTGACATTAAAGAGATTTTCCTGCAAACTTGGGGGACCTTCCAGGTTTGCAGAAAAATCTGAAATCATAAAGAAAAGACATGGGGGGGATTAAATTCTGCCCCCCAAAACCAGCAATGCACTTACCTGTAGAGCGGGCAGCAGTAGCAGATGTGAGGAGCCATTCCGGCCCCAGCTGCTGCAGTGGAGGATGCCAGGAGTGGCTCTGGGCCCAGCTGTGATGGAGGAGGATGTCAGGTGAGGCTCTGGGCCCAGCTGTGGTGGCAGTGGACACTGGTAGCTGCTCCAGGAGCCGAGCAGCTCCCAGTGTCCACCATCACCACTGCAGCCGGGCTCAAAGGGGGGGTGGAGCTGCCCAGACTTAGTGAAGGGGGCGGAATTGGGATTGCTCTCATGAGTCTTGCAGCCTTCTGTTTATTTAGATACCATGTACCTACCATTTCGCAAAATCCCAAGAGAGGGTACAACATCCATTATTTCATCATGACATTCCTGAAAATCATCCAAATGTTATTAACTTATTGAGTGTGGAATGGTGAGCAGAAGGATATGTAAGATAGGTGAAGTACATAGGATAGGTGAGATACTTACCCCATCTACCTGTTAAGTCTTACTCACTACCTAAGCTTCTACATGGAAGGAACTTAGTCCTGTCACATTTAGAGGTCACATGCACATACAGGTATGTACTAACTGATGGATCAGCATAATCATGGATATAGTATTGTTCCCATATGTGTTTATGAGCTGTTCAGGGGAGCAATGGTGGTGACTATTCATACAGACAAATAATATTATTCATGTTCCATAATTCCCTTTTTCAGGGTTATTTACATGTTGTAGTTATGTAGTAGCCCATAGAACACACAACCAATAGAAACTTGCTGGACATTTTGTGAGTGGTAACCTTGAACAATTCCAAATTTTACTACAAGGTGATGTTAATTGAACTGCCCAGTGAAGGCAATTTCAATGCCAGTGCTGTAATAATTTTTCTTAAATCTCTGTGGGTTATTTTTTTCTTTTACAACAATGAATTAAGATCATTTATTTATTTGGTTATACTGGCTTTATTTTAAAAGGTTTTATATCAGCTCCAAAATCAGCTTGCTCAGTTTCAGGCTTTAGCAGGGCTCCATGGAAAGGGAGTTCCATAGTTACAGATATCTTTGTGTGCCCTTGCTGTACAAGCTGTTTCACACTATAAAGCAATCTAATTTTTATCCAGAAGTCACAACACAATGTAAAGGAACTGGTTGTCTTATAGATATGTGGGGCCTAAACCACTGAAAGCTGTATGTCAAACCCTGAACCTTGAATTGTTCCCAGAAGGCAATATGGAATTAATGATAATGTTCAGTGTAATATGCTTCTCAAATCTCATCCCTGTGGGAGGTTTGCCGAATTCTACAAAAACTAAAGCTTCTGAAGCAGTATCAAGAGCAGTTTTCAGAGTAATGTATGTAGACTTTTCACCAGGTAGAGATGCCTAGCCACTGACACAATCATGGGATTACAAATGTTTGGGAATGGTTCAAAGCTAACTTAATCAACAGAGAGAGAGAAGCTGGGTTGGAAACAGTATATTATATTTTTGTTATATTTTTAAATGTATGAACTGAAATTGATCCAAATGGGGAAAACATGATTTTGGTCTTGTTTCTGCAGTATCATATCTTTATAGTTAATTAGTGCTAACTCAGTGAAAATTTCCTATATTCCAGCGTCACTAGCTGTCTGGAACATTTCTCCTACAGAGGTGTCAGGGTGTTCTGAATGACTCAGATCAGGCCTGATTCAGATATAGGTGTGTGTTTAAGAAACCCTAGGCATCTAGTTAGCTTTCCTATACCATATATATTTAACTCCTAGCCATAGGTACACCTCAGTAATGCTATAGGTTCATTCTGGGTATAATACACAAGTAAGTACTATTTGAGAATCTCTGCTTCCATTCTAAGCTTATTAAAACAAATATGTGTATTCTTAATATAGACTAGATCCACAAAGCATTATACCATCCATCCATCATTCTTACATAGATAATTAAAGGAGCCCATAAAAGTATCTTACCCCAAAAGCAAGCAGGTCACAGGCAAGAAGCCCCTGCTAAGAAGAAGCTCTCAATCAGTACAACTTCCCATATTTATAGGATTTTAAAATCATGTCTTAACAATAGCTTTACTGTCCCACTTGATAAGGGTGCACATTCTTGGCTAATTATCTTATAACGTCATCCAAGGTTATCTATACTTAAAATGTCTTAGTATATATAAAGTATTAGTTCATTCTTGCTACTTTTTATCTTAACAAAATAAATTTAAAAATAATGATTACAAGTTTCTAATACATATGAATATCTTCTGGCCCTCAACCAATACTCCAATCTGGGAACCATAAATTCCCTTCTGCAACATTGGACAGTCTTGGAATTCTCATATGCTTCTGCACCTGGTCCTCAGCAAATTGTATCTATTGATAATTCATTAGACAGCTTCTAATCTACACTATACTATATAATTGTTGCTACTCTGTCTTCTCCTTACGGCTCTTCAAGGCTATTCTGTTCTGGTGCTCTGGCATGCTTCCCTGAGAGGCCAGGTTTGTTCTGCCTATGTGTGCCACAGCATCCTCTATGACCTTTTTGGTCAAGTCCAACAACTGTTTCCCTATAATTCTGGCCATATCCTAACAAAGGAATATATTAACATTTTGATGACATTGGCATGGAATTCATACATTACTAGAGATGCTCAGGCACCACTGATATGGCTCATATTCTGCTTGCTTGTTGCAAGCCAGAAGCCAATTGTTTATTAGGCAGTTTGGTCATTCATGAGCATCTTGAGTCTGTTTGGCAGGTTAATTTATGTGTATTCAAACAGAACAATGCAGTGAAATCAGCAGAATTTCATGCATGCATGTTACTGTACAATTGTAACATGTACAATGGGAGTCATAGGTTTCTCCCCCCAGTCCTATTGTCACCATGTGCCCCTCCACAGCCAGTTGTGTAATTAAAGAGTGAATAAAACCATCAGTCAGTGATTTATAAACAAACACTGCATTTTGTAAGTGTTATTGTTTGGTGTTCATCTTAGTCCTTGATATTCTCTCATTACCAATACCTGCTATTGTCATTTGGCATCTGAAATCCCTTCACTCTTCAATATATAAGGAGCAATGGACTCACATTCTAGCGGTATCTGAAGACGTGAGCAGTGATTCATGAAAGCTCATGACCTGTCACAAATTTTGTTAGTAATTAAGGTGCTACTGGACTCTTGCTCCCTTTCACTAATAAAGAATACAAGCTGTGCTGTTAGGTTTCTTCTTTCCCACATATATTTTAGAACTGGAAAGGGGGATTTCTCCAAGTGTCATGGGACTCTATCTCTCTGTCTCTCCCTCATGTGCTCTCTCTGTCTCTTTCTCCCCCCCCCCAAGAAGTGTGCTTGCATACAAAAGCTTATACCTGGAATAAAACATTGTTGGTCTTCTTAAAACTGCCATGGGACTCAGTCTCTCTCTCTCTCTCTCTCTTCCTCTCTCTCTCTCTCTCTCTGTCCCCCCCTCCCTCCCCAGAGGAGGAGGGGGAGGAGCCCTCAGCCAGTCAAGGGAAAGGAGGCTTGGCTTTTTTTCTCTCCCCTAGAAGCAGGAAGCTGGAAAGAGCTGGGCAAAGGTGAGCTGTGATGCAGGAAGCAGGAGGGAGCTGGTTGCTCATGGGCCGGATAGGAGCCCTGTAGGGGCCGGTTCCAGCCTGTGGGCCATATGTTTGACACCTCTGGGTTAGAGTGTGGTCCAAAGTAAAACATCCTCCTAGGAGAGCAGAATATCCTCTGCTATCTGGAAGAACCAGAATTTACAGTACAAAAACAGCCCTAGTTCCCCCAGGCATTATCCACATCTGCAATGTAAAAAAGCAGTTTAATGGGTTAAATTTCAGGTAACAAATAACTGGTACAGTTTCAGCATCCAGATGCTGAAGCTGTTGGACCACAGATAGAATTTGCAATATGTAATGAATGTGTGAACTGAAATCCAGGAACTGAAACCTGTTCCTCCAAAGCTACCAAGACAGTTGTCCTGACAGAACAAGCTGATATTCTCTGAGATCAAACCTTCCCTTGAGCCTCCTGGATATGATTGCTTTACAAACCTTTTCACCCATTGAGGCTAAATTCACGCATGCTACTTAGGCATTTTGCAGCTCTTTCCCTGCTGTTAGAGAACATGACATGCAAAACAGAAAGGCAATTTTAAATGTAATTGTACTGGGTTTCTTTTCTGGTGAAGCAAAAAGAGTAAATTTGAAACACATACTAGTTTCTCTGTGATTTACAGTGCATGTGTTATTTTGATTCAAGTTCTGATTGAAGTAATTCTCTAAGATGGTGTTACATGAAGGTAGAACCTTAGTGACCATCTAACACAGTTTGTCCAGATATTTTTGCCTTTGGAGAATGATTCTAGGGCATAAGAATAGGAGAACGATCTCTTGAAACTTAAGATAAGAGGAGTTGGACTTAGACATGGAGGTAGTTATTCTTAGCAGCTCCGTTTTTTTGTAAAAACAAACACACACATGGGTCTTTATTTGGGAGGGGAGCTCCAGGGTTTATCCAGTGCCATGTCCTTCAACAACCTATGAGTTTGCAGATGAGGAAATAGAGAATCCTTGGCCTTTCATCCCAGAATTTCATTTAGCGCTCAAACCTGTTCCTATGTGGTGCTGGTACTGAATACTTTCTGTGGCCATTCCTGAAGAATCCTATTGCCTCTTTGCTTGTTAGGCTACACCTTGGCTACACTGCCATATGTTGTTGCACGTCCTGTTGGCTGATTATCTCTGGGAAGGTAGAATCATATTTCAGCCCCCAGCCTGAAGGTTCTACCTGAAGAAAATAAGCTACCACATCATAACAGGACATAATAATCCCAAGAGCTTTGCCAGATCCATCAGGTTGGCTTGCCAGCTCTAGTGAATCTGCAGTATCAAGGGACTGCACCTTCTCGTGAATCTCCTCTGAGAGGCAAATTTGATTCTGAAGTCCCAAATGAGTTGACTGCTGTAGATGTAAGAAGCTCTTAACCATAGTGAGGATGAACTGTGAGGCTGTAAACTTTCAGTAGTTCTCCACACAATAATATGTCAGAGTTATGAGACTAAACTGATTGGCATATCATTGGTGTGCCAGTATAGTGCCATCTTCTGGACTCTCAGTTGAGTACTAGTGCCAAAAGGATCTTGATGAACATCTTGGGAGAAGATTCTGATTTGAAGGAGAAGGCTCTGTATTGGAAATGTGTTCCATCATATACAAATGTATTTATTTATTAAACATTTATTAAATGCCTTTCTTTCTCACGGAGCTCAAGCCAGTTTACAATATAAATCAAGTTCATAAAACAGAGTAAATAAAAATACATAGAACCAAAATTTAAAATCACAATTCAGGACTTCTTTAATCAAATGTGTTCCTAAATAAAACTGACATCAGCTGCATCCTAAAGAGCAGGGGGTCAGACACACCTCCCTTGGGAGGTTGTTTCATAATTGAGGGGCTACCATTGAAAAGGCCCTCTCTTGTGTACCCCTCATGGGCTTCCCTGATTGATGGGACAGTCAGGAGGACCTCTCCCTGTGATCTTAATTCTCAGACAGGAACAATTCTTTGGCAGGAACAATTCTGATGAACCTCTTGAGGCATAGCATTGGTATATGTAGCTGAATCTTGGCTAGATCTAGTGAAGTGGAGTTGGCCACTGCAACAGGATATGCAGAAGCATGTATTTGTGCTTGTTTTAGGCAAAAAAAAAATTAGCTCTAATGACCCTATTTGGGGGGGGGATACAGTGAAAAAAATGGAATAAATGTCTAAAGTCCATTGTAAATCAGGGACAAGCTCCATTGCTCTGAAGTTCACAAAATGTTGGATAGCTGTCAGAGGCACTTGGTGCTTGGCTGGATTCTTTAAACTTGGAGAATTGATGAACCTGTCCCTAAGCTCCTTGAACAGCTCAAAGCCATATGGACACTGCCATCAGCCTCTGAATTTCTGTTGTAGACAATCAGCATCTCCTTCAAAGTGCTGAAGGCAGGGATGCTTGATTATCCAACAATTGCATCCAGCTTGCTAGTTGTAATCAGTGAACCAATCAACTGGCCACTTATTTGTCTGAACTGTTTGGATGTGTCCATTTGCACTATTGTAAACTTTTTCATAGCTGCTGCCCCTGCCACCAGTGGAAAGGAAAAAAAATATGTAAGACTTTTGACTTGGTGTCTCTGTGTTTTGACTCTGTTGCTTAGTATGTCCAAGAATCTAAGTGACTAATTGTACAGTAGTCTTTATGGTCATTTCTCAATAGTTGCTATTGATTGCACAATGGAAACAGCAGGCGATATATCTCTGTATGTTTATTTAAAGAATGCATCCAGCCATGTGTGCACAGAGTGGGGATGAACTATGCCTGATTCTGTACTCAACAAGTAGTTCACTTTAATGACCCAGTCTTGATCCCTGTTCACTGGAGACCGAGAAGATGTCTGTGGACTTTGCAAGTGCAAAAGCAGCAGCAAGCAGCAACATGAATTTGTTACATGAGCTCGCCATCTCACTGTCTACTGTGCAGGTGCAAACTTGTTGGGCATGGTGCTCAACATGAATCTCAATTTTTAAAAATCGAGGTGATTCAATAAAGAGCCCTTCTCTTATGAAAATGAGCAATTTTGATTAAGGTAAGTTCACCTGAAGATCTTGTTTGAGTTGAAGTTCTTGGAATCTCTGCCTGAAGGTGCTTCCTTGTTCGGCTTGGGCAAGAACCTGACCCAGCTTCATGGCTGATGTTCTTACCTCCCTGAAATGAGATTATCTGAATTGCAGAGATGGATGCAGAAATTCCTTTCCCTGTTGATGTACATATGTTTAAAATAACAGTTTGTTCATAAGAATAAGAGTCCTGTTCAACCAGTCAAAAGCTTCATCTAGTCATCCTCTTCCTCGTAATGGCCCATCAGGGGCCCCCAGAAGGCCCACAAGCAGGGCCAACCCATGTTGTTGTCCCTAGCAACTAGCATCCTGAAGCTCACTGTATTTAAATTGAAAGTTTAATTTAGTTGCCATGACAGACAGACACTGAGGAATACATTCTTCATGTATTTGTAGAATTCCTTTGAAAATATGTGCCAATACCTGCAAGCCGAGATTCTTTAAGTGGGGTTTCAAACTGTGACCTTCTGTATGTGAAATACATGTTCTGTGAATATACACCATGCCCCTAAAAGTATGGACCCCTTTTGCCCTGACCTGGATAGCCCATGCAAGCCCAATCTTGTCAGATCTTGGAAGCTAAGCAGGGTTGACTCTGGCATATACTTGGATGGGAGATATCCTTGAAATATCAGAGGTGGGAGGTGGGTGCAGGCTTTATTCAGCTACCTCTCTGAATATCCTCCAGGCCCCCAATAGGGGTCAGTCACCAGAGCTCACTATGACTTCCCAGTGCACACACAGTCACCATAGGTCACCATGACTTCCAGGTGCACACACAATCACATGCATACACACATGCACGTATAAAAAATACCAAAGAAAGAAAGTATGGACCCTGAGAATAGATTTAGGAAAACAAAGGGGCTGGCAGTTGCTTGACTTTCTATTCCAACATCTTTCTATCAGATAGGGCCTTTTTCTTTATGTCTTTACCTGCTCTGCGTCCAATGGCAATCGTATGCAGTTAAACCTTTTGTAATGAAAAGTTTCCCAAACAGAACTGAAATTTGGTTTGATATTTCAAATATAGTCACACATTTTCACATACCACTATACTGAAAGCTCTGTCACTCAGGTGAACATCATTCATACAAAAGTGTGATACCTACCCTTCAGAGTGCTGGAAATGTCAGGATTAAGGGATGCTAATTTCTTTAAACATCTCTCCTTATGTATAATTCTTTTTTGGGGTGACTCTTTCCTGAACGTTCCACACACTCCCAAATCAATTAGGTCCCTGATCTGTCTCTCAGGAGGTGTGCCAATCCCCTGGCTGCATTGCCTCGCCGTGTTGCCTCAGTCCCACCCACAGAGCCATCTTGGGCTCAGTCTGGAGGAGCCGGCGAACGGGATGGATCCTCTCAGTTCCCAGCCACAAATAGCTCCCATAGCAATGGAAAGCCAGCAGCATTAGCCAATTAAGGCTTGCGCTTTTAGTGAGGGAAAGCAGCCAGAGAGGGAGGGAGATGGCTGTCTGGCCGCGGAGACCCTTCAGTATCACAGGGAGACAAGTCTGAAAGTTGAGCCTGCTGGAGACAAGGCAAACCGATGTGGGAGGGTCGACTTTCAGCCACTGCTGCTTCCCCGGGTACAGATAGTTCCACGCAGGTGCCTCTGGCAAGGGCTGTCCTCTGATGCTCTGGCAGGTGGAGGCTTCGGTGGCCAAGGCCCATGCCAGTGCTGCAGCGGTCATCATCAGCCATGCCATGGTGCAGGGAGCCGGCCAGGTGGTGAGCTCATGGAAGTGGTGCCCAGTCTCTCGCCCTTGGTGTGCTGCAAGGCAGTGGACAGACCCAACGATCTGGTGGCCGCAGGGTAAGGAGGCCAAGGCCGACCATGTCGCTGCACCGGTCGCCGCCGCTGCTTGCGGGTAGCTGCGGGTGGCGGGGCGGGCTGCGTGCAGATGAGGACCAGTGCCATAGACAAGAATGCAGCCAAGGAGGAGCACGAGGCTGAGATCTTGCTAGCACTCATTGTATTCCTTTTACTATTTTAATATTGCCTATGCAAACAGAGTAAGTTATGCAGGCCCTCACTATGATTGAGGAAATTTCAACATCCTGCCTTAGGCCCACTTCTACCCTTTGTCACATGGTTAATTAAGATAGTTGTCATTATCTGCTGGAAAGATGGGTAATGAATTCAATCTTGTAAAGGGGCATCTGACTATGATACTTAAAAATGCTTAATGTTGTATTAAAGAGGAATTGTTTATTTACTGCCTCCCATCTTTTAGATTGGCCATTTGGGTGAAACCAATTGATTAAAAAAATCTGGGTCTTGATTGTACTTGTTAGAAAACTAAACTGGTTTCTTTGGGAAGTGAGGGAGTATGCCCTTGCTTTGTAGTGCCATCACTAGACTGTGGCCTGGGGGTCAGTTCTTGAGTGTGTGTGACTTTTGTCAGGAGCTTTGGTAAGTAGTCAGTGGGGATCAGTTTCCACCAGACTAATGGAATTCATCTGGGATTTCTCCTCTTCCAAATGTACATTCTTTTCCCTCTGTTCCAAGATTCCCTGATTAGTCTGGAGATCATAAGAAGGTAATGTCCCTGGCCCCTTTAGTCAAGTTGTTCTGATTCAGGCAGGTTGTCCCAGTCTGGGTAGGAAAATAAAACAATGGCAGCTTCTACATTTCCTGGGGTCAACATTGTGCCAGAAGTCCTTAACTGGGCTGCTGTTGCTTTCCTTCCTGCTTGCCCAGAGGGAAATGACAGTAAGTCTTCTAGATCCATAATGATTCTTCTACTCACAGCATTAGTGCTGGGGGAGAGGATTGCAATTGGCCATCCAGAGGAGGAATTCACTGCTTCTCTTAGGGCTCTGTTCTCTTGTAGCAGACACATCTTTCCCTCCTTCTCATCTTAGGAGGTGGAGACAAAGAGCAATGTTGATGGCTCTATATTTCTCCAGCTCCCAGCAATGAGTGGATGGAATAGTAAGTTATTTTCTCATGAATGCCACTCACTGTCTATGCTGCCTTAACTGCAAGGTAGAGACAGGTAGCCTCCTTGCATGCCACATCAGTCTGGTGTCAAAATAAAGTATCATATATCTTTGTTTCTAATAATCAGAAATCTCAAGTGAGGAAAAAGTGCAAGGGAAGGGAAGAAAAAATGGAATTCAGTAAAAATTAAATGGGGGGGCAGAAATGAAGAAATCATAATACAATTGTACAGACCCTACTTTCTGTCCAAAAGGCAGGTCCTGTCCAGAAAAACCAGAGATCTCTGTCCCTGGTGAAGTCAGAAGAGGACCCTACCTTCTTGACCAGAGAGTAGTACT
>JAPDNY010000008.1:50412318-50414818 GCA_029375565.1 Gekko gecko
TTTGGTTCAAGTGCTTTTAGTTTTGTGGTAGATAATATAAATTGAAATGAAACATTTGGAGGTGTCTTTCCTAGAATGGAAATGTATGGTTATTATAAGTCATAAAGCTTCTGAAAGCTCACATTAAAGCTTCTATCACCTGTCAGTTATATCTGCATGAAATCAATAGGAGTTGGCCATCTATCTTTTCTGATCACCTTTCATCAGACCCAGATTCATTAAGTCAAACAGTCACAGTGATTAGCTGGAAAACAGAAGAAACCTTGACATGTTACAAATGCACTGTGTGCTACCTTTTTTGTTCTCTAATCAGGAAAAGTAATACTTTATTTAATCCTTTTTTTGAGCAAGTAATTTTGTGAGGCTATACAAGAGGCTCATCTCTCCCAACACACTAGGCTTCTGTCTGACACACTAGTATAGGCCCAGGCAAAGACATGACAAATTGTCCCCAAAGTCAGTGCTGACAGCTTCTGATGATTAATGGTCTGATTATGAAGTGGTTTTACACATATAGAATTTACATCACAGAGAGTTAGAAATTTTGCCATGTCACAGATGCCATGGCATTTTGAAGAGCTTTACTATTTGCAAAGAAAAAGGAGGGCGAAATCCCAGCAAAAGCCATGTCATGTAAAATCAATACATCGGATCAATGCTTTATTAACAAGAAAATGTCTTACTTCACATTCCTATGTGGACCTTTGTCTCCGGGATGCATGATGGAATGTCAAATCATATTGCAGTCTTCAACTTTCTGCTCTGTTATCGAGTGCATATTGTGGGAGCCTCCCTGCATTGATTAGGAGATGTACTATTACATGTTTACGCAAATAACCAAAGCACTTAATAATAATATGAGCCAATTATTTTGAATAACATTTGCAGATGTTGGACTTTGATCATGGTCTAGTAAGTTGTAGGCTTTGTGTGTGCGTGCGTGTATTCACTTGTGCTTAGCAAACCTGCTGAGCTACTCAGTGTTAATCATCAAATTACATGCTGACTAATGAGTGATGGCCTAAATTGTACGCTGAGTAATGAATAGATGGGAGCAGTTCTTATTAGTCTCAGAGAACCCATTGATTTATGTAGCACCATGCTCTATGGAGTTACTCTGTTAAAAACGATATCTACATCAAGAAGTAATATACTCTAATAAGTATTTTCATCTTAACTCTAGTCCTTGGGCCTCCAGGCTCAGTTTTTGTTTGAGTCAGGCAGAGCTATAATAAAGCCCTATGACTCCTTATAAAGCTTGTTAAACACAATGTGTGCAGTCTAACTGAGTCAGATTCATGATTCATGCACTGTACACAGCAGCATGTGCTGCTGATTTATGACCAAGCACAGTTCATAGTCAAAATTACAATTTGAGGGATAAAAAGATTAATTACTATTTGTGGCCTGCAATTTTGTGAGGCTAGTGGATTGCAGCTGTAGAATGATAGTGCTCTACATCAGTTTGTAGTCAGCCATTCACAGATTATTAAAGCTTTGCAAGATTAAGTGCTCCTCCTGCCTGGTTTGTGCTCAGGCAATATGCTAGACAAAAAAGGACCACAGGGATAAATCTGAAGCTAGCAATAGCTGGACATATGTCATAATTGCCAGTTTCCCATAAATCCACAGCCAGTATAGAAAACAGTGCATGATGCAGACATCACATCATGACTGTAGTGATTGCTATATATAGCCTCAAGACCTCTAACTTTTGTTACTGTTCCAGCCCTTCTTTTTTTTGGGGGGGGGGGGTAATATATTGACTAATACTTTCACTTCTTACCCCACAGCCTAATTATGGGTAGAAATAATAATTGTGGGTGGCTGGGCATGTAAAGCAAAAATATAAAAAACAGAGTATAGGAGATGAATCACAAGAAATCTGTTTCTTATAATATATACTTTTTAAAATGTGAATGGTATAGGCAAAGTACCATAACTTTCTTTGCACACATTTGCTAACAACTATCATGTTGCACTGACAAATTTGTTCTGTGTATGTTTCAGCCCTTAATGAACCCACCATAGATTATGGATTCCAGAGGTTGCAGAAAGTCATTCCACGGCATCCAGGTGATCCTGAACGGTTACCGAAGGTTAGTAAAGAATCTACAAGTCTATTGTCTTGTCTGCCACTTATCTCAAGTATCAGAAGCAGTGCACTGCCCATTCTGAACAATATCGAAGCAAAGGAAATGTAAAGAAAGGAAACATAATCAAATATATATCTATCAATCATAGCAGATTTGTTTATGCACTGCATTTTCTAACATTTCCAGCAACCTCACGCGCATGTGTTACCCATATTCAGAAATTTTTAAAGATCTATATAATAGTATCTGCAAGGTAGGAGAGAATGGATTTTCTGATACAAATATTTTGGATTCTACAAGAGGGACATAAAACTTCCTACGTAATGAAATAGTTCAATTAAACATTTTCCACTCCAGTAGCTTGTAGTGATTTCAATCTAAGCAGCCCCACTCTGATCTGTGAT
>JAPDNY010000008.1:50419818-50512318 GCA_029375565.1 Gekko gecko
TGTAAGAATTTGGTAATACATGGGATTGGTTTACTTGTATTCCTCCACTTGCCCTTTATGCACTTCTAGATAAGGCTTTCTTGAATCTTAGTTCACAGAAGAGCTCATTTTCAAAAAGATTAGACACAATGAAATGAAAACATAAATCAATCCTTGAGAAAAGCACTGAAATTATAATTGGTAGCACAGCTTTCCAAAACACACAACCTCCTCCCCCAACCCAAACTCCTCAAAAACTAAAACCAAATTTCAAGTTTTATTGCAGCTGAAGGATAAAAATTAAGATTTAAGTCCATTTGTATTTAAAATTAACTAAACTATGAATTAATCCTCTCCAATCGTAAAACTGGAGGTAGGCATGCAGACAGGGATAAGACAAAATTCAGTGCATCCATGCCCCCAGGCACAAGTACTCAACACTCTCTGAATGTGAAGTCATTTATGAAGTCCTTTACAACATGCAGTCAAAGAGGTTAATTGAAAAATTTCTTAATGTCATTATGAAAGAACTAGATTAACCCAAGTTAATTCACTTTATTGTTCAAAATAAAGAGGAATAAGCATTGAACTCACTTGCAAATTTGGGGCATGAATTAGGGGTGAGATGTTGTCTTTAAGGACTCTGCCAGTTTAATTAAGATATGGAAAATTACTTATTGTTCTTCACCACTAAAGTGCTAGGAATTAACAGCCAAATGTGATGCCTGTGCCTTTCATATCTCTACCATGTGTTTGTTTGTTTAATACCCATAAGACTACATCATTAAACCTCAAGCACTGATTTCACTAATTCAGCACTAGAGCTACATGCTACAGCAGCAAACACCTTTTCTAGTCAGTCATAATTGAACAGCTGGATATGAAATGCATTATTATTTTTAAGCTCATATCTAAGTTAGACTTGAAATCACAAACACTGTCTCCCCCACTCCCAAGCAAAATGCCTTCCTATCTTTTTAACACCTCCAGCCAAATTATAGCATTAGCATCAAGCTATTATGTAATATTCTTTGCCCTGTTTATCAGGTATTCTTAAGGACAGACACTGTAATATCCTAGCAATACTGGGGACACATGTTTGTTTTCTGTTGCTTTTGCCATACAAACTTTACTTCAAGCAAAAAAAAACTATTCAATTTTGTTTCCTGTAGGAAGTATTACTTAAAAGAGCAGCTGACCTTGTCGAAGCCCTATATGGTATGCCCCACAACAATCAGGTAGGTCCTCTTTATCTTTTTTCACACATGTATTTACTCACCTACAGAAAATGTAACAAATAGGTACTTGCTGTTTATAAACCTGGCAATACGCAAGCACATTCTTTCAATGTACAGTGTAATTTTGTCAGCCACCTTGAAGGTAGTCTGATGTGAACAGTCCTCTAAGGGACGCTCAGGTTTGTCTTACCATTTTCTTCTTACAGCCAGTTTTCTTATCAGAAACAATAATTTGGTAACAGATGCCAAAAGTATAGGAAGTAATTAAGATGAGAATAACCTTGAACTTGGTCCAGTGATTAAGATGAGAATGACCTTGAACTTGGTCTAGTGCAGCGGTGGCTAATAGGAAGCCCTGCTAAATAACATATAAATATGCATTGTATATTGGGAACTACTGGAAATGCATTTGCTGCATTAAAGTACATTTTTTTAAAAAGCAACAATGAGAGCCATTGTGGTGTAGTCGTTAAAATGTCAGATTAGGATGTGGGAGACCCATGTTTGAATCCCCACTCTGTTACAGAAGCTTGCTGGGTGACCTTGGGTCAGCCACACACTCTCAGCCTAACCTACCTTATAGCATCGTTATGAGGATAAAGCAGGAGACAACAATGTAAGCCCTTTGGATCCCCGCTGGGGAGAAAAGTTGGATATAAATGAAGTAAACAAACAAACAAATAATAAATGCGATACTAGCAGAAATGTTAGTTAATATACTTGTATTATTTACCCTCCTGATTCATCTCTGGTAAGTTTCCAGATGTATGTCTAATGCAGTGCTTTGTTAAATGGACATCCACCTTATTAATTTACACCACATATTTATTACCTGATTCCAAATAGGATATGTGATAGAAATTCATTCCTTTGCTACTTTGTAGGAAATCATCCTGAAACGAGCAGCTGATATTGCAGAAGCATTGTACAGTGTGCCACGCAACCACAATCAGATTCCTACACTTGCCAACACTCCAGCTCATACTGGCATGATGGGGGTAAACTCATTTAGCAGCCAGCTAGCAGTTAATGTTTCAGAAACATCACAAGCTAATGACCAAGGTATGTGAAGGTTTAAGAATTGTGTCTCCAAAAAAACTGGGGTGGGGGAGTTTGAAGTTTATCCTTTTTGTCTACCATTTCTTTTCCAGGAATCATATTCCAGTGGTGTGCTGAATGTATTCCTTGCCAATTGTGACTCCTGGGTTTATTCATTCTGCCATGCTGTAGAGTATCTCTACTGAAAAGATGTAATAAAAATTCAGAAACATGTAATAACTGATTATTGTAAAACTAATAATATGAAATTAGAAGGTCAACAGTTGCAGCCTGTTGAAGACGCTCAGGGCTCTTTTTGTAGCAGGAACTCATTTGCATATTATGCAACATGCTCCTAATGTAGCCAATCCTTTAAGAGCTTACAGAGCTCTTCTTACAGGGGCTACTGTAAGTTCTTGGAGGATTGGCTACATTAGGGGTGTGTCACCTAATATACAAAGGAGTTCCTGCTACAAAAAGAGCCCTGAAGACACTAATACACATGTACTTGGGATTTTGTAACATTTCTGGTTAACTAGCCACCTCCATGCATGTATGTTTGAGGAGAAGTTAGTTTATGATGAGGGTTGGTAAACTGGAAGGACTATAAAAACAATTCCAGATGTACATTCAAAGCTCGTGTGTATGGGTAGATTTTTGGATCACAGTTAACATTTCTGGAAAATATGACTTTCTTTATGAATTTCACATACATGTACTGTTTAAGTATGTGTTATCAACAAATGTAATTACTGTAACTTAGGTACTGTAAAAGGGCTACTCAGTGGTTACTAGGGGTGTCTATTCAGCATAAACTGAGCCTAAAAATACCAGAAAAATGCCTTATGGTCGACCCGAAAAATCCCTATTTTTAGGATTTTTGGACCACCAGATAGCCACTGTTAAAGGTCATTTAAAGGGCTCTCAGTCCCTTGAAATGCCTTTGGAGTGAACTCTTGGCTTGAAGAAGGCATTTAAAGGGACCACAATACCTTTAGATGCCCTTTCCCCCCTTCATTGGAAACAATGGAGGATGGGGGCACCTTATTTGGGGGCTCATAAAATTGGACCCCCTGGTCCAATTTTTTGAAAATTGGGTGATTTTTTGAGGCACCAGCAGCTAAGCTGCAAATTTGGTGCCTCCATCTCAAAAACAGCCCCTCTGAGCCCCAGATATCCTCAGATTGATTCTCCATTATAGCCTACGGGGACCATTGACTATAATGGTCCCCATAGGCACAGGGTATAGTGGAGCCAAAAAAAATTAGCAATCTTGAATATTTACAAAATCCAAATACCATACCAGTATTGGGAATTGGGGAATACTGGGAAATACTGATATTTCTCGGGTTCAGTATACCCAAACCCGAAAAATACTGGCGGTATTTTGCACACCCCTAATGGTTATGTATAAAATTAGAATTAATATGGTAAATACTTTTTATATATGTTTGTATATAGTACATCCTATAACAAAGAAATTGACTTTCAATCCAGGAAAAAATACACTAGCTGTGATCTAGAGAAAGCTAGCTGTGCCTTTGTCATTTTGAAGTTAATAGAACAAATTAGTTATGATGACTGACATTCTCTGGATCAGGGCCACTGCATTCCTCTCTTGCTATTAAGTCTCCTAATTCTTCTTTTACAAAGCATGTGTCCATTAAATTCACATGTGTCAAATTAATCTCATAAAACCTCTCTGTAAATTGGAGCAGGGTTGGTTTTCATTGAGGCATATACCCAGTGGGAGCACTTGCTTATCTTTTGTATAAAAATATTAATCATAAAAACAATGTTTTATAGTTAGATTACTGCAGCAAGCAAGTAGTTTTCCCTACCCCTTTTTGCCCATATTGACATTTGGAGTCCTAGAAAGGCTAAAAGTTCATTCAGCATGTTGGTACAAACCAGCAATCAAGCCTGTTGATAATTGCTACTAAAGACAAATGTGAAGGAAACTGACACAATTGGATCGAAGGGAGCTTTTGTTGGCTGTCCCTGCTAGGAGCAGAGACAACACAGAGTGATCACAGATGATTTAAGCAGGGTTGGCGTGATAAGGTTATCTTGGACTGCAAAGAGATGATAGGGTAGTAGCAGGCAGCATAGACCAAAGCTGTGCAATCAATTAAAAGAATGTAATGTATGATGTGGTTGGGAAACCCTTCGCCCCCTTAAATAATCATTTTCTTGGGATGGGTTTTTCCTCCCCTAACACAGTAGGTTACAGTCGCAACACAAGCAGTGTTTCCCCGCGAGGATATGTTCCAAGCAGTACTCCACAGCAGTCCAATTACAACACAGTCAGCAATAGCATGAATGGATATGGCAATGCCGGCATGCCCAATCTTGGTGTACCTGGTTCTCCTGGATTTCTTAATGGCTCCTCAGCCAACTCACCTTATGGCAGTAAGTGTCTATTTCTAGAAAAAAAAATCATTACATAGATTCTTATCTGTTGCCAAAATATATCTCTATATATTTACTTTTGTTTTATTTTTGTGCAATGTGAGCTACTGGATAAAAGGAGGGGTGACTCTGGAGGCTGGACACTAAAAAAAAATGAACATGGCAAATATATTGGTATATGCTATACCATAATCTTGGTTTAAAAGGGAAAAAAAAGAACCAGATTGGACTGCACAATTTGCAACAGAAGTCCAACACAAAAGAGTTTGCCTGTTATCCAGAGCGTGGCAAGCCAACGCATTTTGTTTTTGCATAGATTTTTTTTTAGTATTATAAGAGGCAAAGCCCCATCAATCTTTTTTCCCCCTTCCATGTTTGCCATAAAAAATCCACAATATGAGTCCTGATTATTTTTGCTTTATTGCAGTAGTGCCGTCAAGCCCTACCATGGCAGCCTCTTCGGTCACCCTCCCTTCAAACTGTAGCAGTACACACGGCATTTTCTCATTCTCACCTGCCAATGTCATCTCTGCAGTGAAACAAAAGAGCGCCTTTGCTCCTGTTGTCAGGCCCCAAGCATCTCCTCCACCATCTTGCACCAGTGCAAATGGAAATGGACTTCAAGGTGAGCTGGATCTCTGTATCATTTTTTTGTGTAATTGCAGGCTTTTTTTCAGACAAACATTAGAACCTTAAATTTCGGATCTTTAGCAGAATAGCATTTATCACTGGCAAAACAAAAACCCAGATCTCCAAAACCCTTAGTTTTTGGTGTTTTGTTTCATTTTTAAAATAGCCTTCATTTCAGGTCTCTTAACACTTAAATGCATAGCACAAAACATAGCTGACCATTTTACCATATGCCGGTTTGATTTTAAGACTTGCATTAGAAGAAAAACTGTTTTCCCAGCATTTCCCCTTAAGGTTTTATGCATTAATTTTTAAACTAAACACACAACCCTGAACATTCCTCACAGATCCTTGTACTTCTTTATACATTTTCTCCATGCATTTTTGATACACACATTTTAATCGGCAGTACTTCAAGATGTGCTGCATTTCCTACTCATGTAATTATCCGAAAGCTGAAAATCTTTACAAAATGTTTAAAGGTATGTTCGGCATTATTATCATTCACCCTCAGATCAGAAAGGTGTTGTGCTCTTATTGGAGTTTATTCTAGTTAAATTGCCTTTAAATAAAAATGAAGTCAGGATAAATAGCTAATAAAATAGGTTGTAGAATTTACACAGCAACTTGCAGCCATGGATACAAAATGGGCAAATTCATAGAAGGAGGGGAAAAAGTTGTAAAAAACCCTGTAAATACTTTTATTAAAGAGTTGGCTTTTCATTAAAAAAATAAACCCACTCCAGAACATTACCATTCAGTTTGTAAATGTAGAGCCCAAACCTGCCTCAACCTGAGATTCAACTCCATCTGAAACCAGAAACACACTTTTAAGCATTTCACACCACATATCCTTGGTAGAATGGAGCACAACTAGTATTGATTTATTTACACTGCAGAAGCAAGGCATTCTCTAAACATAGGGGGGAAGAATAAAGTCATCGCTCACAAAAGCATCCAGTCACATTTTAGGCTCTGCATGTACAGCAGAATATCATCATCACATGTTATTATATTCAGACATACACAACCCAAAGTTTTCCAAGTTCTGGACATGTTTTAGACATTCTGAAACATAAAATAAATATCATTGGTGGGGATGGAAAAGGTCTTGAGGAGATCAATCTAATCCATGCCCATTAAAGATGCTATCCCTAAGGGATTTTTACCCCAATTACTTTTAAAATATCCAGTGATGGGAATCTACAACCTGCCCTGACACACTGTTCTGTTGGTTAGACAATTATTTCTAGAATTCAAACCAGAAGTTTTCTTCTTCAATGTAAGTGTAGCAATCTGGCATAAAATTGCAATTCTGGCATTACCCCATGGTTCACAAAGAAACATTGATGCAATAGTTAATATGCTACATTTATGTTAATAGGGTCTCTAGTGGAGGGCAGGATAGAACCTCAGCCTTTTGGCTACACAGTGTGTACAATCAGAATGACCTAGCGGTCTCACTCAGTATAAGGCAGCCCTGGTGCATCAGTGCAAGGGTCCATCTAGTCCAGCAACCGATTTCCCACATTCATGAAACAATTGCCTCAAGAACGCCTACAAGCAGGGCACAGAGACCGATGTTGTTGCTTCCCAGTAACTGGCATTCAAAGGCATACTTCCTTTGAAAATCCTTCCTTTTAGCCATTTAGTCCTACGACCATCGATGACCCTATCTTCTATGAGTGTGTTTTACCCCCTTTTAAAGCCATCTGTGTTGGCAGCCTTCTCTGCATCTTGTGGCCATGAATTCCATAAGTTAGTTATGTCATGCATTTTACCACCACAAGATGTGGTCCCTTCACTCAGTGTAAGGTAGCTTTACTAGTTTATTCAGGCATCAGCAAAAATTAAGAGCCAGAAGTATCACATATGCAAAATATTTAAAAATAAGGCAGCTGTTCTGCTACATACCAAACCTTGAACTGGAATCAGGTTGATTATGAGTCACTATGTTCATGGGGAGCCTATTGCTAAATCATTTATCACTGATCTGATTCTGGGTCAGGGTTTCATACACAGCAGAGCAGCTCACTAATTTTTTACATATTTTGTACACTGAATATTTATCTTACTGACTTTGTATTTGTTTCAGTATTGGCAATACACATGTAATTTCTATTGTATTTTCCTTGTGGAGAGGTGGTACTGGGTATATTGAGGACCTGCTCTTCTCTTTTACTTATGAAGATGAAGGGGTGACATTCCCAAAGGAATGCATCAATATTGTTTATTGTACATATTTTCCAGTAGGTAGTTCTTTTACCCAGATTAAAAATGAAGCATCATAAAGCTGGGGAAACAAATGTACTGAAATAATCAGGTCAGAGATTTTCTTTAAAAAAATAGAAAAGGAAAAAGTAGATTTGAATGTGCATAATGAAGTGATACTTTCTTTTCATGAGGATTAGTAGCACCTCAACATCCATGTGGGGAAACATGCATTTTAATTAATTCCACACATAAAAACCACCAGTATATGAGAAAGTGAAAGTTTAATCTGTCTTTCTGATGTGCTAGGGATGCAACTGTCACCATGGGTGCCTGCTATAGAATAAAGTGATCTAGTTCCCATGTGAGTACAGTGCCACCAATTATGATTTCATGTTTTTGTTGTTTTTGTTGAGGACCTATTGTATGGATTCCTCATATCTTTAAACTGCTTCAGGAGCTACTGGCTACAAAAGCAAGACATATATTTTAGGAAGAAATTTAAAAAATTACGCTTGAATCAGCCATGTCACCAGAGAGAGGAGACACCATAACCTATGCACCTACAGATAGGTTATTTTTTAGATTACAGGTCTGGCAAAATAATAGGGAGATGTCTTTGGATTTGGTTCATTTTGCTTATTAACAGTCTTATTTATATACTTTGCTATAGTTGCTACACTTTTAGAGAGTGACCCAAAGCAGGTCTGCTCAGAATCCAACTAAGGTCTATTCCGTGGGTTTTATTCCCAGGAAAATGTCTTTAGGATTGCATTACAAGATTCTTCATGTGTTTATCATTTACAGATGTACCTCTTTTATCCAAACAAATTGGGATAAAATTCTAAGGGACTATACCTCTCACTAAAGGTCTCCTCCATGTCAAATTTGAGTGCAATAGGAGAAAGGATTCCCAACTCAAATTCTCATGTGCGGAGCAAGCACAGGTTATTGTGACAACATAGATGTGCAAGTGAATTTTACCTCCTTAAGCATGGAAAGAGGTAGAGGTGCAGGAGACATATCTTAACTCCCGCCCATTAAACAAAAAAGGAGTGCGAGAGTAAAAGGATCTAACCTTTCCTGGCAAGCCTCTTATCTCACTGTGCCTTGTTGGTTTCGGCATTTTTTTCTCCCAACCCAACTGACTTCTGGGTTCAGAGTCAGACCAAACGAAGAATGTATCAGACACTGGAGTAAAGCACAGCAGAAGACAAACTTCTCTTGCTGTTAAAAAATATACACACCCCTAGTATATTGATTACGCATGAACAGGCGATTGCTTTGCCTTTTTTCCTTCCCTGGACTAATTGCTGCTGAAAATGGATTTGAATCAGGGAAAAGGCATTGCTGCTTACATGAAACTGAGATATTGTGAGATCTCAGAACCTGACTCAGCAGCATTCCATTTCACACACATAGATAGATAATCCTTCCTTTACCATCTTATCCAGTTCCAGGGTGCATGGGTGTGTTTGCTCTTGGTAGGTAAGGCTGAGCCTCTGGCCTCTATTTCTGCTGCCAAGCATTTTGTGGGAATGGGGAGCAAAAGCTCTTCTTCTGTTTATATCCTTGGTCTCCCTGCCCCCAGTCTGTATAGCTCTACCTGCCTACAGAAACAAAGCTAAGCTCCTGCTTAGTTGGCATAGCCCCAGATAATGAAATAGCTTACAAAATAGCCCCCTTGCTTATCCAGAACCAGAACATGCTCCCAAAGCCACTAAAATAGTGCAATGATTAGTGATGAGGAAGACCTGAGCACAGAAATGCTACCTCAGGACAATCCTGTTCAGCGGGAAGATGGAATAACTGTTCTGGTTTCCAAGTGTCCCCATTAGGCACATATTTGTAGTATCCCTCTCTACCCTTTCTACTAGCTGGGAAACTGAAAGCAGACATCAAAGTGCCAAATTGGTTCCAAACATTACTGAATATTAGGTTATTGTGGTCAGATTAGTTCTGTTGAAAGAACTGGCCTGTTTTGAATCTGATCTTTATTCATTATCATCTGAATCCCCATTCCTACCAAACAAGGGTGAGATTATAAAAACAGATTGTGATAAAGCAGCTTGTGTGAAACTTTTGCTCCTAGTCGCTTTGATAATTCCACCCTTAATAACTCTCAGGAGTGCAACTTCAGGAACAAAGCAGCAAACTTTTACGATAGCAAAGCAAGTGCATGATTTGCCTGGGTGTGTGAAAGACACACAACGAACTGGGCATTTTGAGAGAAGAAAATAGGATTTCACCTTATGGGCCCCAAATGTATACTGTGTGGGTTCTATCCTCATTTTATTCTGTTAGAGCTTGTAATGATGTGAAAATGGGTGAAGGCCCATGGTGCTAGCTTCAGTGGCCCTTAGTGCCATCTCCAAATGTGTTTCATTCTGGTTCTCTTCTGGACTGTTAAAAATATAATCACTTAAATGATGTTTCAAAAATACTTTCATGTGACAAATGTTGTAAATTAAAGAAGAAAACAAATGCTTACAGTGTAGATGTACCTGATATCTTATCCTACCAATTAATAAATTAGTATTAAAGCAAGGCAGAAGAATGCAGAGAATCTCTGACATCAGGAGGATTCTATTAATGTTGATTTCTTTTAGGTAGTCTCCAATGTCTGAAGGTTCTTTCTGTCATATTAAACTATTTTGCAAAATTACTTTATATTTTACCACCACCCAAAATACAGCATTCACAAAGCAAAGTTGGTGACTGTTATAAAACTAGGCTAAATCCCTTTTAACAGTTCTCAGGAAGAAAATGTGACCATGGAATAAGTTTGAGTAGTAGTCATTTAGGCTACTGTTGTAAATCTCTGTACTGAATGCTACAGATGGTATAGAAGAGAGGTGTACAGAGCTGGAAAGGACCATAAATCTCTCCTACCTGTATAAATCGATCCTACACTCACAACCTACGTTGAACAGATGATAGTGTTCTCGAAGTGGAGCTAACAAGGTGCAAGAGAAATAGTTTTGTAAAAGAGAGTTGATCTGCATATATATCAAGCAGCATCAAAATTATTTACTTAACTTCAGTTATAGACTGCTTTTCTCACTGAGACTCAAGGCAGATTATACAATATAGAAAAATAATTCAATCATCTAACACACAACATCTAGTGAACAATGCAGTAGGACTAGGGTTATAGAAATTAGCAAACAGAAAACTGTTTGAGGCATGACATATAATAAAGAATACAGAGAATGGAACGAAATACAAAGGTACAAGACAGTGCAGTAAAACAAGACGATACGTACAATAAACACTGCGATAGACTACAATCCTGTTCCCTTCTAAAAGTGCCTCAATGGAATGGTCGATTGTGGGTCACATACCACAAACTGCTTCACCTCACCTAAGGTCAGTGGTCTTCAGAGATGAAATTCAAACATAACATTGTGTGTTATCAAGTTGTGTGCATTCATGTGCAAAATAGCCCAAGGATCATGTCCTAAGATAATTTTAACTTTAAAAATGTTGCCATTTGTGCAATGATTAGCAACTTTCATTTTACCACATCTCACTGCTTCTTCTACATCATCTTAAAACCAATCTAACAAGGCCCTCAAACTAAGAAGCTAAATTCCTGATCTACGAATCCTGCTGCTTAGGTGGGACCATTCTGGACCTTACTGCCTCATTCCCCTAAGATATGAAAGGGAGAAAGACTAGGAAAAAACAAGGGAATCATCTGTTGCCTCCTTTGTTGGGAATTCTGCTTTCTCATCAGTCCAAAGTCATAGTAAATAAAATAAAGAGCAGTTTGGGATTATAGGCTGCCAAGACACACAATGATCTTTGCTACTGTTTATTTCAAAATGATAAAAATAATGGGTGCAGGGTAGCAGGTATACAATCCTATAGCCTAGCACATCAGGATATAGCTTCTGTTGCACATAACTTCCATCCTTCACACATTCTTACTTATAACAAATACACAGATGCAAATTATGGATCAGGGAAACGGTGATAGAAGCGCCAGTTGGGGAATATCCATAACAAACACTATTAGCTAGCTCTTAACTTAATATTAGAGTTATGCAACATAGTTAATTAGCTGGTACAATATGTAGCTCAGTGTAGTCACCTATAATCAGGGCTGGCTCACCCACTAGGCAACCTAGGCGCTCGCCTAGGGCGCAGGCCCTGCAGGGGCGCCAAAATGCCCCCTGGCCCCCCCTGTGAAAAGCCCCACTTCCTGCTCAGTGCCGCCCGCCCTGCGAGGCACCCAGAAAAGCCGGCGCCGGCGCTGGGAGGGAAGAGGCGGGCGTTCTAAGCCTGCCCCTTGCCCGGGAGAGCCGGTGTCACCGCTGGGAGGGAAGGGGCGGGCGTTCTAAGCCCGCCCCTTCCTCGGCTCTCCTGGGCGCCTCGCAGCTGCGAGGCACCCAGGACAACGGCACTGGGCCATCTCCAGGCCCCACTGGGAGGTTGGCATCCCCGGTGGGGTGGGTGCCCCAGGCTGTCCTGCCTAGGGAGCCCAGACACCTGGGGCCGGCCCTGCCTATAATGTAGTCTGGTCACCTACTTATCTCTCCCACGCTCCTCTCCCTTAGGAAGTAAAGGCTGGTATTTATTGTTGTACCCATTTTCCTTTTACTCAAGAGGATGAGAACAGGAATAATTTCCTCTGAATCTAGAAAGTGGTGGTGGTGGTGGAGATTGTTATGGCCACCGGTAGGGCAGGATGCACATACCTCAGTCTTCATCCCTTAAGGAAGAAGACAAAGAGCCTGACATGACAGCAAACGTCAGTGGGGGGGCCCTCTCTTTTTCTCTCAGCACTGCTCTGTTTTAAAGATGGGCAACACTTGGCTGACTGCACAATGATTTGGCTTCTCCATCTTGTAGACTTAAAGCGATATTAACCTTTTAAGCTATGAGAGGGAAAGACAGAGGGTATATACTCAGTTTTCTACTCAGGTGTTCATCAAGAGGTGGGTGCTATTCCCATATGGGGATATGAGTTGTGTAACTGGCTAGTTTATTTTTTTGATAAAATTGTCTGGAAAAATAAAAAGCACATGTTTGGTAAATCACTTCTTTATCAGTTTAGAATCTCTCTGCTAGCCTTTTCTTGTGGTAATATGAAATTACATAGCATCTCTATGCATATTTGCTCAAAAGTAACTCCCCATCATGTGTACAGGATAGCAGCTTAACAATGCCATCCTAAGCAGAATTATACTCTCCAAGGTCAATTGAAGTTAATGGACTGAGAAAGGTGTGACCCTGTTTAGGATGGACCTCTTGCCTTTACATTTTCCTCCGTGCATGCCTTTAATAATTTAAGCAAGAAAATATAAACATTCCCCCAGTGTTGTACTATTAGTTGCACCATAAAGTCTGAAACAAAATTCTTTCCATAACAAGAAATTTCTCTACCAAGTGAATTTCAATAGTAACACTTTGATTACTATCAGAAACAATATTCTTTAGGCATAAGGTCTCAGATTGCTTCCATATTTGAAAGTAACTCTATGAAATCTATGGGATTATTCATATTATATGTACTAAGGCCAAAGAGTCGACTGAGTGTTGCTAGCCTGTGGCTCATGAGCAGTGTTCCCTCTAAGCTGAGTTAGTGTGAGCTAGCTCACAGTTTTTTAGCCGCCGACTCACACATTTTTGCCTTAGCTCAGGAAGGATGGCTCCAGAGTAAACTGATTTATGCAGCAGCCAAATTGCTTGCTCACAACTTTAATGCCAGTAGCTCACAAAGTAGAATTTTTGCTCACAAGACTCCACAGCTTAGAGGGAACATTCCTCGTGAGTGATATATAGTTCCCAGGTAATCAGTGTGCCTTTCATGGAAAAGAGAGCTTCTCCTCCTCAGCTGCTAATCACATACAAGGATGCAAGACAGCCAGCCTGTCAGTGTGTAGAACAGACTTCCTTGGGCCTTAACCAAGGAAGGTTCTATAGTTCTGACAGAGGCTGGAAAGATGGGCCCTTTTCATGTTACCTTCATGGCACAGGAGCCCATATCAAAAGTAACATCAAAAACCCTGGACCACCTGGGAGGAGACTGTGTGCTGTTTCTCCTCCTCATGATAGCATTGCCCCAGATTCCAGAAGATCATGGGTTAGCGTGGACAAGTGTCTAAGAGTTCTGTAGAAATGAGGAAATTGAATGGGATGAGTGGGTCTATGGTTGTGTGTAAGAATGTGCTGAAGATCATCTAGAAGCATGGTTGGCCAAGAGCAGATATTTTGGTCATTCTGCTCTTATCACATCCAGTTCTGTTGGCTTGTTATCATATTTATATCTCCCCTTCCTACATGGAGTTCAGGTTGGCTTGTATTGGGTGTCTCCCATTTTATCATCACAGCTATCTTTCCCAGTGATATAGGCTAAATCAGTGGTTATAAACTGGTGGGATGCAGAGTTTTCATAACAATTACTAAGAATACACTCTCCTCCAATCCCAATCAATGCCCCTCTAAGCTGTGAGCAAAAATTCTGCTTTGTGAGCTACTGGCATTAAAGTTGTGAGCAATTTGGCTACTGCATAAATTAGTTTGCTCTGAGCCATCCTTCCTGACCTAAGGCAAAAATGTCTGAGCCAGAGGCTAAAAAACTGTGAGCTAGCTCACACTAACTCAGTTTAGATGAAACACTGGTCCCAATAATATAACTGCATTTTTTATTTATTATCTTTGTGTTTTACAGTTACCATAACAGGAAAATTTATATTCAGCAGTATTATTACAGTTTTCAACTACTAATGGAATTATTATTTTTCTCTTTGTTGTAAAACTATAGCAATAAAATTTACTCCCAACAATACTACTGCAGCTTTTCATGTCCTTAAAACTTAACCATAAATGATAACTATAATAACAGAATGTCTGTAAACATATAAATGCCCTTGAGAAAATGTGGGCTTTTTGTTTCTATCATGGTGGGACCCAAGGTTCTTCGACTGGTGGGATGTAAGATACAAAGGGCTGAGAACCACGTGTCTAGATTATGCAAAAGCAATCCTGTGATCCAGGGATTTGAACCCAGGCCTCCCCAGTCTAAGTCCACCACCATGCTTGGCAATCACTACTATTTCATTCAAATAAGGAGCGATAAGCTCACATTTGATGGCATTGGTAATAGTGTCTTTGAGTTCATGCCCTGTTTGCAAGATTGTATCTTTTGGTGCAGGCCTTAACATTTATATTTTTTCAGGACAAGATTGCATTTAAGAATCATGATTTATTGCTTTGTAGAAGGGGCTTCAGATATACAGGATAACCCAACATAAACTAACCTACAATATCTAAACTAAACGTTACAGACTGTTTTAATAATGGACAACAGACAATTGAAAGCATTGTGCATAACTCTTTACCTGTGGTATAAGAAGGTGAAAATTGGCTGATGTTACATTGACTGCTGCTGGCACTAAATTAGCAGAATAGTTTGCTACCAAATGGTAATAGCGTTATTAGTATTTATTGTTGTCAATTAATGGCAGAGAGCTTGCTGCTAGAGCAGATAGCCAAGACCCTGCTCCATCCCCTGCCAAAGAGCTGCGATTACCCCAGGGGAGCACTTACTGGCCAAAAACTGTGTGCTGCACATCACTGTACCCCACCATTTAGCGCCGCTTCTCCCAGCCCTGATGGCAGCATTGTGCAGGAGCTAACTACACTGGAACTGTGCCATATTGGGGGAATTCACAGCTGGCAGGATCTGGCTATAATCCAAGCAATGGCACATAGGGGTCAGAACGCAAGAGCGTCTGGCTGTTATGCTCCATCTGTAAACCTGTGACTAATCTTTCCATGTAAACAAAGGCATGTTCCAAACTTCCACGCTCATGATTTCCTAACCTCTTCAGCTACGTCTAGGACTAAGGAGCATTCCTCATAGAAACTGTCTATACAAGAAAGTTACTTTCATGGGCAAAGTTTTGTTTTCAATTTTTTTTTCCTTTTAGAATTATCTTAACCCATACTTTTCATGTGGCATATTTCACGGACAGCCCAGTATATAAGCATCCAGCAAGCTGTAGGCTGTTAGAGAAGCAAGTTGCTACATGTGATCAACTGTGGATCGCATGTGCTAGGGAAGACTTGTGCATGGTATTCTCCCCTCTGAACCAAGGGCCCATTAATACCACAGTAGCATTCATGAAGCCATCCCCCTTAGGGCAGACATCTGCTTCCCCATCTGTTGTATGGGAAGGAAAATCAATGAGTATTATTACTGATATGGATTCTCCGGATTGGAACGTAAGTCTCTAATCTGAGGCCAGTGGGAAGCAGACAAGTACAGGCAAATAGTGAACTTAGGAATACCTTTATGTGACACATTTGATTTCTGTCATGCTATGTTACAGCATGAGCAGCCACCAGCCACACAGGTGCCACAAGTGGCAGAGGCAGTGGGAGTCTAGAGTGCTCTGATTAGAGTAAGACTGGCATACCTGCTTTTCTTACAGTCTCTCCCATGCTATGCAGCTGCTGGCTGTTTGATTAAGTAAAGGCAAATCTATCACAGGCACAGTTGGGGCAGATCGTACTCTGTCAGATGCACAAGAATGCCATTTTCTCATACTTTGAGCCTTGACTGTGTTTTAAAATAATATAATATGTTGAGAAAGGATTCCCCCTCCTAGTAACTTAAGAAATACTTAAAATGAGTACTGAGCTGGTTTCAGATAACATTGAACAAAACTGCATCCAGTCCAGGTCTTCTGTGTTACGTCTTCAGGCACATGAATAATCAAGCAAAGATGCTGTGTTACATAAGAAACGTGTATATCACAACAAGCTTTCAGAAAAACCACAACAGCAAATCTGAGATAAATTGATATTTTTTGGAATTAATGAACTGGGAAATTGAAGTTTGCACCACTACATCGAAAATGTATTAATGTTTCTTGTACATAAATTAATGAGAAACATCATATGACAAAATTTAAACACCAAAAGGTTCCTGCCAGGGAGCTAACTAGAACATAACAACAAAATTTAGCATCTCCCTGTTTAACAAGTCCAGTCTTTTCTCCTTTGGTAGCACTTATAGAATTACAGAGCTGGAAGAGATCTCCATGATCATCTAGTCTAACCCCCTGCACAATGCAGAAAATTCACAACTACCTTGCCCCCAGTGACCCCTGTTCCATGCCTAGAAGTTGGCAAAAAAGCATCCAGTTTCCCTGGCCAAACTGGCTTGGAGAAAATTGCTTTCCGACCCCAAAGTGGCAAAGGGCATTTTCCTGGGCATGTAAAAAAGGGCCCCGAGAACTAGGCACTGAGGCAACCTTGTGGCCCTCCCTCAATATCTGCCTAAGTTCACACAATAAGCATTGCTGTCAGATGGCCATCTAGCCTCTATTTGAAAACATCCAAAGAAGGAGAGCCCATAACCTCCTGAGAAAGCCTGTTCCACTGAGGAACTGCTCTATTAGGAATTTCTTCCTAACATTTAGCTGAAAACCCTTTTGATTTAATTTCAACCTACTGGTTCTGGTCCAACCTTCTGAGGCAACAGAAAACAACTCCACACCATCCTCTATATGACAGCCCTTCAAATATTTAAAGATGGTTATCTTATCACCTCTCAGTCATCTCCTCTCCAGACTAAACATACCCAGCTCCTTCAACCTTTCCTCATAGGCAGGGCTGGCCCACCCACCAAGCAAACTAGACTTTTGCCTAGGGCGGGCCAATCATGAGGGTGCTGAACTGTGCCGCCCCCTGCCAAAAGTCCTGTGTCGCCCTGACCCTAGCCGCCGCCTCTTTCTCTCCCCTGGCCTTCTTCATCCCGATCATCACCACCACCTCCTCCTGCCAGTGCTGCTCACAGCCTGCCGGACCCACCCCCTGACCGCCCTCCCTCCTTCCACTGGGCCGCAATCTCACCCTCTGGGTCGGAGGCTCCAGTCAGAGGAGCAGCCCCTTCCCTTCGCCACTGCCTGCCCCAGGAATCCTCTGCAGGTGCTCAGAGGTACCCCACTGGCCCAGCAGCAGCTGGCTTCTTCCTCCTCCAGTTCTCTGGTTGTTTCTTTCCATTCATGGGTGCTCCAGAGTGATTCCGAGGGCGCCGGCCTTCCTGTTGAGGGGCCAGCCAGGCTGCAGTGCTCTTCCACCACCCCCAGCACCCCACCACCCCACAGTCCCTCTACCACAAGAGGGCACCAACCCGCCAAGTCCTGCCCACCGGCCACCTGCCAGGGCGAGAGGGACAGCCCTGGGACTGCGCGAGGAGGGAAACCCAGTTTCATTCATAACTCTGGGATCGTTTAGGGGGAGGGCATTGAATCCTTCTTCACTGTGCGGATTGCCCCTTCCCACCCTCCATCTCTGCCAAATGGTCAGGCTCGCCATTGGTCCAGGAAGCAGGCCTTGTGTGCCAGGAGTCACATGGGCCAGCTCCAGTTCTGGAGGTGTTGAATGGGGAGCACTCTTTAGCTGGAGAGGCTGGGACCCCAGTGGGACCAACTGTCCCCTGAGTAAACCTGCTTGGGACATCGCAACCAGAGCACAGTTCGGTGGGAAAATTTCTCTTTCTGCCGAGAGGCGTGTGTAACGGGGGGGCACTTTTCACTCTGGGATTTCTCTCCACACTGCCTCTCTCTGGTTTCATCTCCCCCACCAGGATCAGAGCGATTCATGGAGGAAAGTCTTCCTTCTCTCCAGGCCCTGCCTGGAGGTTGGCAACCCCATAATTGGTGGGCACACGGGGGGGAGGGCGCCAGAAAGTAGCTTTGCCTAGTGTACCAAAAAACCTGGAGCCGGCCCTGTTCATAGGACTTGGTTTCCAGACCCCTCACCATCTTCATTGATCTCCTCCAGACACATTCCAGCTTGTCTATATCCTTCTTAAATTGTGGTGCCCAAAACTGAACACAATATTTTAGGTGAGGTCTAACCAGAGCAGAGTAAAGTGATACCATCACTTCACATGATTTGGACACTATACTTCTGTTGATACAGCCCAACATAACATTTATCTTTTTAGCTACCGCATCACACTGCTGACTCACATTCAGTGTATGGTCTACTAAGATCCCTAGATCCTTTTTGCACATACTACTGCCAAGCCAAGACAAGCCTTTCCCATCCTATAATTGTGCATTTGATTTTTCCTACCTAAATGCAGAACTTTACATTTATCCCCACTGAAATCCGTTCTATTTGTTTCAGCCCAACAGTTTTCCAGCCTGTCATGTTCATCCTGTATCCTGACTCTGTCTTTTACTGTATTTGCTACCCCTCCCAATTTAGTATCATCTGCAAATTTAATAAACATTCCCTCTATTACTTCATCCAAATCAATATGCCACAACAGTTATCAGTGTCTGTTGTATAAGATAAGTGGTGGCAGAGCTGCATCTTGCTTTAAAAATGCAGAGGAAATTGCACTCACTGGCTCATCCTGCAGACCTTAGAATGGCACACAAGGAGCCAAGTAGCTTGCTTTCTGCTATTTTGCACAACTATTCTGCAAGGCCATTTCATTCAATGCTGCTTCTTCAAGTAGGGACAATTCCCAGTGCCATTGGGTCATAGGGAACCTTATACTGAATCAAAGCATTGGTCTATCATGGTCACTGTTGTCTGTTTTGACTGGCAGCAGCTGTTCAGTGTCTCAGGCAGAGATCTTTTACATCATCTACTTACTGCCCGATCATTTTAATTGGAGATACCAGGGATTGAACCTGGTACCTTCTGGATGCAAAGCTGATGCTCTACCACTGAGCTGTGGCCCCTCCCCTATATGCTTTGCTTTGCACAGAATACGTGGAAGAGCATAAGACTAGTCTCTAAACATTTCCTTAAAATGAACTAACAAGAAAAATTTAATCTTGTGCCTTTTTTATGCTGCTTTGACTGACAGACTGCAAAAAGCAGGTGTACTTAACTTCTTAACTTTACTTTCAGAAAGTCATTGACGCTAAAGTCAGCATGCTATTAGAATAAAAATACAATTAATAAAATGTCAAAACTGAGACTTTCCATTTAAGCCTGGGTGCTTGTAAAGAGAGAAAAAGCTAAGGTTAGTCAGATTTTCATTTAGGGAACTTGAGAAGTGTCTGGTCCTTGATTGGTGAGTGAGCTGGCCTTGTCTGACATTACCAAAAGTGACCATGTTGTTTCTCAGCTGTCAACATAGGCAGTCTCTAGGGAGTCTGGGCCACTGTTTGCCATTAACAAAACGCTAAGAGAAATATCACACATGTGGGAGGCAGGATGCTTTGCACAAAAAAATGTCAGAATCCTTTTCGAAGTCTTTACAGAATGCCTCTTAAAAAGGCTTATTTTAAAAATAAAATTATAGAAAATTGTTTTTCAGTGGTCTCTCCCTCTCCCTACCCCAATTGGACATCCTATTAAAGAAGAAACAGAAGACAAGAAAACAAATAAATCTGAGCTGCTACTGCATGCAAAGGATGTTATAATGTTAAATAAAGTATGTTATAATGTTAAATGTTAATGTTAAAGGATCCATCAACAGTCCAACCTGGTTAAAAAAAAAAGCTTATGTACATCCATCAGTGGTCCAGAAAGCGTCTTCTACCAGTGTAACAAATTCCTGCCTGTATCACAGCTAGTTTCTTGGTGCAGTATCCTTGCATTTACAAGCAAATCAAGCTGCATCCAAGGAATCACTTCCAAGTGTGGAATTTTTGTTTCATGTAGCTAATACTACACATAATTTGTGCAAGAACTTGCATATTTGTGGGTGGAGCTGCATAAATAATATTTTCCTTAGGTCACATCACATCACTCTGGATCACAGACCAGCTATTTTGTAAAATAGGTTTGGTGGATATTTTTTTAAAAATTGTAAGTTGGTGCTATTAGGGAATATTCATGCATGGTAGTGGTATTTTGTTTTTTTCTTGTTAGTTGTAATACATGAATATACATAGATATCTGTATTAATAGCTCTTTTTCTTTCTCTTTCAGCTATGTCTGGGCTTGTAGTTCCGCCAATGTAAATTCATTTTTGTTTACATACCATAGCACTGAGCTTCAGAGGATGAGCTTTTTAGGGGACAACTTTAGTATATAAGACGTGCTGATGGAACCAGTATCTTCAAAATACAATCAGCAACGTGTTGAAATGCTACAAAAAAGAAAAAAAAACTTTGTTTAAAGATTTTATTTAAACTATTAAGAATCAACATGCAAACAATCAATTTCTTCATGAACAATTCCATTTTATTGACTGAACTTCTCTCATATTTTCACATTTCTTGGTCCTGAAGAATAAGGAAAAAGCGACGCCTATTTTGTATAAAGTTTCTGATTACGTCTTGGCTATGTCTAGTACTTGCTATGTGTCGGGAAAAACTTTGTGGATGCACCATTTTGATTATCATGAAACACTGATGAAAACGCCTCCAAAACATTTTTTTTCTGTACTCATAACTAGATTCACAACGGTTGTGTATCTCTATAATGTGAAATATTTTTTTGTGGTGAAAAAAGGGGGCCAAGGAGGTATGAGCCATCAAAACTGGAAAAAAAAAAGAATGAATATATGATTTGGGATAATTTGGGGAGCTGGGGTGGGCGGGAGGGTTTACCATTGCTTAACTTCATCTTAATGAAATGGAACTTTGTAACTTATTGTAGTTAGAAATTGTAACTTTGATATTGAATTCTCTTGCCTTCAACAAGCACACTGACAGAGGGGGGAAAATGCTACTGTCTGTTGGTAACAATATACTTCCACTGCTAGAGCTTCCTGTTAAAGAAGTGTGATCTGCAACATTTTTTCAACTTTTGCTAGCACTGTATACTATTGCATTCTTAGGCTACTGTGAAGTCTATGTTTCTTGTACCAGAAAATTGTCCTTTTGACTTCTAGGTCCTTCTTCCCTAATGTGTTTTGTATGTGGTTATAAAATTGTAGACTTTTGTGATTTTGCCAAAGTTGTAGCTAAATATTTATACACTTGTCTTGAATTTTTTTCAGATCCACTTAAATATTTAGAAGAACAAATTTTATTCCTTATAAAAAGATAAGGGGTAAAATAGTCATACATTGCAACACTTTCTTTCACATAAACACTTGCAATCACCAAGGGAATTTGTTTGTTTTTTTGTAACATATCGATTATAAATATTGTATTTATCTTTGAAATTTTGTATATTGCTTTCCATCATTTTTTTCTTGTATGTATGGGGTTGGGGTTTTTTTGTCATTGACTAGTATCATGATGCTGTGAAAAGCATTAAGCCAAGAAAAGTTGCCTTCATATTTTTCTGTTAAAATAAATTTGTGTTCATTCATTTCACTTGTAATTCAAAAAGTTGTTATTTGTTTGGACTTTCCATCCTTTTGTTATTTTGAGGAAAAGCATTGTTTATTTTTATATTATGTTTAAGTTATCAGAACAAATAATTTTGAAATAAAGTTGTTTGTTGTATAGTTAAAACAAAATCGTGCCACATGGCTGTAATAAATACTAGTAGAATACGTGCATGTGATGCAGCCACAAGGGGGAAAAAGTTCTATTTTGTGTCCGGATTTTTTAAAAATTTTCTTCGTTCATCCATTTTCTCTCTTCCTTGTTTCTTTTATTAAAAAAAAAAGATTGTAAAAAGTCATTTTATCTGCCACCCATGACTTTGCCACATAGCTGAACTGTGTTTACTGAAAAAAATTCAGAAGCCGAAAGCTGAAATAAAATTCACTTCTGATGTTTTAATTAAAATGTTTGCCACATTAACTTCTCGGATGCCTTAAAAGTATGAAGAACTTTTGTGCTGTTTTATCACAGGCTTACACCACAATTGTTAATCGCTCTTTCATCTGGATGGTTTATGGTGTACAAAAGCACAAACCTGAGGGTGCAATCTACCCATCTGCTATTGCTCTGCATATTTTGTTCATTTCAATGAGGTTTGCATCAACCCCATGGAAATGACCAGCAATAGCAGCACTGCAATGCTTGGTTGGTTGTATCTCTGGTATACAGCTATGTCACTCCTTTGTGTGTCTGCTTTCTGCTGCGCTCTACATACTCTGTAACCTAGCACTGTTTAACAGAGAAAGGCTTCGTATACAATTGGGATCATACGTGACTTTTATAAGTTGTTTTTATTTACAGAACTCTTGTTTTGTAGCAAGGCCTACAGCAATGACTGTAATTTAAAAACTGGAATGACCTCTTTAATATATTGTGCCTGTTAGTGCCAATCTTTAGACTGAGAACAACTAATTTCCCCCACCCCTCTCTTTCTTTGCACTAAATGCTTTGTAAATGCAGCACCGCAAAACATTTTTTGCAAACTGCAGCAGAACTGAAGTTCAAAGCAAAAAGGAGGGACCACTTTTTTTCTTTTTAAACAAAAAATGCACATTTTCAGGAGATGTTTATAAAAGGTTTTAAAATTGCTTCAATATATCACAAATAATAAATGTATTTCACATTTATTTTGTGATAGCCAATAAGGCTTAGCTAAGTGGAAAAGCCTAAGAAGTCACTTTGAAACTGAATTGCCTCAGTTTTATTTTGTATAAGTAAGGTTTTGATCTTAAAAGAAAGGTCATGCATACATGTTAAGAAAGTTTGCAAGTTTCTTCATAAATGCAGTCTGTTTGTGTTTTAGATTAATTAGTCAATGCACTCATTGCTTCATTGTCTTCAAACTGAAAATTTCACTAAATGGTAGATTTTACTGTTAAAGACCCTACAATAAGATTGTTTTATCTGTACATTTTTTCAGATATTTAACTGTATAAAAATGTTCATTTTACACAATATTTAATTAAAGTATTTCTTGTCTGTGAATTTCACTTCTGGTAATTTTTCAGGTTTGATTATTAAAATAACAAAGCACAACCAACAACAGTTGGGATTCTTAATTTCATTTTAAAACCTTAAAATTTACCCTCAACTAGGTGCTGATTCAGATGTGTATATATACATACACACCAGATATCTCAGCCTGAACATGCCTGAATACATCAATATCAAAAACCATTGTGTTCATGCTAGTATCAGATGGCACGAGAATTCTCCAGTGTCCTAGACATGCATCATCACTTGATGCTGCACCCACCAATTGATGAACATGTGATAAAAGGTGCAAGGTTACCTTCAGAGATGGTACATCCAGGTAACTGATTTTCCTAGGGGATCATGATGCTCTCACAAGTGACTGGCAGTCTGACTTACTTAGCTGGACACCAGCAAGCTAATGTGAATTGTGCTGGATCCCCTCTACAAACTTAGTAAACAGGGTTAGTGTTGTGCATGAGGGAGGGGCTTGCAACACTTGTGCAAAAACCAGCAATGTTACTTATAAACTCACAGTGATTCTGGATTATGTATTTTCTGTCCTATCCACAGTTCCCTTCTTTCTGTGCTTTAAACAAAGATAGCTACAGAACACTACTTTAACTCTTCCATTTTGTCAGTGGCATTGGACAAAATAATAATGGGGGGGGGCTGCTTTACAAATGTGAAAGGAAAACTTTATTTGCTTTCTTACCTTTTTAAACACTCCTGATCATGGTTTAGATCTCTGACCAAAGAGGGATATATGACCTTCCCTGTGAGCAGACGTCCCATAAGTATATATTCAATAGTTTGAGTTCCACGTACTTAAGTATTTCTACATGAAACATTGACAGCATCTTCAATAATTCTGCACACATCTTCAATACTGCTCACTAACAGCTACAGAAAGATTTTAGTAATTGACTAGTGATGTAGAGAAACAAGTATGTAATAACATCTGTCATAAGAAAACAATCCAGCCCCTTGGAAATTAACAATAACATCCCCAGATTCTTCACTGGTTGCTTCATTAGGTTCTAACAAGTACAGATTTGGGAAGGGGAAAAATAAAGCTCTGTTTCTTAAATTTCAGTGAATTTCCCCCCATTGGTTGTATTTTTTTGTTTGTTACTATTAAACATTTCTATCCCATCTTATCTTCTGGGACTCAAGGCATGAAAGCTGTTATCCAAACAAACAAGCAGCAGCAGCGCCCCCTTAAAAATCCTCCAAATCAAGCAGAACCCCGCAAATGCTTACAGAATAAACAAAAGCAATGTGATGTAGAAAGGAGAATCATTTCAAACACTCATGGACACAAGTATATGGATTGCTTTTAAGAGCAGGTTCAACCTGTGGACAGATATTGCTTCTGAAGGTGGTTTTTCTGCATCTTTAGCATATGGAGTGGGGCCCTAGATCAGTAGTAGAGCATGTACTTGGCACATATTACATCTCAGGTTCAATTCCCAGCATCTCCACTGGAAGGCTCTATGGTAGCAGGAAGGGAAAGACACCGCTCAGCTGCTACCAGTAAGTGTGTATGGGACTAGATGAACCAAAATTCTGCTTCATAAGTTCACATCATATGAAATCCAGTTTAACTTCAGTGGACCTTGGTGCTTCACAGGAATTTCAGTGGTCCACCATCCCTTGTTCATCCACAGCACACTGAAAGACAATGTCCTCCTTTCCCTAGCACTTTGTGAAGTTTCTTCCCTCCACTTCCCTTCTCTGCCCTTCCTTCTCTTGGATTTACCTAATTCTACCAATCCAGATTCCTGTTCCACAGTTATGACCGGCTCTGCCTTCCCTAGTTCTATCCACTTGCTTCTGGCCCCTCTTTCCAACTCAGCAACTTGCTAGCCCTCCTCATCCCTGCCAATACTGCACTTCCATATATTCTACCCATTTGTCAGGAAATGACACCTGGTCCCAACTCAGCCCTGACCCAACCCTGTTCCCAACTCAAGCCAAGCCCAGCTTGGGGCCTGACTCACCCATACAAGAAGGGCCAGGAGAGGGAGGTGGCTGAGACCTGGACTGAGCACTCTACCTGGGCTGAGAACAAAGCTGGGAACCAGGCAGCAGTGGGGAGGGGTGTGACCAGAAGGCAAGGCCGAGTCCAGACTTGGGGAAGGCCAGGATGGGAGAAAGTAAGAGGCAGCCAAGAACAGGAGGGGAGGGCGCAGAGTGTGGATCCAGCCCAGGTGGGTGGTGGGGCCTTGGAGTCCCATAAAAGGGAAAGTGCCACACCTGCCTGGGGAAGAAGGAAGGGACTGAGCTCCCAGAGGAGGCCAGAGCAAGCCAGTCCAGGGAAGAGGACCAGGTGCCAGAACCCCCTCTCCTTCCCAATTCTGAGGCCAGAGTGAGGGCCTCCTCCTCATCCCTCTTTCATCTGAGGAAACAATTCCTGGGGACAAGGGAATTTCACACAACTGCATGAAACTCCTCCTGTCCTTAGGTACTCTGTGCGACTGCTTACAGCTAAAACACACCATTCATTCACAGGCAAAAATCTACTGCTGATAGCATCCCCGTGAGCAATTAGAATGTGAACATCCCATAACATCACAGCACCTTAACTGAAGCCTAGGGGAACTCACAAATAATAGGCCAATAACCTTTATTTATTTAAAGTGATAGCTTGGGCCCTGAACATCTAAGAATGCATTCTGAAATTATGCTCTCTTTGGATAGTGCAGTCACAGAGCATCTTGTTGGTGTTTACTATAACACCAAAAGACACTTCAAGTTGAGACACAGAAGACAGGGAGATTCATAGTACTTGAGCCACACGTCCCTGAATAAGGATACATATGTTCTCTGAACATTTCTAAAATGGATCAACGTAAGTCTTATATAGCCAACTAAGAAACACAAAATTAATCCTTGTTACAGGTGCTTGATGTTGGGATTTATGTCGTCCCCCTTTGTTTCTGCATCACTCACTACAATGGAGAGTACAGATGATCTTGTCCTCGTGCAGAGCACAATTGTAGGCATTCTTTAGTGCTTCCCGCATTTTTATTAAGTCCAGTAGCACCTTAGAGAACAGCAAGATTTTGGGGGGGAGGGGGGATAAGCTTTTGAGAGTCAAAGTTCCCTTCATTAGATCTGGGGTTTGACTCTTGAAAGCTTATACCCCCAAAAATTTTATTGGTCTCTACAGTGCTACTGGTACTGGACTCTAATGTAGCTGTTCTACTGCAGACCAGCATAGCTACCCTGTGAACATATCCCACATTTCTGTAGATGAAGAAGAGTGGATTTATACCTCGCCCTTCACTACCCAAAGGAGTCTCAGAGTGGCTTACAAACTCCTTTCCCTTCCCCTCCCCACAACAGACACCCTGTGAGGTAGGTGGGGCTGAGAGAACTCTGACAGAAACTGCCATTTTTCAAGAACAGCTGTGCCAGAACTATGGCTTGCTCAAGGTCATTCAGCAGGTGCAAGTGGAGGAGTAGAGAATCAAACCCGGTTCTCTCAGATTACAGTCTGCGCACTTAATCACTACACCAAAGAACAAGAAGAGGAGGAGGAGGAGAGAAGAAGAGATTGGATTTATACCCCACCCTTCACTACTCAAAGGAGTCTTAGAGTGGCTTACAAGCTCCTCCCCCTCTCCACAACAGACACCCTGTGGGGTAGGTGGGGCTGAGAGACCTCTCTTGAGAACTGCTCTTTCAAGGTCAGCTCTGGCAGAACTATGGCTTGCCCAAGGTCATCCAGCAGCTGCAAGTGGAGGCGTGGGGAATCAAACCCGGTTCTCCCAGGTTAGAGTCCACGCTCTTAACCACTGCCCCAAACTGGCTCTGATCTTCTTGCCCTCATCTGCATGTTGTGTGTAATGAGGTCTAGCAGCTTACTGCATTTATGACACTTCTGGAATGCCACTGAAGTTCGTGAGCGGGTTATCCATAAGGGAAGGTGCCTCTTTTGGGAAATGTGTGGTTTCCACTGTGCTTAGAAGAATCAGGATCAGACACTTTGGACCACAGTAAATAATTCAAGCAATAAGACATTCCGAATCTTATACATTGTTTTAAAATCTGCATATATTGGTGTTTTATGATGCACTCACAACTGTTGCATGATGCTTAAATAGGAGCATTATTAACTGATGCATTCCACTTATGTAAGAGGAAAGGCATTACAATGATGAAAGTCAGGGTAATACCTTACCTTTCGGCACCATTTTGTTTGCAGTTATTCCAAAAGCTGAAGCCATGAGAAACTATGCATATAACTGAAATGCAACATGCATGAAAGAAAAATGCATTCAGAACTATAAAATATGAATCCTTGAGTGATAGATCACCTTCTGTACAATAAGGAGTTAATGTGTCCACCAGTTACTTGAGTATAAGTGATGAGCAAATTGCCCCTTAAGTATGTGTAGCAAAGTAATAGCGGTGGTCTGAGGGAAAAAAAAAGAGTTAAGTCAATTTAGAGGGACTTTAAGAATTTTTTTATCTTTATATTTCTAATCAAAACTAAAGAATTGAGACACTAAAAATATATGCCAATTACTGTAGAGAAGCCTTTTAAAGTCTTTCAAGCTTTTAAAGATTATTCAAAGCACTTGAAATGGACTTCAATCTAATGCCTCATTTCATTGCATTAAACAGCCTAGTTAATAAAGAATCAATATATTCAAAGGGCAAGGTTATCTTTTGTCTATAAGGGGTGGTGTCATTCTGAACCTTTTATAGTTCAAATGCTGAAAAAGACCTCATGAAATCCATACTCATCAAGTGGGTCAACTAGAGCAATAAAGAGGCCCTGGAAAGAATGGCTGCCCTCTTTTAAGACAACTATAAGTCTTATCTACCTCACAGAGTGCTCCCAAATAATCAGTCAGAAAATGTCAATTTCTCATCAAGACAAGAGGCCCCAATGATAATTTTTTTTTCTAGAGAATACATACAATTAAGAGAATGCAGAAAGAAGGCTCCATCGGTGATTTGTGGCTTATTATGTCACCAGCAAGCTGTGATCTAGCTCTAAGCAGATAATAAGGGTTGTTGATAACTAAAGTGTCAATATGCCAAAGAACGATTTTTGAATGTGAGCCCTTGTGCTCCGTCTCCCTCCTCTCACTGATCACAGGCTTGATAACCGTACATCTGCCAACCGACACCACATGTTGTACCTCACAATTAATGCAATGAATAAATAGCACAAAAGAATTGAGATGCTTTGAGACAATTCCCTGTTTTACCCTTCAAGGATTTCTTTTATGTTTGAATAAGGTTGCATTTAATGAAATTTAAACTCATCAGAGGAAATCAAAAACCTCAAATCAGATTACAAATTGATTTTTTTTGGTCACTATGTCATTAGGCAATGTTTGTACTGCCATCGGTTTCTCAGAGGGGGGAGGAGGAAAACCCCCAAAGTCAGAAAACCAAAGTCTTCAACCCAAGTACACAAACATTAGCTTCCAAGTACATTAAAAGACACAGACTACCCTATACATTATTTAAGAAGATTTAAAGACATGCTCAGATATTGTTTCTATTATACTCTACATGTCTGAAAATTCATTCATGTTCTTGAGCAATGCAGCTGTTTCCATACCGCCTTTGATCCAAACCATTCCTGCTGATCTTTGAAGCGACTGGATTATCACCAGCTGGCCATGTGGCAAGTCTTAGGATTCGATCCTAAGCCTTGCTTCTGCTTATGCTGTGCTTCATCGATTGAGGGGGCAAATCCTCCTCTTTGGTGTATGGTTCTCTGGCACCTTTGGCTCCCTTAAAGATGCTGGTCTTGCAGAAGCAGGAGCAACTAGTACTGGAGAACTGCTGCAGAGAACCATCACCACAAGAAGTGAAGGAGGAGGAGGAGTTGAATTTATACCCCACTCTTAACTCGGAGTCTCAGAGGGGCTTAGAATCTCCTTCCCCTCCTCTCCCCGTAACAGACACCCTGTGAGGTAGGTGGGGCTGAGAAAACTGCTTTTGAGAGAACAGCTCTGAGAGAACTGTGACTGACCTAAGGTCACCCAGCTGGCTGCATGTGGAGGAGTGGGGAATCAAACCCAGTTCTCCAGAGTAGAGTCCACTGCACTTAACCACTACACCGCTCTTAACCACTACATCGAAGTGGCTCTCAAGAAGCAAAGCAAGTGGTGCTTTTAGATCTTGCTATTCATCTTTAGAAACAGGTTGAATAAGAACCGCTTTATCATTGACATCTTCTCAGAAGCTTCTTCAAGACTCACCCTTCTAGAGTCTGCAGAATTAGACATGTTGATCCGGATCACCATAACCTCTTGGAAGTACACTTTGAACTTGAAGTCAGCTCACAAGTTTCAGTTAGTCCGAATTGTGCATTTGGCCTATTAAAGGGTGCTGAGCAGCATGAACATACATCTTCAGTGCTGAAATAACTGCACTGGCTACCATGTTTGCTTTCAGATTCTACCCAAGGCTCTGGTTCTCATATTTAAAACCCTTTTGAATGACTGCCAGTCCTGGTAAGAACCCACGTACCAAATGGAATAATATCAGCCAGCTTTTATTTGCGTTTCCTGTATATTAGCTTGGTTGGGATGTTTGGTATCCACAAGGAACTGAATGTTTTCCCCTTCCTGCTCCCCTTTCTCTGGAATTTTCTGCTGGATGTAGGCCTTGTCATTACCGACATTCAGGAAGGCATATTAAACTTTTATTTTAAGGGCATTTGCATTTGATTGAGGTGTTGCCCTGTGCATTTTTGTGACAATTTTGATTTTTTTAAAATGTGGAACTGTTTAAATGATATGGTTGCAGGCCACCTCAGGCAGATGACGGAGCAGTGAGATATAATTTTAATAAATAAAAATCACATACATATTTTCTTGCCTTTAATTAATGCAAGAAATTATAGTTCTCTAATTCCTTTCTTCAGAGCTATATGCTACCTATTTCATAACACAAATTGACAAACTTCATAACACAAATTGACAAACTTCAGCGTATTCCTTCGCTACCAAACTAATGATTTCCATGCTTATTAACTGCAACATACATAGAACTATTATTCATATAAGTTTATGGGGTAAATTTTATATATCATTACACCTTTTTACCACATTTTCTAACCTCTTCACTAACAGGCACCAGCATTTTCCCTCCTAATGCCCTCACACCACCATTTCCCGTGTGCGCACACACACACACACACGGTGGGTTTTTTGCCACCTTCTTAAAAAAAATTGGCAGTAAGTATATCACTACAACAGTTCACAGTAGCAGCAATGCATCCACAAAGGGGAATCACCTCCTTGTAAATGCAGACAAGCAACTATTGAGAACAACCTGTTCTCCATCTAATCAGATAGCAAGATGGTACTAGTTAAAGCTGCTGCTGGCTTGATCTCAGCAGATGGATCCTACATGGGATTCACAGCTGGCAGGTCTTCAAGCCCAGAAGTAGTGGAAAGCATTTCTTAAGTGATCTAGTTTCAGAACTCAGTTGTTTTGTTTTGTCTCCTTGGGAAGCTTCCTGAAAATCTTGGAAGTTGCTGTTGCACATCTCATCTGAACTAGGGATGACCAGATTTCTCCACCTCTGTCCACTTTGGGAACTGGTTCCATTTTAACCGGGCTCTCTACAGACACAATTATCACATCTTGAAAAATTCTCATACTCATGTTGGGGTGTCTAGAAGTTAACTACCACTTCTTGGTGGCGATTTCTGCAGCTGGTTGCCAAACTCAAAGTGATTCTGGGGGTTCTAAACATGAACTTCTGAGCATTCTTTTTCTTCTAATAAGAGCCTCAGTTTGGGTAAGAACTGCAAAATAGGGGAGGGGATGGGGTTAAGCCCATCCCCTGTACCATTTTCTTCAACTGAAATGGCCCCTTTTCATACACAGAGAAACATAGAGAGCCAGATCAACACTGAGGCATAGGCTTTGAGGCTGCATTAGCTTCAGCCACCACAGATTTGGGAATCTGTCAAGATGTGATCCTTGTGTCAGTAGACAGCATGGTTCACTTGAGACTTGGAAACAAAAGTAACTCTGAGAATAGCCCTAAGTAATGTTTTGGAAAAATTATACAGTAATTAGAAGTATTAAACCATCATTTAGAAGAATGCTTGCACAGCAGAAATAAATATTCAGAATCTTAGGACTGCAACAAAAACAGAAACGAAGAAAAGTAGACATACAAGACAAACACACACACATGCCCTGCCTGTGTGTCCTGTATGATCTCACTTGTTGATTGCCCTCTAACTCTACAGTAGTATTCATCCTTCTTTGTCCATTTCATACTTGAATTGTATGGGATCTCCTAAATTTAAGTTGAAACAGAAATACGTAGTCAAGGGAAATTGAACAAGAACAATGCACAAGTGTTTCCATTCCTTTCAGCAGAATTCAAGGTGGATTAATGCTGTTGAGTGATAATAGCAATTGTTATTTCGGTGGGGAAAAGAGGAACCTCAATGAGTAAGAAAATGAAATTAGAGTCTTGAAGAAAAATTTTTAGAGGATATCTGATGGATTTATTATTTTAATTTTTCATTCAAAACTGCAGATATTACAGCAGCAGCCACAGTTCCACAGAAAAGGATAATTATAAAATAAAGAGAGCAAGAGACAATTGTGTAAATTATCAAACATTAATACAATTGAACTCAAAGATACAGAAGTCAAAGATGACAGTGTTGTGATTGGCCTGGCTGAATGTGGCTTTTATAGAATAAGAAGATACAAATTCAATATGTTAAATTGCAGAAGAGTGGAAATTATCCCCAAGCTAAATCCATGTGCACAGAAAAGGCTTGCACCAAATAATCTAGACATCAAACTACTAATTTAGAAAGAATGGCCAAAAGCAATCAGAGGACAAGGCAAAGGGTTGAGTTTTACAATTTGCATCTGAAGAAAGCAAAGTGAGAATCACAGCATATAATCAGAGGAGCTTGTTGTGGGGTAAATGCTTGTCACCAAATCTTGAACCAGGTTTCATTGTGTCAGCAGCCTGTGTCCCTTGACTGTGCATATGGATCCAGGATGGCCAGGTTGAAGTCACAGCTCCCAGATTACTGCCTGGAGAGATGTTAGGAGACCATACATTGTTTTGCAATTAAATTCAGGACACTGAAAATATGTTGCACACAGTAGACCTTCTGGCTTGTTAGGAATAAACAGACATTTCAAAATAAGAAAAATACTTTCAGGGTCTCATCTCCTGTGGTAGGTTTTCGAGCTTGTTATGAAAACTCCATGAAATGAAACACGGACAATTTAAAACAGTGAACATACAGAATATAAAATGAAAACAGAAAACCACAACCAATAGAAGACACTAATGAGGAGCTATCAATTTATACTGAAACAAAGCAATTTCTAAAATATCAATGAGATACACAAAAATAATCTTAGCCCCAAAGGATTAATAAGAAAGTGATCAAAAAGGAGTTGCAGCTTAATTAACAAGAGAAAACATTAAACATTGTAAACTACTGGGCAATAAATCAAATCTAGAATTAACTAATGTGAGGAATTCAAAAGACAAGGCTGAATTACTAAACTCACACAGATAGAAATTTTGTAGCTGATTTGTTGATTAGTAAAATCAGTAAATTGTACAAGATACATTCTGGAGGGAGCTGTTTATTACAGGCAACAAGATCCTCATTGCCCCATCTAAACAGCTGTGAAAGGCAAATATTAGAAAATAAGGGAGAGTAGAATTAAACACATACCCTCTTTCCCAGTTTGTATACAATCTTATGTGGTGATAATCCTGATCAGTAAGTATAGCAGGTCATAAGGCTAATTTCCTTAGGACACAGAATTATCAAAACACAATAGAAGAAGAAGAAGAAGAAGAGTTTGGATTTATACCCCGCCCTTCACTGCCCAAAGGCGTCTCAGAGCGGCTTACAAACTCCTTTCCCTTCCCCTCCCCACAACAGACACCCTGTGAGGTAGGTGGGGCTGAGAGAACTTCTGACAGAAACTGTCCTTGAGAGAACAGCTGTGCCAGAGCTTGTGACTGACCCAAGGTCACATCAGCAGGTGCAAGTGGAGGAGTGGGGAATCAAACCTGCTTCTCCCAGATAAGAGTCCACACATTTAACCACTACACCAAACTGGCTCTCAATAGATGAGAGATATACCGTACATTCCAAGTATACTGGAAAATCAACAAAAATCAACCTCTGTTGCTTTAAGTTCAAGTGGGCGGCCATGCTGTTCTGAAGCAGCAGAACAAAGTTTGAGTCCAGTGACACCTTTAAAACCAACAAAGTTTTATTCAAGGTATAAGCTTTCATGTGCCAGCACATTTCTTCAGATACAGTGAAACGGAATTTCCTCAACCATCACATGTAGGTAGCAAGAGTATGGAGGGGTGCTATTTTCCAGGAAGGGCTAGTTAGATTAAAGATGCATCTTGACTCTAACTAGTACTTCCTGGCATCTAACACCCACCCACCCGCTCTCTACCTATATGTAATGGTTGAGGAAATTCTGTTTCATTATATCTGAAGAAGTGTGCTAGCACACAAAAGCTTATACCTTGAATAAAACTTCGTTGGTCTTAAAAGTGACACTGTCACATTAGTATATCATATGTCTCAAGTGCTCCTGTTCCAGCAAAGTCATAGGACTTAGTCCCCAGCTACAACAGAAGAGCAAAGGAGGAGACAGAAATTATCTAGCATACAGGATCTTGTCAGAGTCATGGGAAAGCCTGAACTAGACCCAAATTCACAAAGTTTGAGTCCAGTGGCACTTTTAAGACCAATTTTTTTTTATTCAAGGTCTTAAAGGTGTCACAGGACTCTAACTTTGTTCTGTTGCTTCAGAACAGCATGGCTACCCGCCTGGATCTATCTTCATAGACCCAGATCAGTGAGTGTTTATTCATTACAATTAATCATATTTTTATCATACTTTTTCCAAGCAGCTCAAGGTGTCATACTTAGGTATACATCTTTAATCTCACAACAATCCCTGTGAGAAAGGCTAGGTTGAGGCAGTAGCTCAGTCCAGACAACATATGAAATCACAGTTTCATTAAACTAACTACAATGAGTGGGATTGTCTGGCTGCTCCACTAACTATATATAATTTTGGTATATCAAATCAGGATTCAATATGGGTCTGTTAACCACAGTTCATCTTTACTATTGTTTTGTATGACATACTAGTGCTGCTATTCTGACCAGTGCCAGACTTGAGTCTCCGTAGGGAAGGAAGTAAAGGTGATGAAACCAGGATTTGTTGAGGCATCGGTGAGGTGAAACCTTATTTCATAAATGAAACACAGTTAAAACTCATTCATGGTTTCTTATTATGTCTTTAGACTTTTCCAAAGCCACCGTGTGCCATGAGAGATTTGAACCCATTTTCCCACACATGAAGTTCACTCTGTCTGCTGAACCATGCTGTCTGGTTTAAAATTTGTGATAGGATGGGCAACATATGAAATACTGGTTGCTATACTTCCTACATCTCATCTCAGCTGTAGGGCTGAGCCAAAAGGACTTACTTGATTCCATATTCATTTTATTGTGTCAGAATGTCTGTCAGCTTCATCATCCATCATAAACTCATTCACAATAGTTTAATGCTTTTCTTCCATTGCTGTTGCTACTTTCTTCCATCTCTCTTTTTATAGCTCTCAGCTTTCTTTGAGAACATCACCATTTAATAGTATTGGCTGTGGTAACCAATCTTATTTTGCTGATATTATGACGGTATGTTCGATGTGACATGACCAGGGGTCATTTGGAGCAGGAGTGCACAGGAGCGGAGCTCTGGCAGTTAGAAGCATAGGCGGTGGCAAGCCCCGCCCCCGGCAGGAGCGCAAAGCAGCATGTGAAGCATTCCTCCTGGGCCCAGATAGGCTACTCTGGTACTGGAATGACAGCCCCCAGAGTGGAAAGACAGGGATTGTCTTGATTGCGATTAGGGGTGGAGCCTGAGCAGTGTGTGTTGCCTTCTGACACACTTCCGGTGATGTCAGAGGGTGTGGCATATGCAAATAAGTTATGCTAATGATTTATGCTAATGAGCGCCTGCACCTCTTTTTCTACAAAATGACCCCTGGACATGACAAACAAATCTCACGACTTATCACGGTGTGAATTATGAGGACCAAGGTAAGAAAAACCATACCAATTGGGGAATCTCACAAATAAGTTGTGAAGAGAAGTCATCTAAGTATGGCTGTTGCTAGGCAACCAAAACAGTATTGCCAGCCTTCAAGCCTTGGTTTCTGTCAGTAAAAATTGGGGCAAGGCTCTTTTCAGGGCTGTTCTGCTTGGAATCTTCATAACTTATTTGTGTGGCATCTAGCATAACCATTACAGTTCTTCCTGCCTTCAGAACAAGAATGATCTTATCCTTGTGGCGGAGGATGATTAATAGAACCACAGTGAGAACTAAGACATGTTTGTGGGAGTCACCCTGCAGGCTGCTATTGCTTTATAATTAAAGTACATTTTCACTGTGTTGATAATTACAGTAGGGCAGAAAAGAAAGGCAGAGGTGTCTGCCCCAGTCCACAGGTCACATTAAGGATGCGGTAACACTGACCTTTTGATCGGGGTTCGCCGCTGTTCCCTCGCGCATGTAAATTTCATGTTCACATGTGCCAATCCGCCTCCTGTGCCGAAGTGGGCTCACTACTGCAATGCTCCCAGGTTTTCCTGCCCCCTGGAAAACCAGGTATTTTCCTGGCACTTGCACTTTGAAAGCTCGATTTCGCCCATCTAGACAGTCCATCTTTCGCAATGATTGTTATCTGACCGCTCTTTGTGCATATATTTTTTTTTAAACCTTCTGTTTTGAGCGCTTGAGCAAACATGTGTTTAATAAATCCATTTAACATTTAATAATGGATTTATTAAACACATGTTTGCTCAAACGCTCAAACCAGAAGCTTTTTTTAAAAAAAAATGCAGAAAGATGGCCCTGGAGGCGGGAACAAGAGGTGGGGGCTCCGGCAGCCTGGATGGGTGTGAGCAAGGAGGATGGCAGAGATGGTCGAGCCTTTTTTCATGGGGCAATGACAGCAGCAGCAGCGCCCCCCCCACAGTGGCAGCAGGAGCAGCAGCCGCCTGAGCCTCCCCCGTGGCTGGCAGGATCGCCTGGAGGGATGCCGCAGCAGCAGGTAAGCAGGTGCTGGAAGAGAGGGACCGGTTGCATCTAGTCAGCCCAACACAAAGAAAAATGTTCCTGATTTAAACAAAGCGGGAACAAAGCGCAATTACCTTGCCGTGTGACCACGGTCTAAGTGTAACGGCCCCAGTGAAAGGATACAAAAAGTAAATGCAAGTACAGTAAATACTTTTTCTCCAAGCATGATTGGGTCAGGGTGTGGGAGACAGAATGTACTTGAGTCAGCAAAAGTTCTTCTCAACACCAGTTTTATCAGACTCAAAGCAGTTTGATACCATTTTTAAGCTCTTGTGTGTTTTTTAATGCTGGGATTTTAGTAGTAACTAAAAAAAACTTTAAACTTTAAGATATCTATTTGATGTCCTGTAATTCAGTGTGTGTCCATTTCTTCTCTGTCTTTTACTGTTTTATAGTGTTGTTTTCTAGCTTGGCAATCTCGTCTTATTACCCAGTTTACCAGATGTCTTATATTTTTCTTACAGGATTGTTTTAAATTTTGTAATCTGCCTTGAGTCTCAATGAGAAAGGTGGACAATAGATAAAGCCAACAAAGCAAATATGTACTTTGCAAGCTGCCTCAAGCAGGTTCTCCAAGGGTTCAGCACAGAACTTCTCTAACTAAATAACTACATAAATAAGAAGAGTTCCAGGGAAGCCATATTAGTCTGTAGTAGCAGAATAAAACTTGAGTCTAGCGTGTAACTTGAGCTATATGGGTGTAAAATGCCACCAAGTTGCAGCCAACTGAAGGCAATCCCATGGGGTTTTCAAGGCAAGAGACAATTAGAGGGGGCTGGCCAGAGCTTGCCTCTGCATAGTGATCCCAGACTTGCTTTGTGGTGTCCCATCCAAGTACTAACCAGTGCTGACCCTGCTTAGTTTCCAAGATCTAATGAGATCCGGCTAGCCTGGGACATCCAGGTCAGGGCCCAGCAGCACCTGAGAGACTAACAAAACCATCCAGGGTACAAGCTTTCATGAGACAAAAATCACTAGTATCTCACAAATTGAGCTTACACCCTGGAAAATGTTGGTCTCTGAGGTGCTACTGGTCTCAGATTTTGTTCTATAAATAGAATGAGGGGTCCTGTAATGTGCTCAGCTTGGGGATTCCTCACCAGTTTCCCTGTCTCAAGCAATTCCTGTAGTATGGTTGCCACTGCTCCAAAATGCATCTACGTAAGCATTTACATGATGCAAGCATGTTTAAATCCCTTTTCTGTGTGGGTCGACCACTGGAATGTGTCTGAAATCTTGTGCCAGCACTGCCCAGCCACACCTCCCTGGGAGTTCCACATAGGCATGGCTATTGCTCTTTCTAATGAGATCTGTTCTAGAAGACCTTGGTAGAAAGAGGGTCTTAAAATGCTTCCAACCAACATGAACCAACAAGTAGGTGCTTTTTATTTATTTATTTTGGCTAACAACATTTGAATTGCTCCTTAATTGAATAGGTCTTCAATTACTATTGCAAACATCCTTGTCTGTGCCAGCTTTTTCACCACCTGTGAAAGCATGGTATCAAATTCTCCTTGATGACTATTTTTGTTTCTGCTAACCTGGACTTTTTGTGGGTTGCAGCACATGTCATTAATAGTTAATATGAATGGGAGACGGTTAAAAGGCTGTAAGTCCTCAAGTGTACAGGAACCTTTCAAAAAGTTCACATCTTTTTTTTTCCAAAACATAAAAAGGAATAAACATTGTTTTTCATGTGGAAATTACTCATAAGGCTTTTAGTTTTCAGCTCTAAACTAATATTTACTGGTAGAAGTCAGCTGAAATAAAGCTGTAGACCTTCTACCTAATGTGGACCCCTCTTCTCTTTTTTAGATTTGGGCTTTTCTTATTGCAGGCCTTTACAATTCTCCTCATCAATTTTGTCCTGAGAAAAGAAGCTAGTTTGACAGTCTGAAAACAGTGAGAGGGAGCTGCACTCTAAAAGACAACATCCTGGAAATGCTTCTTTATGACTCCACATCAGGATGTAAAAAGAAAGAAACCTATCCATCTTCTCATAGCTGGCCAAGCTCGAAACCATGATTGCTCATAGTCTAATTAACCACCAGAGTTTTGGGTCAGAAAAAGAAATTAATGCAACATCCCGAGCAAGTTTTATGCTGTTAGTTATATGATTTTATTGTATCATTTTACTTGGTGAGCTATCTCGCACATAGGTGTGTAGCAAGAAAAATTTGGTTGGGGGGCATGGGGAAATCCGGGGGCTGGGGACAATTTTATTTTATTTTTATTGCATTTTTTAAAACTTTTTTTTTTGGCATGGAAAAAAGAAAATGAGACTGAAGCTTCCTTGACTGTGCCTGGGGTCATATGGGAACCCCCCCCCCACATATTACATTGTAAAAATATGTTTTGAATTTTTGACTGCAGAAGCAGTGCTCATCTGTGGGGGCATTTCCCCCAAATGCCTCACATGGCTATGGGCCTGCTTGCACAGGTCTTTGGAGAGGCAACCCATACATTTTCTAAATAAATTAATAATTCTGCATAAGATCATATTTTAAATAAAATAAGCTGATGCTTTCTAGCCTCATTGCTTTAAGTCAAACTTTAACCTAGACAAACTCTACGTATGGCCGCAGTTGGTGAAACCCTTGAATCACCTACGTGAGTCATATTGGCCCAGAGCAATACTTCAGAATTAGAGAAAAGTTTTTGGCAAAAAAATACAAATACGAACACATACACATACACACAGCCCCATTTTATGAGGGCCAATTTCACTATTTCCATTTAACACTCATAGCTGTCTCTTAAAGTGCATGCACGTCATCAATTCAAAACCCTTATGGCAGATAGTGATGCTGCAGACGCTGACTGACTGTGCTTTTATTAATGTTCCTAATGTTCTGGAAACTATTTCTTCTTTTTTAAACTTTGCAGAAGAAACACGAAATGGAGGCAAGAGGTATCTAAAGTCTGCTATGGGGAAGAGAAAGCAGGAAGACCAGAGAGTCCAGCCAAACGATCGGGGTGGGGGTAGTAGAAAGTAGGATTCTTTTAAAAGTGTGCTGAACTCCTCTAACGTGGGTGCTAGAGAGGACAAACTGAAGAAAGAAAAATCCAAAGGAGAAACAAGGGCTGAGACAATATCTGATCAAGGGATGAGGACAGGCCACATACAAAAGACAAGAAGTGGCATGTGATGTCACCAGCTTTCCCTTCCTGTCAGATTCCAGCTAGATTCCATTCCATTTCTTCATTTGTCCATTATATGTGTGAGGCCAGTTTTGTACCACACTTTACACTGGGGAGACTTTGCGTCTGCTTCAGGTTAGGGACAGAATACTGGCAAGCCAATCAAGTTAAAGTTAGACAAAACTAATGACAGTGATTAGACCTTGTGACTTCAGAAGAAAATCCACACTGATGGGTTTTAGATCTCCATATCTTAGTTATGCAGCTATACTATACTCCTGGAACCCTTATGTACCATATGGCCAGAAGTGCGTTTCAGCAACATTGTCCTGGGTGAAAGTAGCAATCCTGCTATATCTGAGACTGCTCTAGATAATTTAATCTGGTTCATGATAATGATCTCAGTTTTACAGATGGAACATAGTTCTTCAGTTTCCAGATGATGAACACCATGACGTAAACTTGAAATATGCCAATGCAATTATGTGAAAGCAGGAGTACATCCTGGGCATACCTATTCCAGAACTGCATGACTTTTAGCACACTTAAAAAAATCAGTTTAGAAGAACATTAGTCATGCACCTTAAGGAAGAATGGTTATGTCTCCATTGGGCTATGCTGTAATAATAAATAAAAATATATCCTTGAGAAGAAAACAGACAAGAAACAAATGCACTAAACAGTGAAAATCAGATGCATACACAATGTAGCCCTTAGGTTGTAGAGTGGCTAGTAGCACATAGACCGCAGGTGGGAGATATTTTGAATCCTCCCCATGTACAGAGTTCCACACAAGTCAAAACTTAGCACAGCAGGTATCATTCTAGACCACTTAGTGTTCTGCCTTCAGGGAAGTGTTTACATAGGGGGCCATTAAAATGCAATCCCTCACCTGAATTGTGATATGATAAAGTCTATTCTACCATCTCAGAAGTCTTGTTTTCTCAGTCCTAGCCAGTGTTCACTCTAAGCTGAGTTAGTGTGAGCATTTTTGTCTTAGCTCAGGAAGAATGGCTCCAGAGCAAACTAATTTATGAAGTAGCCAAATTTCACACTCACAATTTTAATGCCAGTAGCTCACAAAGTAGAGTTTTTGCTCACAAGACTCCACAGCTTAGAGGGAGCGTTGGTCCTATTCTCATCCTACATAAGATAGACTACTAATCACAATGGCTACTAGGCTTGATGGATATCTAGTCCCACCACTACCAGTGGCAGAATGCCTCTTTATATCAGTTGCTGGGGAGCATGGGTGGGAGGGTGCTGTTGCAGTCACCTTGTTTGTGGGCTTCCTGGAAGCAGCTGATTGGCTGCTGTGTGAACAGAATGCTGGACTTGATAGGTCCTTGATCTGACTCAGCCTGGCTCTTCTTACGTTCTTATCATCATTCCAATGTTTACTTTTTTTACACGAGAAGGACTATAGAGGTATCAAAAACTAAACAAAATCTAATAACCCTAAAGCCGACCCATTTCAGAAATGTATTTCACTCTGTGACACAGTGATCCAGGGCAATATAATCTCATCATTTTCTGTCCATTTGTTCAAATTCAATAAGCAAGTGACCAAATATGACCAGGGGTATTTGCTGGTGTAAATCAGGAGTAATCTAATTTACAGTCATGTTTGCAGTGATTCTCTTGTTTAAATACATTGCATTATTCAACTTGTCATAAAAAACCTGTTTCTTATTATATGCATTTTTAACAGAACCCATCTTATTTAACTAATCAATATATTGATATGAGCAAGCCATGAAACCAGCTGTCAAAAATTTCTAGGAAAATATCACACTAAGGTAATTTCTGTGTCCGTGTGATAGGAAAGGGGTGATACCCCTGTAATAGTTTTATCTAACAAGAATCAATATTTAACATTATATAATGTTCATACTAGCTTGCAGCAGCTGCCAAAGGAAAGACAAAGCTTGAGTAATTTATAAATGAAAGGTTGCCATTTTAAAATGGAGGGAGAGGAAGGTTAGGGAAAATAAAGAATTAAGCTTTTTAATCCTGTGTTGAACTTTTCTGCTCCATTCTTAATGGTACCCAACATAAAGAAGCCATCTGTTTGGTTTTGTGTGAACTGTCTGTACATTACAAAGCTTAAGCACTAAATTCCAGATGTAAGACAACAGGAAAAACTTCATTTTCTGTGACAAATGTTTCTGCAGCACCAATCTAGTTTCTTCCAGGTTAAAATTTAGATTTCTCCTGCTCTCTCTCCATAGTCTCATTTTTTAATTTCACCTTAATAAAATTTTTGTCATGCATCTTCTACCTATCTTGATCAAAAGAGAAACCTCTTTTTATCGTCAAACTTTAATGGCTATTATGTTCCATATTTTTAATGTGGTGATTAAATATTTATAAATTGCCCATCAAGTCATACTTCCTAAGCAGGATTTTCAAAAGGGACATGCTATGCAGCCAGTGTTCACTTAAAGGAAGTCAAAGTTCAAAAGGTCAAATAATCAAAGCTGAACACTGTCTATGGAGTACATCTGTTGTCATTCTTATTAAGAACGCAGTTCCTAACAGCAGTACTTGTATTTCAAAGAAAGACTGAGCTACAGTGAACTTAAGATTTCTCTTGTCTGTTGAACTCACATACTGTGATAATAATAAATACATGGATATATTTACAAAACAATTAAGATCATTCCAGTGCAAAAATGTACACTTATTATCACAATTTTGAATAAAAGAAAACCTCAAAGGAATTTTGTCTTTGTCCAGGATCCATCCATTCTTGCTTCCAATCCCTAACAAGAACTGTTCTTAGCCTCAGAAGGCAGCTTGGCAACATAGTCAAGAAGTTCCTGAGCCACTGATGTGGTTATTCTGAAATCAATACACCTAATTCTCAACAAGGTCAAATCTGTGCAGACTTAAATCCAGAAATTGGAGCCAGGAACAAATAAAACAGATTGTTATAAAACCTTTTTAAAAAACAGATTTGCAGAAAAACTTGAACCCTCAGAAAAATAGATTGGGGTGGTTAAACCCTTCAAAATAATAAAAGCAGAAACAAATGATCCTCCACCACAAGGATAAAGTAATTCTTGTTCCGAAGGTAGGAAGAACTGTAGTGGTTATGCTGGATGCCCCACAAGTAAGTTGTGAAGAGAAGTCATCTAAGTATGGCTGTTGCTAGGCAACCAGAACAGTATTGCCAGCCTTCAAGCCTTGGTTTCTGTCAGTAAAAATTGGGGCAAGGCTCTTTTCAGGGCTGTTCTGCTTGGAATCTCACTAGATGATCTTGGGCCAGTTACACATTCTCATCCTAACCTTCCTCACAAGGTTGTACAGAGAATTAAAATAGAGTAGTGGAGAATGAGGTAAGCTGCTTTGGGTCCATATTGTGGAGAAAGGCGGAGTATAAAGGAGGTAAATAAATAATATAGCTGAAGATGGGGCAGATAAAATATTGGTTGGTAGGTAGAAAGGAGAGAAGGAAGCAGGTAAAAGTGGGGCCAGGAGGAAGAAAAGAGGAAGTAGAGTGGGGAGAGGGGTGCAGGGGAAAGTGAAGAGCATACCACAAGTCCTTGTGGGTTCCCCACAGAGCAATTGGCCCAGTGGCTGGCATCACACAGCTGGGCCTAGCCTGGCAGCCAACACTTAACAACTGGGCCATAATTTCCCCAGGAAAAGTCTGCCAGGGAACGAAGGGAAGCTGAAAATGTGGGGGCAATAAAGATAGGTTTGCTGGTGGGTGGGAAGGAGAGAAAGAACAGGAAAAAGGGAGAGGCTATGAAGGCTTTAAGGGAAGGGAAAGAGCAAGTAGTAGGGGAGGGGAAAATTAGTTGCCAACCAGAAAACCTTGCTAGTCCCTCATTTGTAATAGCATAAATGCTTGTTAATGTCAAGCGTACAGACAACTTACCAGAGAGGAACACTGAATCCTACTTTCTGAATGCCTGATTTGCAAGTTCCAATGTGGTATAACCATTGACAGTCTTGGACTAGAACCAGGGAAACTTAGGTTTGAAACTCCACTCTAACATGTAAAGCTTACTGGGTAACTTTGGGCCAGTTTCTTTCTCTTAATTAACCTAACCTACCTCACAGTCTTGTTGTGAGGATACATTAGGGAAGGGAAAACCATGCATACTGTCCTGAGCTCCCTGGAGTAAGGGCAGATAAAAATGGTAAATAGATCTTTCTGACCAATTGTCCCAGAATATGTGGCTGCTCCCCTCTCCAGTCAGTATGAAGCAGATTTTACACCATTAGGGGTCAGCCCTTTCCTGCTATCACTAGTTGATCACTCCCAAAGCAGTGTCTTTTCAAATTATTTGGTAAGAATTAAGGCATAGTCATACTTCATAATTAGGCTTACTAGCCCCTTCCTCAGTGGTGGCGGTGAATCCCAAATGCTTAGGGATCCTTTTCCACTGATGCTTGGAACAGCAACAGGAGAAAAAATTAAAAATGGCCTCAGGGTTGACAGTCTCATCACTTCTATGAAAAATCCCAGAAGTGAAATTAGTTCTCTCTAGGAATTGCCAGAACCTATAGTTTTACCATAGAGTTTCTGGCAATTCCTAGAGCCATGATATCACTTCCAGGCAATGACATCACCTGGAAGTGATATCACATTGTTGTTGATGTCCACCCCCCCCCCATGTCTCCACTCCCCTGGAGCTTCTGCTAGTTGCCAGATCATGCCTGGCAATCTTATAAAATACTCCATAATACTTAAATATAGCAATCCACAACACATCAGCCCATTAATTTAAATATAAAAATAAAAAGATTGGATGGATGAATGGACTACTGGCCAGGAAACTATTAAATAAGAACTCACAGGATTAAGGCTCATTTTTCCTCTTCCTAATCTTCCTGGCAAGCAAATTTCACAGACATAAGCCAAAAACCTGGTCATTGTGGATTCATAACACTAGAATAACCAATTGTTAGGTTCAAAAAACAGCAAGTGATCAGGACTGAGGTGTACTTGCAAGCCATAATCATTGAGCTGGAAGCTCCTTCCCCTCCTTTATTGATGTAGGACAGGCTGCTACAGCAGGCCACCCAATCATGAGAGAAAATGCATTCTACGCTTACCCAGGGCAGTGACCAAAAGGCTCTGGAGCTAAGCCAATAAGGTTCCATAATGGCAAATGGCAAAGTTATGCAGGTCATAGGGTCCTTGAAGAAGTGCTTAACTAGCCTCTCTTGTGATTTCAAATTAGCAGAGACTTTTAATTGTCACAAGTCTCTGCTATGTACCATTTCAGACTACAGATGAGAGTTTTCAAGATTGAATTTTAAAAAATCCCATGCACATTTTGCACTAACATTATCAGTGGCTGTTGTGTACCAAGTTCCACCACATGCGAGGTCGGGTCCGCACGTGGTCATGCGAAGAGCCCTAGCTTCGGTCCTAGAGACAAAGCCCAAATGGATCCTAGCCCGCACCCATCAGAGGGCTAGGATCCAAGTAAAGGGCAAGTTCCGGGTGCAGTACAAAAACTTTTTGGGACTGTTGGACTTGCTGGTGGTGGAAGGAAAGCTCACAAGCCTGTTGGGACTGTCTTGGTCCGAGCTGCTGGAGTTCTGAGTGACAGGAGTAAACCAAGTGAAGGCACAGAGCTTTGCTGCTCCACCGGCTCCTGGACAAAAATGCCCCTTGGGTCTGGGGCCCCGCACACCGCCACTTTCCAGGCAGTGAAGGAACTGTTAACGTCCAATGCAGTACTGGCCCATTTTGATGAAGCATTGCCGGTAGTGTTGGCTTGCGACGTGTCTCCCTATGGGATGGGATGGTCCTGGGACATCGGCTGGCAGATGGCTGTGAGGTCCTGGTCACCTACTACTTGGGGATTACGCTCAGATAGATAAGAAGGCACTGGCAATTGTGGCTGGGGTCAAGAAATTCCACAATTACTTGTATGGCAGGCCCTTCACTATTGTCACTGACCATAAGCCCTTCTTAGGCCTCCTGGCACCCAACCACCTGCGCTGGTCCATTTCGCTGGCGGGTTATCATTATGCACTCGTCTACCGCCCGGGGAAAGCGATGGGCCACACAGACCCATTGCTGTCCTCTGACCCTGATCCCACCCCAGCCCATCACGTCACCCTCCTGGAGGCCCTCCTGGATTGGCCAGTCCTGGTGATGGAAGTGGCCTGCCTCATGGCCCAGGACCAGGTCCAGATCACCAGGATTTCACAACATGGAGTTGGCAACCCTATCAAGTAAGTGCACACACCCTTTTACTTCACAGCTACAGCCTGCCTGGCATGCAGGGGAAGGGTGGTTTTTTTCCATCATGCAGATGGGAAGAGAAGCTGGAAAGACTCTCCTCTACAGATACAGAGGTTGTTTCTCCCCCTCTTGCTGAGCCCAGTTAAAAGAGAAGGCAATACTGTTGCTAGTACCAATTCATTACCATGATTCTACAGTGATTTTAAAATGCTGTGATGCCCTGATCCACTGTGGGCTTGTGGTGCAGAACCTTATGGGCACCAGCACACACTGTAAAATGGGTCACAAGTCCATGTGAAAAGCAGAATACGAAACCTCTGATTTCAGCCACTATAAAGTACTGAGACTGATGCATTTAAGAGTGATTTCAGCTCATACTTTATTAGTTAAATGGAGAACTTGAGATGCTTGCGGGACCCAGTTTATATTCTTGTTCCAACCACACCCAACACGCACCCCTGTTCTCGTGATAGGTTTATTTACATAGTCTCTTTCCCTCACCTTTGCTGTCGTCAGGGTCCACTGAGAATAGATGGCAGTGCAGCTGATTGATGTGCCATCTCAGTAGTTGGCCATCTTCACCTGTAAGAGAGTGGCCCTGTCACCTGGACGACCCTGGCAGGAATCCATGCGGGACCCCGTGCGTAGTTCTGGGCGTACACAGGATCCTCTGGCAAGAATTCTTGTGGGACCTCCTGCTCATTGGGGGTTGTGCTGTGCTCTGGTGCCTGGTCTGGGTGGAGGTGGTCCAGCTGTGTTGTCAGATGCCATCCCATGAGGAGTTCAGCTGGGCTGCAACCTGTTGTGGTGTGTGGAATTGTGCGCTGACCAAAGAGGATGGTGGCTAGCTTGTAGTCCCAGGCCCTGTGGTCCATGTGACACAGGGCTTCTTTCGTTGTTCTGACCATGCGCTCGGACTGACCATTTGTTGCAGGGTGGAATGGGGCAGAGAGTATGTGCCTTATGCTATAATATTGCACAAACTCCTGAAACTCTGTGGAGGTAAAGGCTGTGCCGTTGTCAGTGACCAAGGAGTTGGGTATGCCATACGAACTAAAAATCTGCCACATTGCATGGATGGCCGAACATGATGAAGTGGAGGGGACCAGCACTACCTCTGGCCATTTTGTATAAGCATCCACTAATATGAAGAATATCTGTCCTTGAAAAGGCCCCACAAAATCCAAATGTAGCTGGGCCCAAGGCTTATGGGAGGACTCCCATGGCCGCACCGGGGCTTTCAGAGGTTTTGGTCACGACTCCTGACATTTATGGCATCTCTTCACCTTGTCTTCTATTTCACTATCCAACCCTGGCCACCACACATAACTCCTGGCTAAGACTTTCATCCTTACAATCCCTGGGTGGTTTTCATGCAGGACGATGAGGACTCGCTTTTGCAAAGGTATGGGGATCACCACCCGACTGCCCCACAGTATACATCCCTTGTGTGAAGACAGCTCATCCCGGCGAGACGAGAATGCAGTGAACTCCATTCCTGTCTGGCCTGTGGGCCATCCCCTCCCCACCCAGTCTAAGACCTGGGAGAGGATGTGATCCCTGGCAGTGTGGCACGGCACCTTTGCTACTGTGACAGGGCGGTCAGGCAGGGCTTCCAGCAAAGTGATGTAGTGAGCCAGGGCCAGGTTGGGGTTAGAGGATGGCAACAGTGGCTCAGAGCATCTCCATGGCCCATTGCTTTACTGGGGTAGTGGAAGAGTGAGTATTGGTACCCTGCCAGGAAGATACACCAGCGCAGGACCCTGGGGAACAGCATTTGCTGTCTGGCGGGGTCTGGCAGTCCAGGGCAAGCAGGCCCAAGACTGTGGTCAGTTACTATCGTAAAGGGCCTGCCATAGGGGTAATCATGAAATTTCTTCATGCCGGCAACTATTGCCAGACCCTCTTTATTTATTTGGGCGAAAATGCACTCTGCTGCTGATAAGGTGCGCGAGTAATAAGTGATGGGAACCTCATGGCCATCTGCCAACCTGTGCCCCAGGACCGCCCCCACCCCATAAGGAGAAGCATTGCATGCCAACACCACCAGTAGGGACTTGTCGAAGTGTATGAGGACCGCATTGGAGGACAACAGTTCCTTTACCGCCCAGAAAGCTGCGGTGTGTTTGGGGCTCCAGACCAAGGGAGCATGCTTATCGAGGAGGTGGTGTGGTGGCTCTGCCACAGCGACCTTGTGGGGCAGGAAGGAATTAGAAAAATTTAAAAGCCCAAGGCTCTTTTGCTGATTTTGGGGCTAGCAGATCTTTCAGTAGCTGGAGCATCTCGATCCCGCATGAGCTGAGCATTACGGATTTCTTCTTACCCTTGTCTGTGATGTCATGGAAGTCGACATAGTACCCAAGTTGCTTGATCCATGTTTCCCACTGCTCAAGATGTGCAGCATTGAATTCTGGGAGTTACCCAGAGTGGCAGCCATGACTCGGATGGTAGCACATGGCGTAGTGTTGCTTGGAGCACTGCGGGGCACGGTGACTGGTGCCTTGGTGAGTGGTGCAGTGCTGGACCCGGGGGCAGCAGTGCAGGGCGCAGCATCCTGGTGGTCAGGGCACAGTGCGGTGCTCGTCTCAGTGTCGGAGTCCAGCTCACTCATCGGGATCCCATCCTCATCACCAGTATAAAGTACTGAGACTGAAGCATTGAAGAGTAATTTCAGCTCATATTTTATTAGTTAAATGGAGAACTTGAGATGCTTGCAGGACCCAAAGGTCAGCTTATATTCTTGTTCCAACCACACCCAACACACACCCCTGTTCCCGTGATAGGTTTATTTACATAGTCTCTTTCCCTCATTGGTTCCCTTTAGGATCCGAACTGGCCGATTGGCAAGTTCTAGGATCCTCTGCATCCTTTGTTCTAGATGCGAAACTCAGCTAGTTCGCATGGCCACATGTTAGCCTGACCACGTGTGCAATCTCTCTTAGTATATAACAGCCACCTTTGAACAGTCCTCACCTGGCTAAAATAGAGCAAAAAAACAAAACAAAACACTGCTACCTTAAAGTGCTACAGTGCGGCAGGTCAGAGGACTGACATGTGCTAGCTAGCTAAGGTGGAAAAAGGACTGTGTCATGTGCTTCAGAGCACCTCTGGATCAACTACTTTGTGCAGGAAGCAAAGGGAAAGCCTGGGAGGAAGGAGGAAAAGAGTCTCTCTCTCTCTCTTTCTCTCTCTCTCTCTCTCTCTCTCTCTCTCTCTCTCTCTCTCTCTCTCTCACACACACACACACACACACACACACATTGGCAAAGACTGGGAAGGAGGTGAGAGGAGGGAAGGAGAATCTCTCCCTCATTTGCAAATCCTGGTGCCATGGGTCAGCCGGGGCTCAGTGAGAGCGAGGACTCCTCAGGAGATGATTCCTTAGGAGAAGAGGAGCCTCATGTAGCCAGCTCTAAGTCAGCAGAAGCTGGCAAGCAAGAAGATAAGCTGCAGGCTTGTCAGGATTCACAGTCAACACCTGGTGCAGAGCCACCAATACCATCTAGCCCTAAGACAACAGGTAAAATTCAGTTGATCGTTTCCAGCCCTCCAGTGTCATCCACAGCCTTAGAGCACCGGAGACGGAGACTACAAACAGAACTACAGGAGAGACAACGAAGTGCACACCTACTGGCCCAACACCAGCTACCTGAGTAGTTGCAGGATTACTCCCAAGCAGCTGGCTGTAAGCCTGACCCTTAAGCATACGGCTATAAGAACCAGCCAAGGGAGATAGTTAGGCATGGAAGAAAGAAGTTGAAAGCTCTCTGACCACTGCATTGGATCCTGCCTCAACTCTTTGGGTTGTTTCCTGACTCTGCCTTCATCTTGCTCCTGAACTTGCTCATGAGTAACTCTTGGATTCTCAGAGCCTGCTGCACAGACTGACCCTCGGAGTAGACTCTTGACTCTGTGCATAACCTTGGACTGTACCATGACTATGCTTCTTGAGTTGGTGGTCTTGCCTTACTCACTCTGTGCTCTGATAGTATGCCCTACACCATTCCTGGCCAAGCTCACAACAGCTGGGAGGAGGGAAGGAGAATATTTCCTTCATTGGCAAAGCCTGGGAGGGAGGGAGGGAGGAGGAGGGAAGGAGAATCTCTCCCTCATTGGCAGAAGACTTGTGACAGATTTCACAACCCCTAGTGCTGATTGGAGGGGCATGACAAATGATTGGTGGGGCCAAGCCCCTTTGTGCACCACTGTGGCTATGGGCCCAGCGGAAACAAAACTTGGATGAGAGACTCAAAGGTTGATTCTCTTTCAGGAACAGCTGTGTAGTGGTTAAGTGTGCAGACTCTAATCTGGGAGAACCGGGTTTGATTCCCCACTTCTCCACTTGCACCTGCTGATGTGATCTTGGGTCAGTCACAAGCTCTGGCACAGCTGTTCCTGAAAGAGCAGTTTGTGTTAGAGTTCTCTCAGCCCCACCTACCTCACAGGGTGTCTGTTGTGGGGAGGGGAAGGGAAAGGAGTTTGTAAGCCGCTCTGAGACTCAAAAGTGAAGGGCGGGATATAAATCCAATCTCTTCTCTTCTTCTTCTGAACATATTTTTTCTGCACATCATTTGAGATTTTCCTCTTTCCTTCTATACTTATGTTTGAATACACAGTTGAAGGGCAGCGTTTGTTGTCTGGCAAAGATAAAGCAAAAAAGAAAGGCTGTGCCTGATACATCAGCCTAGAATAGGGTTGCAATCCTTGGGAGCAAAATGGAGGTAGAGACTGCATTTAAAGGGAGACTTGACAAGAGCACAAGGGATCTTGCCCTTTGGCTGTTCACCTGGGATGCACAGCTGGGGTCCAGGCACTGCTTACAATGAGTGGAAGAAGGTCCCTGAACACTGAAGAAGGAAAGCTGCACTAATTACTTATCTGGAAACCGGGAGCTGTACTGACATAGAACAATATCTGTTGGACAATGCTGACCTCAGCACATCATGACGGTGCCCCTGGAATGTTGTAAGGCTTCTCTGTGGACACTAGAACGTTGATTGGGGGGTACTGGGGAGGTTTATTAGTAGCACTAGGAGAATTCATCACCTGGAGCAAGATAGTTGATGAATACACTATGTCAGTGCAAATGGGAACTAGTAGCCATGGGGGTGGCTTTATAAAATTTATTCTTGCTAGTTTTTGGTAAGGTTGCTTGCTGCCTATCTAAGCTCCATGGCACCCTAAGAGTTGATGATACAAGAGGCCCTGTCTTCCCCATGTTCATACTAATACTGTGCAATATCAGATCAGTGAAGCACAAAACTAGACACCTCTATGAGATGCTGCAAGAAGAATTGACCTGGCCTGGCCTGAATAAACTGGCCTGGCCTGAATAACAGGAACATGGTTAGAAGAAAATGATGTGGTGTATCAGTCCCAACTAACACCATCTGGTTACACAGTCCTCCACCAAACCTGTACAATTGTCGGGGATGGGGGTGGCATGGTTATTATCCTGTGTAAGTCCTTCAACTTCTGCAGATTTCCAGTGCAAAGTATCACTGACATTGACTGTATGCTTCTTACATAAGGGATTAAGCATGGTTTAGGTATCCTTCTTGTCTACTGGTCTCTTAGTTCTCCAGTGGGCACTCTCTGTGAGTCGGCAGAGATACTGTTGGATGCGATGCTGGAGACTCTTACACTGATTGTTCTGGGGGACTTCAGCATTAATGCTGAGGATACCTCACTGGGACCAGTCCAGGATTTCATAACTTCTTTGATTACCTTGGGCATCTGTCAAGTGATAAATCCAACACATGACAGAGGCCACACCTTGGATTTAATTTTTTGTACCAAGACTTTGACAGAATTTTTGGTTTTGGGGTTGGAGATTGACCCCAACACTCCACCAAAAAGGGGCCTGGTAAAAATGGTCTGCCCATGGAAACTCATGGATCATACTGGATTCTAGACAGTTCTGGGGGATTTAAAATCCCAAATATGTACTCAGCTAGGCTGCAGTGGGCATGTGGAATATGAAGCTTCTACCATCACGAACTTCCATGAACTTTTGAAGCAGTTCATGATGGATAGAGCTCCCCACAAAAGCCACAAAAACATCTGAGTGACAAGGAGCATCCTGCTCCCTGCTGCTCAGCTGTTTCAGGCTGTCTTGTGTAGTCCCTTTAAAGTTTAAAAGCCCAAAAGTTTAAAAGGACTGCACAAGACATCCCAAAACAGCTGAGCAGCAAGTGCTTCCTGCTGCCAGGGCTGGCTCCAGGTGTCTGGGCGCCCTAGGCAGGACAGCCTGGGGCGCCCCCAGCAGGGATGCCAACCTCCCAGTGGGGCCTGGAGACTGGGGGTGGCGGCGGAGCGCTGGCTTTCCTGGGCGCTCCAAAGCTGTGGGGCCCCTAGGAAAGCCAGGAAAGGGGGCGGGGTCTAGCCACCACCCCCTCCCTCCCGGCGCCGGCTTTCCTGGGGGCTCCGCTCTTCAGGGCACCCAAGCAAGCCTGGGAAGACGCGGGGGGGCTTTTCGCGGGGGGCGCCTTTTGGCGCGCTCTAGGCGAGTGCCTAGCTGTCCTAGTGGGTGAGCTGGCCCTGCCCGCTGCTCAGCTTTTTGGGGGCTTTCTGAAACGCCATTAAAAGGGTACTCTGGTCCCTTTCAATGGGGCTTGTGGGGCTTTGAATCATGAACCAATTCAGTTCAGGAACAAAAATCCTGGTTTGGTTTGTGGTTGGCCACAAACCAACATGAACCATATTTTTCCAGTTCATGCTCATCCCTAGTTATCAGGCTCAATTTAGGATATTGGCTATCATATATAAAGTCCTTCATAGCCTTAGACAACCGTATCTGCAGGACCACCTCTTCCCCTGTTTTCTACCAGAGCAGCTTTGCTCATCCAAGCAAGGCCTTCTGCAGGGACCACCTCGGCAAAATCAACAACAGCCCATATGTGTGCTTTTTCTCTTGTGGTCCCCACCTTATGGAACGGCCCGCCTGAGGAGGTCAGGAAGGCTCCCACTCTCCTGGCTTTCAGCAAACCATGCAAAACTTAAGTATTCAAGAGGGCTTTTCTATGTAGGCAATGCAGTCGCATTGCATTGAATGATTCACAAGTTACTTGGACAAATGGCTAGGAACTGTGGTCTATACTACTGTGTATAGCTTGCTATAATTAAGATCGTACCATGTAATTATTGCGTCATTTAATGTGTCATGTGAATACTTAAGGTTGCCAGCTTCCTCAGCCCTGAACCTGGGGTGGTCTTTCCTGAGAGAGACACACCCCAAAACGACCTCTGAACCTCCACAAGCTGTGCCCTCATCAGGCCAGGCTTGTCTTAAACAGTGGCTTTTGCTGGGAGGCTAGGAGAACCACATCTTGGCTGGGAAACTCTGGCCAAATGAAGATTCTCCAGGCTGGCTGCATGGCCAAACATCCTCCATGCAAGCAACGCCCTTCCCCCTACATCTATCCTGTCAGCTCAGTCCAAAGAGGACTAGAATGGGCAAGTCTCTGATCTTGCCTCAGACATCTTCCAATGTCTGTCAAATGTACAGGCTGGCAGGGACAAAAAGCCTCTGGTCTCTGCTATTGTCATGAATGAAGTTTGTTGTGGAATAATCCTCTCATTCCTGTCTCCATATATTTGTCTAAGATCTGCATTCTTACACCTATGCCAGATCTATCAAGGTAAACATTTCTATGGCTAGTGAATGGTCACCCATTCAGGATCATCCTGCCACACATTAAGAAACATCACTTCTTTTGTCTGGCCCCAGGGAAACGCCAGGCCACTCTATTGTTTCACAATGGACACCCCCAGTACAGTCATCCAACACCTGGCTTCTATTGTTAAAGCCAGACTCTGCCCCTCTGGAAGATCATTGGTCACATCCAGGTCTTGCCCATCTTGATGCCACACACCCCTGGGACTCATCATAGGCCCAGGTAATCTATTGTTCTCACCTGAGACCAGCTCCCAGGACTGCCTATTGGTCTGTATTGTTTTCCAGTGTCTATATCCCAAGAGAACATGGCCTCAGACTATGTACCTCTGCCCTGATGCCAACAGGCAGTCCGCCCCTAAACTTCTGGGTTTAGGCCATAAACTCATCTCCATGGACCCCTGCATGTCTGGACAGGTTGTATCACCCCATAACTGACCCCTATATTCACTATCAACCACCTCTGCTTTCTTAGTTCTGTACTGCTTGCTCTTTTGAATGTTTAGTGCTTGTAATTAGGGAACTACTTTAACAAAAACTATTTAATTTACTCTTCAAATCTGGAGTCTTTCTACTGTGCCGGACCTCAGTATACAAGTGGTGTGCAATTCCTGTACCCCTGTAGCTTATCCTGCCGCATAGCTAAATTCCCCAAACTACAAGGCAGGCCATTGGTGGTAACATTAAGCTTTGCTTCAGTTTTCTTTTTTAGATTTTTGTGTTGGCTCTAGATTTCTACAGTCCTAGCCCTATTGAATTTTTATTGAATGTCCCATCCTGTTGATTGTATTGACTCAATCTGTGTAATCTGCCAGGAGTCCCAGTGAGCAAGGAAAACTTAAATGAATGAATGAATGAATGAATGAATGAATGAATGAATGAATGAATGAAATGTATGGCTTCCAAAATACAAATACAAAATACAAAATTTAACCCTTGCAGTCTTTCTTTTAGGGAGTATCAATAATTCCAGTTTACTTCACTATGTTCATTTGCACATGGGCCACTGGAAACTGTAGTTCAATACAAAAGGCACCCCTATGCAGATTCAGTTTTGCTACTCATGGTGGACAGCATCTTTCCCCTTGAGAACTGAACACATTAGGCTCTATTAAATGTTCATTAATCAAATATAAATAAATTTTCCCCTCCCAAATCAGGGAAGCATTCTGTCATTGTCTTCCCCAGCGATCGCATCTCTTTTATCTATTATACACCTAGCCTGACTTTTGTCAAAAACTATTCTTCAGCTTATAGGAAAAAAACAAGCATGGAAATCAAATAGGAAGTACTATCCTACAAGAGGGAATGAATGCCTTGGAGATTTTAAACTATTGTGGCTGGTTTTGAATGACATTTAAAAGTTCCAGCCATGCTGGTTATTACTGGTTGTATGTTTGGAATCTGTGTTGCCCAGCTGCTTGGAGGGGGAAATGCCCTTTCTCTTCAATGGGTGTTATTTACCATGTGATGTTATTTATTTCTGTGCCCTGAAAAGGTTCAGCTGTTCATTTCTGCACTTTAAGCTTCTGTTAAAAGGACGGGACATTTTTTTTTCTCCAGACTTGTTGGCAGCACTAGCTTGACATCGCTATGAGCATTGACATGGCTGCCATTGGGTTTTCAGGTTCTCGAATCAACATGCTGATAATTCACAAACACACTCTGGTCCCAGATCCATCAGATCCACACATTCAGTGCCTTACCTGATGGCCCTTAAGTGAGCCATTGGACCCAATACCTGTGAGCCAAGGATACTGAAATCTATCTCCTTTCCAGGAGTCCCAAAACAGGGAGATATAGGCCCATTCTGCATCTAGCATTCACTCTATTGTTTCACCAAACCCACACTGGAACAGGAAAAGATGCAGCTCAAAACCACATGCAAATACCCTGGGCCTGCAGAGTCACCCCTGAAAGGCCATAAAACAGCCATAAATCTATGCAGGCAGTAACATAAAACTGAGAGATCAAAGGAAGTGAAGCTGGCATGCAGTGTGGAGGCCAGTGTTCCTTCTAAGCTGAGTTAGTGTGAGTTAGCTCACAGTTTCTTAGCCTCCAGCTCATACATTTTTGTCTTAGCTCAGGAAGGATAGCTCCAGAGCAAACTAATTTATGCAGTAGCCACATTGCTCGCTCACAACTTTAATGCAAGTAGCTCACAAAGTAGAATTTTTGCTCACAAGACTCCACAGCTTAGAGAGAGCATTGGTGGAGGCTACCATAAAATCTGGCAAACAAAGAAAGTGAAAGCGGCATTCAATGTAGAGGGGAATTTCTGTTCCAACATGGGTTTGGTAAAACAGCGGAGTGAATGCTAGATGCGGAATGGGCCATATCCACTTTGAAAGCCTGCATACCAGCCTTTGTTGCTAATACACTGGAGAAGCAGACCCTAGGATCACTGGTAAGGAAGAAATTATATTTCATTGTTTACTTCTGCACTATTAACATTACTGTAGTCAAGAGTCACACTAATGTGAAATTATAAATCTGAACATTTAAATGGGAGGAAAAGTACTACAGCGTAGAAAAAAGGATGACAGTGATTTAATTAAATTCTATTCTTGTTCTGAGTACAACATAATACTAAAGTCACTTTCAGTTTTGTAAAGCTGTAATAAAACTGGCAAGACCAGGCACAGACATATCCGTTATTATATCCCAAGTTGATTGCCAGGGCCACCCATGAAAGTGGTGGAAAGTACAGTCAGGGAAACAGGAGGTAGACAAAAACAAGGTTCATGTATCTTTCTTTTGCCAATTGGAAAGAGACAAAAGGAGAAAGATGTCACCCATGTTGTGCTGATGGCTTGTGCATGGTTCTGGGAATTGTGAGCGGTGGCTCAGAGGTTAAGAGGGCAACCAGGATGGTGAGAGGATTGGAATCCAAGTCTTATGAGGAAAGGCTGAAAGAGTTGGGTATGTTTAGCCTGGGGAAGAGAAGACTTAGAGGGGACATGATTGCAGTCTTCAAGTATCTGAAGGGCTGTCTGTCATGTAGAAGGTGGAGCAGATCTATTCTCCCTTGCTCCACATTGCAAGACCAGATCTAATGGGTGGAAATTACAAGGAAGTCGTTAATGGCTGAATATCAGGAGAAACTTCCTAACTGTAAGAGTGGTTGAGCAGTGGAACAGACTGCCTCGGGAGGTGGTGGATGTTCCTTCGCTGGACGTTTTTAAGTGGAGGCTGGATGATCATCTTTTGGGTATGTTGTAGGGCTATCTTTTGGCTACGCTCCCACAGAGTGCAGGGGGGTGGACTAGATGACCTGCAAGGTCCCTTCCAACTCTAACATTCTGTGATTCTATAGGAATTAAAGCCTACCATTTCCTCCTTTTGCTGAAAGCCCCTCTCTAACTGGTTCTCTATCTGATCAATTGTAAAAGTACATGTAGATAAACAACTGAAAGGAACTAAGCACCTACTCATATATAGAGTGATTGGATGAGTAGAGTTCTAGAAACACAAAATGCTTCAGGTTTTACTGGGCAAGAAGCCGGTGAGAACATCTACAGTATGCCACCTCAAGCCAGACCAAGAGGTGAGTCAGTTAGGTCAGGATTAGAGTTTCACAGTTCATGATCTCCAAACAGGAAGGCAATGAATGATCCCCAAAACTGCTGGACTGATTGGTGTAAAGAAACACATTTCAGAGAACCGAAAGAGGAAGATAGCAGAATGCAGAAAGCATATGGAGTAAGATTCAGAGAAGATGGTTCCAGGAGGTAAGGTCCTGGGAGAAGGGCAGATGGTTTGTTAGTGGTAGCATCAGTATGATGGATGACATTTAGTTTCACCTTCCAGGTGTCACAGCAAATCCCTGCCTACAGGCAGAGTATGCTAATTTCCAGTGACATCCACCAATGGGAAGCTATGGAACCTCTGAGAAAATGTGGAGGAGGGGAATTTTAGAGACAGAGAAAAGTTGTCAGTGCCTCAGACAGAGAAATACAGGGTCCATCAGGACATAAAAAGTGTCCTGGAGATGAACCACCATTATAAAAAGTGAGTTCTCAGCCAGGAATTCCTTTAAACTTTGCCACAGGGCACCATTTCTGGTTAGGATTCCTGTGGCATGAGGGAGGAGAGGATCCTGCCTCCCCAAAGCTGTTTTTCCATCCTAAAATGGCACCATGTGTGTGTGAGGGCACATAATGCCCCCACTGCTGTTTCAGGGCATGGAGGGAAGGCAGGAGCATGGAGGGAAGGCAGGAGGATCTCTGCCCCCCCCACTGCAGTGGTCACAATCAACACTGTGTCCCTGTGGTTCCTGGCTGGGAGCTCATTTTTAAAATGGTGGCACATCTCCAAGGTGAATATGGGGATGCTGTCATGTCTAGATGGGCCCACAGAGACAAGGCATAACAGGGAAAGGATAAATTTAGTTACCCTGCATTAAGCAAAGAAGGTCTATCTCAGGGAGTCAAGAGATTAGGCTTTAAGGATTGGATCAGGGTTGGATCCAGAAGTAAGCTAACCTGCAATGCTCTGTACATGGGGCTGCGCTTGTCCCAAATCTGGAAGCTGCAGTTGGTGCAGAATATGGGAACATTTCCAGCCTGTACTAAAAGCATTGCACTGGCTGCCTATAGCATACCGAATTCGATTTAAGGTGCTGGTTCTTACCTTTAAAACCCTATATGGTCAGGGGCCTACATACCTAAAGGACTGCCTTTCCTCACATGTTCCCCAGAGAGCACTACAATCAGGGTCCCAAAACTGTCTGGCCCTCCTAGGCCCTAGAGAAGCCAGGCAGGCTGGGACGAGAGCCAGGGCCTTTTCAGTGGTGGCTCCACACTGGTGGAATGAACTCCCAGATCACGGCCCTGCGGGACCTTTTACAGTTCTGCAGGGCCTGCAAGATGGAGTTTTTCCACCAGGCCTTCAACTAGGGAGACACCCCAATAAACTGAGGCCTTGCTCCCAATATCAACATCATCATTAACATGTTAATGTTAGATGCTGCTAATCCCTGCTGTCATTCATGAACAGCACTAGCACTTTACGCTGTGTTATAATTATACTGTTGTGGTTTTATTTAATCCTGTGGTTTAGTTCTCTGATATATTTCATGTAAGCTGCCCTGAGCCTGCCTTGGCAGAGAGGGCAGGATACAAATCAAATCAATCAATCAATATAAAATTCAACAGCTCAGCAACTTCACACAATAATGTTCTTGGCTTATTGTTGTTCAGTTTAGTAGTTAGACTACTGGACTTAAATTAGGAAGACCGGGGTTTGCATCTCTGCTTGGTCTATGAAACTCACTGGGCAACCATAGGCTGGTCACTCCCTTCAACCTACCCTACCTCACAAGGTTACTGTAAGAGAAAAAGTTGAAGAAGAAGAAGAGATTGGATTTATACCCACCTTTACTTGGGGTCTCTAGTTTGGTGTAGTGGTTAGGAGCACAGACTCTAATCTGGGAGAACTGGGTTTGATTCCCCACTCCTCCACATGCTGCTAATGTGACATTGGTCAGTTATAAGTTATTTCAGAGCTGTTCTCTTATGAGTAGTTCTCTAAAGAGCTCCCTCAGCCCACCTACCCCACAGGGTGTCTGTTGTGGGGAGCGGAAGGGAAACGAGATTGTAAGCCGCTCTGGGACTCCTTCAGGTAGTGGAGGGTGGGGTATAAATCCAATTTCTTCTCTTCTTCTTCCTTCCCTTCCTCTCCCCACAACAGACATCCTGTGAGGTAGGTGGGGCTGAGAGAGCTCTGAGAGAACCATGACTGACCCAAGGTCACCCAGCTGGTTGAATGTAGAGGAGTGGGGAATCAAATCCAGTTCTCCAGATTAGAGTCCACTGCTCTTAACCTCCACACCGAACTGGCTGTTGAACTACCTGATGCTTATTTGCTACCTTTAGCTCCTTGGATATAAGTACAAAGCATGAATTAATAGCCCTGGTGACTTATTCCTGTTTATAATTTATAGGTACCTGGGGAAGTTTCAGATTTTAGAGGAACCGCTTCCATGTTCATATCAAAAGAATATTCTCTTTGCTAAAGAGAGGGAGGAGGCAAAGGTAGCTCTTTATCTCATCTTGATTTGTGGTCTTCATTAATTTAATCAAAGAACTAGTTCCAACTGTACTTCATATAGGAGACAAAGATTATGGATTTTTCATTAAAAATCAAAATGTACTGTGTGTTGAGATAATGAAAATAGCTTAATATTTTACACATTCAGATATAAAAAATGGCCATGCTGCATGGAAGGAGCTACTGGAATCCTGGCATTCTGCAGTAGGAAGGAGCCACAAACATTGGGGAGAAGCAGCTACACTTGTAAGTCACAAAAGGTAGAAAGCGATCTTCCCTTCACATTACCTTTCATGGTGAAAAGCAGGGAAACACTCTCTTACCACATTTTCACATAATGTGCCTCTCCGCCCTGTTAACAGGGGAGCCTGATAATGTCCAAAGGTTCCATCTACAGAGGAAGGTGGGGCATTCTCTACAGGTGCAAAAGAGGGGGAATCAATTATCAGTACAACAATCCTTCTCCCACAAAGGGGAGACTGGGTCACGAGGCACTAGGGTGGGTAGGCCAGAATCAGATATCTTGAGATCTGGACTAGGATTGAGCAGATTCCCATCCCCACTCAGCCATGAAGCTCACTGGGTGACCTTGGGCCAGTCACTCCCTCTCGGTCTAAGCCTCCCTCACAGTGTTGTTGTAAGCATTAGTATGATGAAAACCGCCAACTGCAATGACACCATCCAGGAATAGAGATTCTTGCAAACTGTCCTGCATCTTAGCTTTCTCCTTTGTCCTGATGCAGAATCATCATTTTGCTTCTGCTGTTTCAGTGATCTTTACTCCTTTCCAACTTATGAAAAGCTGCTTTCGGTATCCTCGAGTATGGTGATCGCTAATACCTTTTTGCCTCCCACGGAGCTTTTTCTTATCTGTCATTGTATCAGTATAACGGAGGCTGAGCATTTATAGACAGCACTGAGATCCCTTTGTACGTCTGATGAAGGGAGCCTTGACTCCTGAAAATTTATTCTCTGAAAATTTTGTTGGTCTCTGAGGTGCCACGGGACTCAAATCTCACTGTTCTACTGCAGACCAACATGGCTGCCCTCCGAAATGATGTTCATTTAGATCCAGTGTCATAGACAGAGGGATCATAAGAGAGAGGGGAGAGAGGAGAGGGGAGCTTTTCTTCTATGGAGATGGTCCCTAATACATTACACACAGAGGGTCCCAGGTTCAACCCAGAATCTCTAATGAAGGTTCTCAACTCTAGGTAAGAAAATGGACCCACCATCTCCAGAATAGAAACAGTGGGCCAGCAGACCAATTGTCATATATCTCTTCAGCAAGACTAAGAACTGGTGAAAGTTTGGGTTTATTAATAAATAATAATAATAATAGCAACTAGAGATGCTTACTTTTGTTGCCAGTGCCACAAATCCCATAAGCTTCGTTGTTTATTTTTAAAAAAAATCAGTATGAAATAAATCCCATAAATATTTTTGCTTACAAAAGTTTCAAACATGCAATTTCCTTTAAAGCTTCTGAATGTTTCCCAGAAAAAGTCAACATGAAACTAAAATTATTTTAACATTTCAATCTCCTGATTGGGGAGGGGATTGACTCATGATTTTTGAACGCTTCAGCTCAGAAACTCTGATTTCCCAAGGGACAAATATGTAGCCTGTAGAAATAATCCCATGGTACAGAGAGCAGCTGTTGCTGTGCAACCTTAATGGGAGCTGAATGGGAAATGTCATCGCCTAGGAAGAAACCCCAGGCAAGAGAATGGGATCATCTTCAACCACATCTTCTGAACTGCATCCCTCATAATGAGCAACGATTTCTTGATTCATTTCATCTTCCTGGTTTGTGAGGGAAAGAGGAAGACACAACACATCATGGAAAATGTAGTTCTCCAATGGGGAAATCCAATCCTTCTCTTTGGCACTTTCTCTCTTAAAGGGTCTACAGGGCCCTTGATGCCATATATATTTGCCATAAGTTGTGAGATGGCAAAGCAGCTCACAGTAGCAAAGAGCTCCTTCTCACTGCTGGGAATGTCTGGTGCATCATAATTTCCATTCAGTTATATTTGGTAAGGCAGGCCAGAGGGAAGTTAAGATGACTGAGGTGGTGTGCTTTCTAAATGACCACATCAAAAGAAGAAGAACTGGTTTATACTAACTGTTGAGCAAAATGGACCATCTGATAAATCTGGGCATGAACTGACTGGTTAAACCTAATATCTTGACAGGCTATGAGTAAATTGTACTGAGGTAAAGTAGCTATCTGCCCAGAATCATTTGGCCACACAAATGAGAAATGGTGGTGTAGTTACAGATGATGTTTATACTTCTGGGACAATTATGACTGGTATTACAATTGTGCAAAGGAAGCAGCTTTGCGTATATCTAGACAGACAGAGTCAACAGTGAACCCACTGTGGAAACTCACTCACAGCAGTTGTAATACACTTGATACCTTCTTCCTTAGATTGCATTTATAGGGAAAACATTTTTTTCCATTTCAAACCAAAACTGAATTTTCATAGTACTTATTGGGCATCAATTATGAAGAGTGGCCCTCTTTGAAGCATAGGGCTGTACAAAGTGATGATTGGTTTAGCTTTGGGTCACTCATAAAGTCATTTTTCCGGCCTTCAAGAGCAAATTTCAAAGTGCTAATTTTAAAAAGAAAACTAGCTTCCTTAAAAAATGGTGAACAGATGCTCATGGTGGTGGTGGTGGTGGTAGTCAAAAGCGTAGCAGGCTGTTCAGCTGAAGCACCGTGAGGCAGGGAAGGAGAAATTAGCAATCCAGGGACCAAAGTCTGACACAAAAATCCACGAGTAGAACTCAAACTCAAACATATAACTAAGCTTGTTATTCTTCTAATCTGTTAAAAACTTCTTCATTAGTCTGTATGCTAATTTACTGCCCACCCTCTCTTTATATATGACTGTTATTTCTATTTCCATTTCATTGTATCCAAAGAAGTGTGCGTGCACACGAAAGCTCATACCTTGAATAAAACTTTGTTGGTCTTAAAGGTGCCACTGGACTCAGACTTTGTTGTATCACAAAACCCCACAGCTACTGCTTTTTGTAGTAAATCCACATGCAACCCTTATTGTCAGAATATAACACTTGCCTTGCTGGATCAGACCAAATTCCAACAGAGCCTGCAATTTATTTCTTGCAGCAATGAGTCAGGCACTTCTGGGATCTCACAATGTGGTATGAAGGTAATAGCTCCTCCTCCTCCACCACCTGTTACTGAGAGACAGCTACCTCTGTCCATGGAGGTTTCAATTCACTATTATGTCATGTCTGGGAATAGCCAATGTCTTCACACATTTCCTGTGTTTCCCTCTAGACAGCATATTTGTGAAAGGGAGTATGGCTCTTTCAAAAAGTTGTTAGAGAGGGATTCTTTCAAGAGATAAGAACATAAGAACATAAGAGAAGCCAATGTTGAATCAGGCCAATGGCCCATCTAGTCCAACTAGTTACACAGCGGCCACAGAGTCCACAGAGATAATAAAGGGAGGTATTTATGGCCAAGAGGCCAGCCCTGAGGGGTTAGCATAAGAGCCGAAGTAGAGAATATTGCATGTCCTGCAACTTAGCTAGCAAAGGGCCTGCAAGATGCAAGTTCAATGTGCAGTTTTGCCTTCCATCCCTTCCTGCCTGTTAAGTAGTGATAGCAAATCACTGCTGAGCATGTTCCTTGGAAAGGAACATAACTCTGTAGCAGAGCATGTGCTTTGCATATACAAGTCCTAAATTCAGCCTACAGTGCCTTCAATTAAAGGACTATAAAGACTCCTGCCTGGAATCATGGAGAGCTACCAATTACAGTAGATAACGCATGTTCTAAAGGGAGTTACCTCCTTATGTCTGATTATTAGTAATTATCTCTGATACAAGAAAAATCAGAAATTAGGAGAGAGTGAAGGAATATCAGGTGGTGTGTAACAAAGGAATAAGACTATGAACCTATCTTTATGAATCCATTTCAGCTGCAACCATGAAAAGATAAATTTGCACTGGTGCAGCTAAGCAATATTGTATCTTTAGTAAGTGCTGTGACAGGTCAAACTCGCTCTGATCTACTTGCCAATTGAACCCTATCCTAACCTTATTGGTTAAAGTAGCTCTAGTAGTTAAAGTAGAACTTTGCATGGATGGCCATTCCTGTGCCAAAAATAGGACCTAGCAAAAAGCAAAAGACAAAATATTCCTCTTACACAAGAACCCTGTGCTCCATCATCAGAGATTACTATTCTGCAACACTAATTGCACTGACTTGGGAGTAAGAGCCATTGAAATCAATGAACATACTTAAAAGGAAACTGTGTTTGGGATTGGTATCCAAACACCACAGTGCTCAATACTGCTCAAATTTTACACCATACTAATGAAAATAATATTGTAATGTATTGCTGCTTTCCTTGTGATGTATTTGTGACAACTAGAAAAAATGTAACATATTATTGTAAACACTGCAAGTAATCATTAACAATGTGGCTATATCCAATACCCCAAATGAGTATTTTTGCTTAGTTCTGCTAGAACTTTGGAGCTTGTATCCTAAACATAATTTTGCTGTTACATTTAAGCTATATTATACTGATAGCTTAAATAATGATGACACTAATATGCCTTTACTTTTTTTTCGTTGCTTTCACTAGATAACTGGAAGTGGTTTACATTAGTCTCCTGTGGCCACCCTTTGAAATATTTATTTATTTTGAATTGCTACTCTGTCCACTTTACCAGAGAGAGGCCTTTGTTGTTACACTGCCTAACTATTTCAATTGCTTGATCTGCCAAGTGAGTAGGAGATCAAACAAATAGGGGATCAATATAATCATTGACCAAGTCTCCCTCTGGGAAATATAAAAAGGAGAATTAATCACTGCTCTTTGGAGACTACAGCATGGGAAGGCACCCTTTGGCTTTCAAACACAATGCTACCCCGATCTTCCTAATTCACTTTTCTATAATTACATTCCTTATTTTCAAAATACTGTGCCATTCTACAAGTTTACGAACAGCCATCTCTAGTTTCTCAAAAGCCTTTTGAAACCTATTTCAGATAGAATTATATTTCCTACATAAACCAGTTCAGAGATACTATTTATTGATTCCTATGTATAAGAAGAAATAAATTATCTTATCCTATTATAACTCTCTTTGCAACCCAAACAATGTTATGTACTTGACTCCACAGTTAAAAGACAGTATAACTAGAATAAGTGCTTGTTGATCTGTTTTGATACATTTATTTCCTGCCTTTTCTCTAAGGAGCGGGAGATGTGGTTAACCTCACATGTAACTCTGTGACATAGTATAGCTTAAAGAGTTCCTCATGACTTGTTCATGATCATCCAGTCAGTCCCATGGCTGAATAAGAATCTGAGCCTGGGTTTCTCATGTACAAGCCCAACGCACTATCCATTATGTCACAGATTTAAGGAGAAAAATTTATGTTTCAGTTGGCATATCAACTGTGTAACATCCAGAACAAAACTGGAGTTCAGTAGTGGCTCAGAGGTTAAGACGCTGAGCTGCAGACTGGAAGGTCTGTAGTTTGGTAGTTCAAGACCCTAGTGCCGTGGGATGGAGTGAGATCCTGTCTCTGGCCCCAGCTCCTGCCAATCTAGCAGTTTGAAAGCAAGAAATTGCAAGTAGATAAATAGGTACTGCTTCGGTGGGAAGGTAATAACATTCCATGTGCCTCGGCGTTTAGTCATACTGGCCACATGACCATGGAAACTTCTTCAGACAGCACTAGCTCTTCAGCTTAGAAATGGAGATGAGCACATTTTGTAACCCAACCTACAGTTGGATTTGACTAGCTTTTGAGCAAGGGAAGCCTTTACCTTTACTTTACCTTAGTAACTTAAAGGCCAACAAAAATTTCCAGGGCATAAGCTTTTGTCAGTCAAAGGTCACTTCATCAAATGCAAATGACGAAGTGAATTTGATGAACCTCTGGAAAACTTTTTTTGGTCTTTAAGGTGCTACTGGGCCCACATTTTGTTCTACTATTACATATTAACACAGCTACCCACCTAAAACTGTATAACTTCTAGTTCATCACATATAAAAACTACTTATGTACCTTCCTAAATTGGAAAAAGTGACCTGATATGTAGGGAGAGTGAATCCATACCATCCATCCATATTCCACTCGTTCAGTTTGTCTTGTTTGTATTAGAAGAAGGCAGAGTGGCGCCTCCCTCTGTGCGTGCACCGAATCAGAACACTTGATGCCTGACAAATCTGCACACTGAAGTCACTTTTCTACAAGAGGATATTGTTCATCCATGGATGATAGTCTGCAAAAGTGCAAACTAAAATAGGTTTGTAGCAAATGAATGACAGGGTTACATTACCAGTTCCATGGATTTTAATCCTGAACCAATGATGTCCTACCTGAGAATTAGCAGTCATAGCAAAGGTTTTCCCATTGAAATCTGTATCCAAAATAATAACATGGGGGGGGGAGCACACTCCTAGCCACCAAACTTTTTTTTTTTTTTAAATCCTATCTGCATCCTTTTTAAAATGTGAGCATCCAGTGAATACTTTCTTTTAACCTTTCTGCTGAAAACTCTTCCTTTGCCATCATTCCTTGTTGTGGTCCATTGTTTCCTTTCACAACCTCCCCTCCCTGCTCCATCTTTGCAATCTTTGAAAATAGAGTTTTCCAAAACAATATAGCATCTCTCTGTGTGTGTGGGATTGCATGTGATGAATCAACCATCCGATTGCTATGAGACACATGTCTTCACTCTGGGTATCCAGTGAAAGGGCACCTTAATTAGCACTTTTTAAATTTTTACTTGCAAAATTTATATCCCAACTTTCTGCCCTCAAAAGGGGCCACAAGGCAGCTAACAATTTAAAACATTCATGATAAAATCACATTTTAAAAACATTGAAATCAATCTCCCTCATACACATAAAACCAATTAAAAGCAGAGTTATCATAGTAGGGATGAGCACAAACCCAAAAATTCTGATTTGGTTTGGGGTTCAGGGTTTGGAGCAGAACCAAGAAAAAAACACCTGAACTGAACCAGCCAAAAAGGGTGGGGGGATTGCCCAGGAAGGGTTAAATGGCTGGCAGCTAGTTAACCTGTTGGTTTGGGAGCTATGAACCAAATTCTGGCTCATGAACCAGTTCATGTCCCATCCCTATAAAATAGTAGAGACAAAAAACAGCAATTAAATCACTGGTCATGAAATACTATTACTTAAGGATCTACTGGAGGATGAGGAGGCTGTGGCAGGGGGCTGGGTGTTGAGGAGTCAGAGGGCTAAGCTACTTGACATGTTTGTTTCTGAGGTGTGTCCAGGTTCACCACTTTAATCAGAGTCACACATCAGCTCCAAGAATGTTGTTAAAATTCACAGAAGCTGATTTTGCAGATGAGTGGCGGCATGGGTGGAGGAGGTGGCTCTTGTTCCCATCCAGCCTTTTTCTTGATCCTAAAGTACCCCTGGTGGGAAGTTATTGGCATGAATTTGGAGCTGTACATGGAGTAGCCTGAGAACACACAGCTCAACACAGACTTCTCCAGGGAAATTCCTTCTCTGATATTTGTCTCCAAAGGTGATTGGCTGGGAGCACTCACCTCCTGACCCCTTGCAAGGATCCAGTTGGAAGGTAGAAATATCACTGCCCCAGAAATTCAGGGAATCAAGTAAAACAAGATGCCTTGCTAGCTGCTGATGGTAAGCACCTGAAAACAGAAAACAACTGTGTGTGTGTTTTTTTCATAATGCCTAAAAATCTCAGATTTGTGTTCCTGTAGTGACTTGAAACAGCAATTTTCATGTTATATTTTCAGTTTGGGAATATTGTAATGCACACCCCTACATGGGATTGGATCCTCCTGATATTTCCACAGTCCGCTAAAATACTCTCAGAAATGGTGCTTCTGTGGGAAAGAGGACTTCCAGAAACATCACTGAGGATTGGGTGAGAGACTTGCTGCATGAGGAGGGCATTAGTGAGCATTGCACCCATCTGACTATGGAAATTCTCCACGGGGTCCAAACCATTATTATGAACACTGAAAACAATACTGATGGAGTTCAGGGACATATTTGAAGGTGGGGATGCACATTTGATTCTCAATGAATGAAAAGCAAACTGGAAAAGCCCCAAGGACTGGTACAAAAAGAGTGCCATTGTTCTTTTCATTCAGTGTGTGCCTGGACCCTGGCAGTGTTCAAGGAGATCAGTGGGAGCAGAAGAGCCTCCCCTCCTTCCTTCCCTTTCTCCTAACTCTTCAGGCCTTAAACTGTGATGGCACCACGCTTGTGGCCATAGCTGCTGCAATACCGCGATAAATGTGGGGGGGGGGAGAAGAAGGCTTCCCTGATAAAACCAATGGAAACAAAAAAGAAGGGACCAAAAGAAATGACACTTTTGCAACAACAAAAATGAAAAGACATTGGGATGAGCACATTTGTAATGAATATTACACAATAAACCAGTCTGTTGCATGATAACATTCTGTTTTAAAATGAAAAACAAACATAGAAATCCAGTGGTGCCTTAAAGACTAGCAACATTTATTCCAGCATGAACGATTGGGTGCCTGACAAAAGCTCATGCTGGAATAAAAGTCTTTAAGATGCCAATTCACTTCTGTTTTATTTTGCTAAAATCGACTGTTCTTTTTCCTATAATAGGCTAACCCTCTGTTTTTAACTGGCCATTCTACGTATTACACGTACCATAGTTTCAAAATGGCTTCCCAAGTGCCAAATGATTTGAAGAAGTCATCACTTGGAGTCTTCGAGCGGCTTACAATCTTCTTCCCTTCCACTCCCCACAGCACTCACCCAGTGAGGTAGTTGGGTTTGAGAGAGCTTTGAGAGAACTGCTCTTGAGAGAACAGCTCTGAGAGAACTGTGGCTTGCCCAAGGTCACCCAGCAGTGGCATGTGGAGAAGTGGGAATCAAACCTAGTTCTCCAGATTAGAGTCCACATTCCTAACCACTACACCAAAGTGGCCATAATATTTTGAACTTCTTGTCATATGGACCATTGTGATCATGTTGAGTCAACAGCCCAATTACATGTTCCTGGGGACTGCTAGATGGAATATGGAGACTTTTGATGTGACGGTCTATACAGGAAACCTTACAGCAGGGCCAGAATATTTCACCACCAGAAAAAGGCACAACCTCTGTTGTAGGTTAAATATGTATTCCAGCCAGCCAAGACCAATAAATCTGAAAAATTCAGAATTGGTATCAGTATATTTGCTTTCTTATCACAGAGTAATTTTCTGTATAAGGGAAAATGGTGGTCTACTTTGGTACATATCAGTATTTTAGTACCCTTTTTTTAAACCACTTTTCTTCAGGATTGGAAAGAGCAGAAGGAGTGGTTTGACCATGACAGTCCAATCATCAAAAAGCACGCTTGAGGTGAGTGGGAGTGGGTGGGACAAAGAAAATCAACAGAAAATGATGTGCAAGGAAAAAGGCAACTCAAAACCAGCTTCCAGAAGCAGATCATGGTAAAACTGTTATCAAAAGAACCCCCCCCCCAAAAAAAAAAATGGTGGGGGGAGACATGAAAATAAAAAGGACAAAAATGTGTGTGGAAATCAGAGGATAAACTGATACAGCATGGGACCAGAGTTGACCCCCCCCCAATGCCCTTAGTTTCCATCCAAAATAGTGGATGGATATATATTCAGATGGTGATCTAAATATAATTTTAGGAAATAAAACAATATATGAATTTAGCAAACTATCATTAGAGATCTGGAATCATGCAGTTAAAGAAACCTGTAAAAACTGGCAGATACTGCAAATGCATCTAGCTCTGAACTCAACTGGGTCCTCAATTGGGGGAGGGGAGCAAAAAGAAAAGAAGTCTAAATGAACCCAATACCGATGATTAAGGTCCTAGGAGATGATCTAATTTAGCTATATAAAATCATGAAAGGGAAAGAATTAATTGATACTAATGAGTTATATGAGATAACATCATAATTAATTCCTACATAACAAGAGGACACGGGCCTGAAGTTAGAAAAAAGAAAGAACAGGGGCTGGGGGGGGGAATTAAAAGACTGGCCTATATATCATTGCAGATTACAGAATATATTTGAAACACAAAACAAGCTGCCAAAGTCAGAAGCGGGAGGAAATTGGTGCACCACTGAAAATGTGAACTGAAAATTACTCTTCTAGTATTATCTTGGATAGAAGCTTGTCTGCCCGATCATTTGGACTGGTTTTACATGGGTGGGGGTAGGAAAAGCCACCTCTGCTGTGCAAGCAGTAGCTAGTGGGATGGAAGCACATGGAGATGACTTTCACATGCTCGGTCCCCACACCACTTGCTATGGTCGCAGTCCCTTGCCACCCTCCTCTTCTTCATTGCAAGGAGTGCTCACTTGAGGAAAGTTGCTCCCTGAACCCAGCAGACTTCCCTCCATGCAACAGCTGAACTACAGCAAAAGCGTCAAAGAAAAACAACCCCCAGATTGCCCCCCCCCCAGCTGCAGGCAGCGCTTTCACACATAGGCTCCAGCCAGTGCACCATTTCCCCTTTAAGTTTTTGCTTAAAAGAGAAAGCTTGGGGGGGAAATAGCGCTCCCAAATAAAGCAGGGACATGTTGCATGCTACCTGGCAAAAAATCTCCAAGTGGAAAGAGCCCTGTTGAGTTTTAGATGTTGCTGGTTAAACTCAGATAGCAACTTTTCTTTCCCCAGGGATACAAGGGCAGGTTTTCACAGACTGGATGCTCTTTCGGAGAAGCACACACGTTCCTGACTGTATTCAAGGCCATATAAGATAGCTGGCTAAAAAACATTTAAAGATGTGAAAGTTCATTTTACACTCTGCTATGTGGACTTCCTGAAAGGATGCTGGGCCAGGTTTATCCCTAGTGTAGGCTATGGAGTTACACCAGGGATTTCTCTGCCTATCCTGTCTGTCAGCAAGAATACAAACAACACGTTACGGCAGTTGCTAAGGAAACTACACAGATTTGATTTTTTCCCTAAATACCACAGCCCAGTAAATCAGCACATAAGCCCTTCTGAAACTTCTCAGTGTATTAAGTTATCATTCATATATTATTTCACGAACTTAGATATTTTTTTTCTTTAATATTCTCATTTTTGAGAGTATCAAGGCATTACCCTTTTCCAACAAGGAGCTACTTACTCCTTTGGTGTATAAATCACAAGTGACCAGTTTTGTGTCAAGGATGGAAAGCTTTGATAAATCTTTGAAATAATAAATTATAATGGGGAAAAGGGCATTCTTCCTGCTTTTGGGGAGGGTGGGGTCAGAGCAATGGTGGAAGTGGTAGAATTTCCATAAAATTACCATTCCTTATTGAGTCTATGTTCATGAAATAGACTTTAGAAGACTATTACTTAAATATGGAGGTGAGCAACTGTGTTTGCTGATGAAATATATAAAATCCATTGCTTCTATAATGCATGTTGATAGCAGAGCACTCTTTAGTAGTAGGGCACTTATAGCATTTCACAAGTATTAAAGGAGATGGGGTTGCTTGCATTGGTAAAATGCACCGATGCAAGTGGAAGGGTTGCTGGCTTGCCTATAGGTGAATCACATACAGACATTGCTGATACAATAAAATGATTGATTGCCATTTCTCACAGACTATACTTGCATAGGAAGGCTCAATACATCTGCCACCAACTTGTAGACTCCCTTAGACTATGCCACAGACCTCAGGAAATCAGAGGGGAAAAACAAAATACTAACCCTATTCTCATTGAGATGTGGACTGGTGTAGTATAGCCTGATCTCATCACCTGTTGGAAGCTAAACAGAGTCAGAACTTGGATGGGAGACCACCAAGGAAGGCTCTGTAGAGGAAGGCACTGGCAAACCACCTTTGCCCTGTATCTCCTTAAAAGCTGAGTCGGGTGGGTCTGTGGAAGCCCTGAATAGGTGCCTGGAGTCAGCAATAGGATCAATGGCCAATAAATTGAAGCACTATCTGGACATGACTGAGATACTGTTGGCCAATGACAAATTTGCTTGAAAACTGAGGAGTCAGCCTGTTCTGAAGGGGATTAAAATCCCCCTGAAGGAAAAGGTTCATAGCTTGGGAGTACTGCTGGATCCTGGTCTGCAGTTGGAGGCCCAGATCTCCTCTATGGTACATAGTGCCTTCTATAAGTTTTGGCAAATGTTCCACAAAAAAAAACCATGAACTAGTCACAGTGATGCATGCTCTCATTACATTCAGGTTACAATTGGGGATGGACATGAACCAGCTCACAAACTAAACATTTCCAGATATGTTTACTATATGTTTACCAAATTACTAAATGTTTACCAAACTTCAAAGCAACCGGGGTGGTGGTGGTGGAACTTGGCGGGCATGTAGAGGAGCATCCAAAGGAAGGTCCCTGCAACTCTGATGTCTCTAGCTTGCACAGGATCCATTCTATACACTCCTGAACCACCTGAACTTGCTCCTATCAAAATGACCGCCTGTAATTTCCCCAGAAATTACTTTCCTGGGAGCACTTTCTTTGGGGGGCTGTAACTCAGACCCTATAAATCCAATCATTGCCAAATTTGAAGGGCAGGTAGAGGAGTTGGAGATCTCCTATGTGTTTGGTATCTCTAGAATGCAGAGGGGCCTTCCACTACCTCACAAACCTAACAAACTGAACCAGTTCATTTGGTGGCTAAAAGTTTGTGATGGTTCATGCCACAAACCATGAACTGAACCACATTTTCTGAGTTTGTGCCCATCCCTAGTTAGATTACTGTAATGTGTTTTATGTGGGGCTGCCTTTGCAAATGGTCTGGAAACTTCAGCTCATCCAAAATACAACAGCCAGGCTACTGTCAAGGATGGGATACAAAAATCGTATCACCGTAGTGGTCATGCAGGGATTGTATTACCCACTGGTTGCCTATTTATTTTCAGGCACATTTCAAAGTGCTGGCTCCTAATCTGACAACCCCAAATGGCTTTGGGCCTTGCTTTAGTGTCTCCTGCTGCCCAGTGTCTGGTCACCGCCAGGGTTGGCTCACCTGCTAGGCGAACTAGGTATTCGCCTAGAGCACGCTGGCCCTTAGGGGTGCCAAACAGGACCCGCCCCCCCCCCACAAAAGCCCCCAACTCCCGCCAAAAGCCTGACCAGCCGCTGGAGGCAGCTGGCCATGCCGGACCTGGGCGTGAGGAGGAGCCATGCCAAGAGCACCCCACTGGCTTCCCGCTCTTTGTGCCATGCCAAGGCCACTGCCACTGCTTCCCGCCTCCCCTGTGGCTCCCCACTTTCCTCCCGCAGGCTCGCCCGGAGACAGGGGCCCCCACATGAGCCTCTACTGCCAGCAGGCAGAGCGGCGGCACCCTATGACGTAGATCCCCTGGGCAACCCTCGCCAGGCATGAAGCAGAAGCACTGTCATCAGTTAGATCCACTAGCAGTGGCAACAGCAGCAGAAGCGGTACAGCAGTCCCTCTCAGTGATGCTCCATTTCCCACACAGCTATGCACCCCGGCGAGCCCCAGACCCATGCAGCTCCGCCGCTTCCCAGTCCGCCTAACATCTTAAACACAGAGGTGGCCTTCCCGGGGCAGGGATATTAGCTGGCCCTCTCCTGTCCCCTCCCTCCCACCTCGCCCGCCCACCTCACTGTGCCGGGGCAGTGCAATGGGAAAGTCAATTTTTTTTGCCAGTCAGGGCTTCTGATCTCTGAAGCCCACCAAAGATGAGGACCAGGTGAGGGAGAATGGAAGAGGTGGGGCTGTTGCTGAGGAATGGGTCTGCGGGCTTGGGAGGGAAGGAGAAGCTGTATGGTTTGCTGTGGTAAAGTCACCCTCAAGAATAAGGTCCTAGCTTGCCAAATACCTTGGGAGGAGGAGGAGGACCGAGGCTGGGCTGCATAGGGGGAGAAAGGCATGTTGGAGCTCGACGGGGGGAGGCAGGTCTTGCTGCTGCTGGTCAACCCGGGCACCTCTTGCCCAGGAGCAGGAGGGGATTCCTTCTCTCCAGGCCCCACCTGGAGGTTGGCAACCCCATAATTGGGTGTACAGGGGCACCAGAAAAACCTCGGCACAAAAAAACCTCGGGCTGGCCCTCACCGCAGGGACAGATTAATGCCTCGCATGCCCTTGGAGGAACAGCCACTTGCCAACTGCCTGTCCTCCTTCCTGGCACCTCTCCTCTAAAATAGCATGTCTGAGATGATGGAGGTCTATGTGGTACAGAGAACCACTACCAGCATCAAAAGTTATAAAATATTTATTAAAAAGAAAATGTTTACAAGCATACTTTTAGCACCAAATCAAACAAGAAACACAAAAGAAATGGGATAAAATGCAAATCCTCTGTCCCTCTCTCTCTACATGCCCTATCAGATGTTAAAATAGGACAGACTCTTTTAGCTTAGAAAGTTGCAAATCCCTAGAGTTTCCATAACCTTGAAGTTCCCTTCAGCTCTCCAGGCAAGCACATGGTCAAAATGCCTGCCAACTCCAAAGGGGATGTCTCTGTGCACTCCTGGTAGCAAAACCGAAGGAGATTTTATCACCCCCCAACTCTCTGTTCTATACCTGAAGGAAGGGGGAGAGAAGGGGGAAGCCTGACCATCCCTTTTGTCTAGACCCATTAGCATTTGTATGAAGGTGGGCTACAAGTGAACTGTACAAGTGAACTGACTCTGCCTAGAGAAAAAAACCCTGTTAAAATGCAAAGTGGGGGTTTTGCTCCTTGCCAGTGTCCCAGGAGAAAATGTGTTTCTTCACAGGCAGGTTCCTGGAAAGGCACCATAAAAACTTTCTACTCAATCAATCGATCAGTTAATCAATACTGTTTAAGTTTCTGCCTCTTAACTTGGATATCTTATTTATTTATTTATTTATTTATTTATTTATTTATTTATTTATAATATTTGTTTGCCTCTCAAGGAGGCTTACAAAACTTAAACATACACAATTTAAAACATATTTAAACGCATTAATAAAAATGCATCAAATCAAAATTGCAACTTGCCACTACTAGCTGCTAGCTATTTCTGCTAAAGGCGAATTGAAATATTTCCATTTGTACCTTTTGTATCTTTTACAGAAGGAAGACAGCTTTCCATACCATATCTGGCTAGCTGTTCCAAAGTGTGGGAATAGCCACAGAAAATGATAACATACAGTCTGTGTCTGAATGGACCTCTTGAACACAGGAACCATCTGAAGTGAGGTGGCCTGATTGCCTCTTTTTTATTATTATTTTTTAAACATTTTTAATTGCTTTTTTCTAAAAACTACAGAGAAATCATAAGGAAAAGGTCTCTACAAACTATAGGAGAAAGTAAAGAAAACCACTAAACCCCATGAAGCGGTGATCATAAATTGCTTTCAAACATATTTAACGCTTAAAAATATATAAGTGCAGTCTCATTAAAAAAATACATCCAGTATCATTAACTATATAAAGAGCATCTGAGAGATTGTTAAGGTATGTCAAATTCAAGCTTTAGAGCTAAAAGTTAATGCTTTTCTTTCTTTTTCCTGAGATTATAGTCTCAGTTGGCTTTAGGAGTTTTAGAAGCTGCAGCCCTTAATTCTGAGTCAGATTCTTCTTCAGTGGAAGTTGTTGAAAGTTCCTCATGACTTTTCTGGTTGCTATCCTCTTCACTGTCATCCTCTCAAGGATTTGATGGCTTTTCTGGCTTTTGTAACTTTACTAAAAAGTCTTTAGCCTTCATGAAGAAGATGCCTTCTGGTATAATCCATTTGTAGGGGATAGATGACTTTTGCAGGAATAAGACCAAGTCCTTATATTTCTTCCTCTTCTTTCTTATTTCAAAGGGAATGTCTTTTAATACTTTAATTTCCTTGTCATTGATTTTCATGGTAGTTCCATTAGTCTCTTTAAGTATCTGGTCTCTGATATGTCTTTTGGAGAATTTTAGATAAATTTCACCAAGCAGATTATTTTTCTTAATGTATTCTGAATATGTCCTGTAGACCATATCCATCTCATTTTCCAAACAATCCGCTTTTAAATCTGCTACCGGTCCCAAAGCCTTGCTCAAAGTCTTTTTAAGATCTTCCCCTTTACTCTCAGGAACTCCTTGAAATCTCAAAATGTAGTTTGACTTTTCCATTTGCAGCTGCAGAAGTTGAAGTTCATTAAAGGTTCTCTTTCCCCCCCTTTCTCTGCTTGTTTTTGAAATTTAATCACTTTGGAATCAACCTCCTTAACTGCTATTGCTGTTTGCTCTGCTGTTTGCTTAGTCTCATTCAATTGACTTTGTAAAGTTGCAAAATTCTGATTAAGGGTTGTCATTTGATCCAGCAGAAGTCGCAATGCTGCTGCAATCATACCAGGGAAGTCTGTAGCCACTTCCATCCTCATGACTGGAGTGGCTGGGCTGCCGTTTCCTGAAGAAGGTTTCGTTTTCGGCGCAACTTTCCTCCCCATCATCTTTTAGTTGATTACTTTTCAGAAAAGTTTTAAAAGTCTCTATTACTTGAGAAATTATACTGTTTTCTCTCCCGGGCTCTTTATAACAGTTGTTATTTGCTTACACTCCTGCCCCCCCTTTAAAATGCTCTGTAATCAGTCTTTGTTTATCTACGGAGTGAAGCCTCTGCACCGCTTTTCTTGGGGGGGGGGGATATTTTCACTTATCTGTTTATCCGGATGTTTCACTTTAACAACAAAAACTCGCACTTCATCGTAGATCATACTAAGGTAAGGATTTTGCTCAATCACTGTTTGCTTACCCCGGTGTGCACCCCTAGGGCCATTGCTGGTTCCATGGCAGTGAGACCTTCAGGGCTCAGAGGTGCCTCAATCCCTCAGCAGCATGCCTTGGGAGCGGCACCTCTCACACCTCATGGCTGGGGGTCCCCTTCAAGGACCCTGGGGGTGATGCAGACAATCGCACCCCCTCCCGTCCACCAGGTCACAGATAGCGTACCCTGGAGCTCCAAAGGAATGCATCCACCATGCGGGTCACCAAAATCAAAAGCAATTACCTCAATTGGTAAGGAAAGGTGATCCATTAGATATTCCAGTCCCAGGGCTTTAGAGGGCTTTAGAGGTCACATCTATCAGGAGACAAATGGGCAACCAGTTGGTGATATGATCCAATTAAGTTCCTGAAGCACAGATATTATATGATTCTACCACCATAAACCAGTCAGGAATCTAGCTGCAACATTCTGTACCAGCTGAAGTTCCTGAAGAGTTTTCAAGGGCAGCCTCATGGGTAATATATTACAATAATCTATCCTTGAGGTTACAGTTGAGTAAATTAGCATGGCAATAGTAGCATGAGATAATTGACATACTTGATATAGATAACAGAAAGTACTCCTAGCCACTTCCTCAGTTGGGTTTTCTTTTTTAAATTAAATTTTATTGTAGACTTTTAAAACAAACAATAAAAGTATAGAAAAAGGAAAAGAAAAGAAAAAAAGAAGAGAGAGAAAAAAGAAGTTGACAATATCAATGAAACCTTCGTATTTCTCAACGACAAAGAGAGATACAATTACAAACTTGATACTTAGTAACTATGGTTACTTGCTCTTAAAATTATAGCAAGATAAAAACAAAGAATCTTCTTACTTTTCTATTATCTAAAATTCTCCTTAATCATCAAACCCACATATCATAAGTTCATTTGTCTCCCTTTTCATGCAAAAACGCAATAAGAGGTTTCCAGTTAACCAAAAATGTAACAATAATCTTTTCTCTAATCAAAGAAGCGAGTATAGCCATTTCTGCCAATTCTAGCAACTTCAGCAACCATACTTCTACTGTGGATATTATAGAAGTTTTTCATTTCTGTGCCTATAATAATCTTGCTGCCATAATCATATATTTTAAAAAAAGTTCTATGGTTATTTTCCAATTGCTTATCCATCAATTCTGAAAGAAAGCTCCTGGTTTCATTTGAATATTAATCTTTAAAATCTTCTGCATAATTTAAGAACATAAGAGAAGCCAATATTGGATCAGGCCAATGGCCCATCTAGTCCAACACTGTCACACACAGTGGCCAAAAATACCAGGTGCCATCAGGAGATCCAGCAGTGAGGCCAGGACACTAAAAGCCCTCCCACTTTGTCCCTCCCCAAGCACCAAGAATACAGAGCATCACCTGCCGCAACCTGAGAGTTCCTATCTGTACCTTGTGACTAATAGTCACTGATGGACTTCTGCTCCATATGCTTATCTAATTTCCTCTTGAAGCTGTCCATGCTTGTAGCGTTTGATAAAGTTCCTCATCAAAGGCTCCTAAGTAAGCTCAATAGTCATGGGATAAAAGGACAAGTCCTCTTGTGGATCAAAAACTGGCTTCTAAATAGGAAACAGAGAGTGAGTATAAATGGGAAACTTTCTCAGTGGAGGGTGGTGATGGGGTCTGAACTGGCAGAGATGGACCAAGAGAGAGATCTTGGAGTCGTAGTGGATAACTCAATGAAAATGTCTAGACAGTGTATAGCTGCAATAAAGAAGGCCAACGCTATGCTGGGGATTATTAGGAAGGGAGTGTCAGGTAGCCCTGCCATGATGGTTGAAGAAGGGAGGGCGGATGGACTTTTGTTTCGTGAAGGGAGGGTGGATGGGACTGTGTGGTGTTGATTTATGCACCTGGAGTGTTCGAATGGAATGTGGGGAGCTGCCTCGACTGCCTGGCCGTGCAGGCCATATCTTACCCAGACCTAACACACTGACCTTGGAGGAGACAGGCTGTTAGCTTCCTATCGCTTTCAAAAGCAACAGCTAGGCTGGGGAAATGGGGGCGGCGGGAACTACATTAATTATCACTGTCTCCAGTTCCCGCGCGTGCGCTACGCTTCCATTGGTTGAGGGGGGGTCCCCATTCTCCCCCCTTATGGTATAACTGTTTGCTTCATGTAACCACGGTATTCTTAACAATGCTTCTGTTCCAGTAACCTACTATTGCAGCTTAAAATAAATACTATTCTTGCTTCAATGAACAAGGCCTGGTATTTTGCTGACTAAGTTAAGGACTCTGACAGTTTGTTAAGAATCCCCATTTTCGGGACTAGTCAGAAACCCGCGACTCCAACATGAGTGGCGGTGAAGAAGACACTCTCCCGATCCAAGAAGACAAGAAGGAGGAAAAGAAACCTCCTGTGACGACGGTACCCTCGGAAGCCCCTGGCATCTATGTGCCGGTGACATGGGGGCAGGAGTACGACTTTGGGGGACCCTACAGGGACCCTTACGGAGCAGCATACGGCGGGGTGACCACCCGACCCAAGCAACAATGAGATTGGGTGAAACCCCTGGCCGAAACCCATGAGACGTGGTTCACGACTCCGCGGGCCGCCGACTGACCACTGCAGAAGGGTTGGAAGACACGTACTGAGACCCCGGTGAACTGGAAGGGGCCATGGTGAGCCGGAGGTGGAGTGGCTACCCGAGCCAAGACTGCCTGTTCCGCATCCTGGATGAATCCCTCGCCCGCATCCCCAAGATGATCACGGAGGGCATCCGAGAGGAGATGGACCGACAATGGTGGGAGGTGCCCCCAGACCAACAACCTCAGGACCAGCAGAATGTGCCGGTCCCGGACCAGCAGAACGTGCCGGCCCAACCCCCCGACCAACCAGCGGGGCCAGGGCCGCAGGGACCGCCGGTGCCGCAACCACAGCGACCCTGGGGCTTCCTGCCACCGAAACCGGCCGAGCTACTCGACGCAGACTTCGATGGGACCCCGGAGAAGTTCCCCTTTTCTTGGTGAGAACTGAAAAATTCATTGAAAACTGGGGCCACCTGTTCCAGAGCGAGGACCGTATGGTGGATGCTATAGCCTCGCACCTGAAAGATGCAGCGGCCGACTGGTACGTAGCCCTGCACCAGGCTGACGGGCGGGAGCTGATGGAGATCGATGCTTTCATGTGGGCTAAGAGCACTTTGAAGATGTCAACGCCAACAAGACAGCCAGAGCGGCTCTACGTGCCCTTAAGCAAGGTCCCAAGTCGGTGAGAGAATACACCGCGGAATTCCGCAGGTGTGCCGCCAAGATCCGAGGCTGGCAAGACGGGGTCTTGGCCGACCACTACAAGTTGGGGCTCAACGCGGAGATCCGCCACTCCGTGACAAGAACTCAGGACCCGGACACGTTGACGGGATGGATACAAGCGGCAGTCACCATGGAAAACCGCCTGAAAACCATCCGACTGGACGACGCGGCGGCACTGAGTAAAGGGGGCCAATTGGGCCCTACCCCTGCTCCACACGGGAAGACCCAGCCACCGAACCCCAAACCCAAAGATGGCACGAGAGAGATCCAGATGAAGCAAGGGCTCTGTCTGAAGTGCGGGGAGGGGGGCCACTTTGCAGTGAATTGCCCAGGCTCCCCCGCACCGACCGGGATCCCGAAAGGGACCAAAAAGAAGTTTGACAACTCCACTCCGAAACCAGTGGCAAAACCGAGAGGGGCCAGGGCCCTGCAAGCCAAACCCTTCAGCGAGGCGTCGGACTCATCGGATGGTGAGACCACGCAGACGGGAAACGAGACGGACCTGCTGTAAATAACGCTGAACAGCAGGTCCCGGACTCTCAAGTGCAAATCCCGGTGAGCCGACCCCCCTCTCTTTTCTTTCTCACAGTGACTTTAATGGATCCGGGTCTACTGACCCATGTGAGAGTACGAGCTCTCATTGACTCTGGGTGTGGGAAGGACCTTATTAACCCCACGCTGGTGACGGGACTGGGGGCGAAGGTGGTGAAATTGACCGAACCCCTTATATTCACGCAGATGGATGGCTCCACAATGAAAGAGCCGTGCAAATACGAAACTATACCCTTGCGGGTGGGGATCGGGAACCACTGGGAAGTGAGACCCTTCGTTGTTACCCCTTCTGCCCGATTTCCCCTGGTGTTAGGTAGCGCGTGGTTCTTTGATCATGATCCACACGTCCTATGGGGAGAGGGGAAAGTTAATTTCATCTCTGAGAAATGCCAACCCCATCACTGGAAACGGGATTGGGGCGCCCCGCTGACGGGAGGGGAACTGATAATGGCGGGGGTGGCTGAAGCGGAACTGGAGGCGATTCCCCAAGAGTATCGGGACCTAGCCGCCGTTTTTGGGGAAGAAGAAGCAGATGAACTACCCCCCCACAGGAACTCTGACTGTGCTATTGAAATTTTGCCAAACCAAAAATTGCCCAAGGGGAAGTTATACTCTATGAGCCCCTCTGAGAAGGTGGAGTTAAGGAAGTTTATCGACAAAAACTTAGAAAGGGGGTTCATAAGGCCTGCATCCTCCCCATTTGCTGCTCCCGTCCTCTTCCGGAAAAAGAAGGATGGGGGGCTGCGGCTGTGCATGGACTATCGAGGGCTGAATGCAGTTTCTAACATGAACGCTTATCCTATGCCCCTGATCAAAGACCTGTTGGCTGCGGTGGCCGGGGGGAAGGTATTCTCGAAGCTAGACTTGAGGGATGCCTACTTCAGGGTGCGGATAAGGGAGGGGGATGAGTTCAAAACGGCATTTAATACCCTGCTGGGTCAATTTGAATACTTAGTGATGCCGTTCGGGCTCCAGGGAGCGCCGGGAGTTTTCATGAACTTGATTAATGAGGTGCTCCACAAGTATTTGTTCAAAGGGGTCCTTGTTTACCTTGATGACATACTTTTGTACTCCCCTGACCTGAAATCACACATCAAACTGGTGAGAGAAGTTCTTCAAACGTTGCACAAGCACAAACTCTTTGCTAAGTTGTTCAAATGCGAATTTCACAAGTCAGAGATCCCCTTCCTGGGCTACCGCATATCGCAGAGGGGAATTGAGATGGATCCTGACAAAGTAAAAGATGTAGTGGGGTGGGAAACCCCTAAAACTCGGAGGCAACTCCAGGGGTTCCTCGGATTCGCGAACTTTTACAGATCATTCCTGTCAAACTTTGCTCAAGTGGCTCTCCCCCTAACTGATTTGCTCAAAACGAAGGGGAAGCCTCCTGACTGCACACGTCCCGGGGCAAAGTTAGACTGGTCCCCGGAATGTCAACGCGCCTTTGACCGGTTAAAAGCTCTCTTTACATCGGAGCCTGTCTTGGCACACCCGAATGAACTTAAAAAATTCATTGTGCAAGTCGACGCATCGGATGTTGCGATGGGAGGGGCGATCCTCCAAGAGGGGGACGATGGTAAACTGCACCCCCTCGCCTATGTTTCCAGAAAATTTAATGATACTGAGCGAAATTGGTCGGTGTGGGAGAAAGAAGCAGGGTCGATCCGCTTGGCGCTGGCAACCTGGCGCCATTGGCTTGAGGGGGCGTGGGTTCCATTTGAGGTTTGGACTGATCATAAAAACTTAGAACTCCTCTGCTCCCCCCGCTCATTGAATGCCAAACAGTTGCACTGGGCTGATTTTTTCTCTAAGTTCAACTTCACTCTACACCATTTCCCCGGAAAATCTAACTCGTTGGCTGACGCACTATCACGCCTCTCACAACACGACAGTAAGAGGGAGGAGATTCGTGACTCTGTCTTCACGCCCTCCCAACTGGGAGGGGCGGTAACCACTCGCAAGCAAGCGAAGCTTCCCCCCTCCCCTACACCCCCCCCCCGAATGACTGGGCTTCGAAATTCTCTGCGGCTATGTCTGACGCCGACAGGGAGGAGGTGGGGGGGGAGGACGGGTTACTCAGAACGCACATGGCTGCTGGCTGAAGAATGACAAGCTGTTTGTTCCCCGTTCCCTTCGGGGGGAGGTGATGGGTTGGGCGCACGGATCGAAACTGGCTGGACACACGGGGTTTGTTAAATCACTCCAACTGTTACAACGACAATTCTGGTGGCCTGGGCTGCGCAAAGACATTTCTTTGTTCACTTCCGCTTGCCAAACGTGTTTGATGAGCAAACCCAGACCGGGTAAACCACCCGGAGCGTTACAACCCCTCCCCACACCGACTCGACCCTGGGAGGTGATTTCAATGGACTTTATCACTGATCTACCCCCAAGTGGGGGAAATACTGTCATATGGGTTGTTGTTGATCTTTTCACTAAACAGGCTCATTTCGTCCCGTTTGCATCACTCCCCTCGGCCAAGAAGTTGGCTGCGGCGTTCCTGCAACACGTCGTGAGGCTCCACACTTTACCTGCTAAAGTGATCTCGGACAGGGGGGTGCAATTCGTTTCTCATTTCTGGTGTGAACTTATGTCACTGCTTGGGATGGAGCGGGGGGTTGGCAGTGCGTACCACCCAGAGACTGATGGACAAACCGAACGTGTCAATCAAACCCTTGAACAATACTTAAGGTGTTTTACGAACTTTCAACAAGATAATTGGCATACCCTTTTGCCTTTGGCTGAGTTCTGTTACAATAACACTCAGCACTCCTCTACGGGTATGTCTCCGTTTAAGGCAGCCCATGGATATGATGCCCCGCCACTACCGTTTTTGAGTTCTCCCGACCTCCCGGCGGGAGATGCTGGTGACTGGTGCAAAAAGTTGCAAGAGGCTTGGCCACTGTTATCTAAGACTCTTGACGAGGCGAAGGAGGTGTATAAGACCCAGGCTGATAAAAAGCGCAACCTTTCCTGGGTCCCAAAATGCGGGGAGTTTGCCTACCTTTCCACTCAGAACTTGCGTGGAATACAACCAAGCTGTAAACTCGGCTGGAAATTTGTTGGACCTTTTGAAATTGTGCGAGTAATTAACAATGTTGCTGTGGAACTTGCTTGCGGTGCCATGTCTTACTTGGGACCCCGAGATCGGCCCGCCTTGTACCCCCCCCCATGCAATGAACACGCACAACCGGTTTCTTTGGAAATAATGTGGATAAATTCGGCCACAACTTTTATTGGTTACAGCTGTAGAGCATTGGCACAGCATGGGTCCACCAGATCCGACCTATCGGCTGGCCCGCATGCCAGCCGAGTTGACCGTTACCCAGCCAGCCAGCATGGGTAGAGAAGGCGGGAGGGCAGGTTATCGGAGTTCACATGGATGCTTGCCCCTTTGTGAGTTCTCCTGCCCTCTGGCTGTGTGGGCAAGCACTGTTATTCCTTGATCTAGCCAACTCCGTTCAGCCCTCACGCCAAGACCCTTAAGGGGTCCCCAACTCCGGAATTGGCGCGCAGGCCGAATTCCGCCAACGGATCCGGCCCCATGCTGTTACCGCCGAAAGTTGTGACAAATTGTGTGACAAAACGAAAAGTAAACACTAACCATACCATGACCTGCAAAGACCCCAGAAACACCCCCTTTCCTGCGCTCGAAGTCCAAATCCCCCGCCCCAGCACCCTAACAATCAGGGAGGGATGGGTGGGCAAACCGGGCTTGCCTCGTGGTCGAGTGGGGAGGGGGAGCGGCTTCCCTTCCTTTTTATTGCCTCCCCCTCCGCGACCACCCCCACTAACCCTCCCTTAGCCGGTGGCGAAAAGGGGGGGAGGCGCGACTTTTCCCGCCACGCGCTAGCCCCCCCTTCCGGCTGGCCAGCCTCTTGGTCCCCGCCCGTCCCCGCAAATGGCGGGCCCGGCTTACCCGGGCCCTTTCTGCTTGCGGTGCCATGTCTTACTTGGGACCCCGAGATCGGCCCGCCTTGTACACCCCCCCCATGCAATAAACACGCACAACCGGTTTCTTTGGAAATAATGTGGATAAATTCGGCCACAACTTTTATTGGTTACAGCTGTAGAGCATTGGCACAGCATGGGTCCACCAGATCCGACCTATTGGCTGGCCCGCATGCCAGCCGAGTTGACCGTTACCCAGCCAGCCGGCATGGGTAGAGAAGGCGGGAGGGCAGGTTATCGGAGTTCACACGGACGCTTGCCCCTTTGTGAGTTCCCCTGCCCTCTGGCTGTGTGGGCAAGCACTGTTATTCCTTGATCTAGCCAACTCCGTTCAGCCCTCACGCCAAGACCCTTAAGGGGTCCCCAACTCCGGAATTGGCGCGCAGGCCGAATTCCGCCAACGGATCCAGCCCCATGCTGTTACCGCCACAAGAACAGGACGACCCCAAAGCGCAACCTTTCCTGGGTCCCAAAATGCGGGGAGTTTGCCTACCTTTCCACTCAGAACTTGCGTGGAATACAACCGAGCCGTAAACTCGGCTGGAAATTTGTTGGACCTTTTGAAATTGTGCGAGTAATTAACAATGTTGCTGTGGAACTTGCTTTGCCTAAATCACTAAAGTCTGTTCATCCTGTTTTTCATGTAAGGCTTCTACGGCGCGCGCCTGAGGAGAACAAATGGAGACCGCGACAGCCCACCCCACCTCCGCTGCTTAAAATAAATACTATTCTTGCTTCAATGAACAAGGCCTGGTATTTTGCTGACTAAGTTAAGGACTCTGACAGGGAGTTGAGAACAAATCAGCCAGTATCATCATGCCCCTGTATAAATCATTGGTGCGACCTCATTTGGAATACTGTGTACAGTTCTGGTCACCACATCTCAAAAAGGATATTATAGCATTGGAAAAAGTGCAGAGAAGGGCAACTAGAATGATAAAAGGGGTGGAACACCTTCCCTATGAAGAAAAGTTAAAATGCTTGGGGCTCTTTAGCTTGGAGAAGCGACGGCTGAGGGGTGACATGATTGAGGTTTATAAGATTATGAATGGGATTGAGCAGGTTGAGAAAGAAGTACTTTTCTCCCTTTCTCACAATACAAGAACTCGTGGGCACTCCATGAAATTGCTGAGCAGTCGGGTTAGAACAGATAAAAGGAAATACTTCTTCACCCAAAGAGTGATTAACATATGGAATTCACTGCCACAGGAGGTGGTGGCAGCTACAAGCATAGACAGTTTCAAGAGGGAATTAGGTAAACATATGGAGCAGAAGTCCCAGTGGCTATTAGCCACAGGGTATAGATGGGAATTCTCAGTCTGGGGCAGGTGATGCACTCTATTCTTGGTGCTGGAGGGGGCAGCAGTGGGAGGGTTTCTAGTGTCCTGGCCCCACTGCTGGACCTCCTGATGGCACCTGGTATATTTTGGCCGCTGTGTGACAGAGTGTTGGACTAGATGGGCCATTGGCCTGATTCAACATTGGCTTCTCTTATGTTCTTATGTTCTTAGCCGCCACCACTTCCTGTGGCAGTGAATTCCATGTGTTAATCACTCTTTGGGTGAAGAAGTATTTCCTTTTATCTGTTCTAACCCAACTGCTCAGCAATTTCATTGTGTGAGAAAGGGAGAAAAGTATTTCTTTCACAAGTTGCTCTATCCCATGCATAATCTTATAAACTTTGATCATATCACCCCTCAGCCATTGTTTCTCCAAGCTAAAGAGCCCCAAGCGTTTTAACCTTTCTTCATAGGGAAAGTGTTCCAACCCTTTTATCATTCTAATTGCCCTTTTCTGCACTTTTTCCAATGCTATAATATCCTTTCTGATGACCAGAACTGTACACTGTACTCAAAATGAGGTCGCACCATCGATTTATACAGGGGCATGATGATACCGGCTGATTTGTTTTCAATTCCCTTCCTAATAATCCCCAGCATAGCATTGGCCTTTTTTATTGCAGTTGCACATTGTCTCGACATTTTCATTATCTACTACGACTCCAAGATCTCTCTCTTGGTCCGTCTCTGCCAGTTCAGACCCAATCAACGTGTATTTATATTTAGGATTTTTGGCTCCAATGTGCATCACTTTGCACTTGGCCACATTGAACCCCATTTGCCACGTTGACGCCCACTTACCCATCCTCGACAGATCCCTTTGGAGTGCCTCACAATCCTCCCTGGTTTTCACCACCCTGAACAACTTTGTGTCATCTGCAAATTTAGCCACTTCACTGCTTACTCCCAATTCCAAATCATGAATAAACAAGTTAAAAAGCATCGGACTGAGTACTGATCCTTGTGGTACCCCACTGCTTACCACCCTCCACTGAGAAAATTTCCCATTTATACTCACTCTCTGTTTCCTATTACTTAGCCAGTTTTTGTCTTTTTATCCCATGACTATTGAGCTTACTTAGGAGTCTTTGATGAGGAACTTTATCAAACGCTTTCTGGAAGTCAAGGTAAACAACATCTATTGGGTCCCCCTTGTCCATATATTTGTTCACTCCCTCAAAAAACTCTAACAGGTTAGTGAGACAAGATCTTCCCTTACAGAACCCATGCTGAGTCTGCCTCAATAGTTTTGTTCATCAATGTGCCTACTAATTCTTTCCTTAATAACAGTTTCCACCAATTTACCCAATATCGATGTCAGACTGACGGACCTGTAATTTCCTGGATCTCCTCTGGAACCCATTTTAAAGATGGGAGTGACATTAGCAGCCTTCCAGTCCTCAGGAATGGAGGCAGATTTTAATGAAAAATTACATATTTTTGTCAGGAGATCCACAAGTTCACATTTGAGTTCTTTCAGAACTCTCAGATGTATGCCATCCGGGCCTGGTGATTTATCAGTTTTTAAGTTGTCTATCAACCGTAGGACCTCCTCTCTTGTCACCTCAATCTGACTCAGGTCTTTCAATACCCCTCCCAAAATCAGCAGTTCTGGAGTGGGCAAGCACTTCTCATCTTCCACAGTGAAGACAGAGGCAAAACATGCATTCAGTTTCTCAGCCATTTCCCTATCATCCTTCAGTACTCCTTTTACCCCTTGGTCATCCAAGGGCCCCACTGCCTCCCTGGCTGGTTTTCTGCTTCTAATGTATTTGAAGAAAGTTTTATTGTTGGTCTTTATATTTTTTGCTATATGCTCCTCATATTCCCTTTTTGCCTGCCTGATCACAGACTTGCATTTTATTTGCCACAGCCTGTGTTCCCTTTTATCAGTCTCACTGAGACTAGCTTTCCACTGCCTAAAGGAATCCTTTTTACCTTTTACAGCTTCCATTGCTTTGTTTGTTAACCATGCAGGCTTTTTTCTATACCTATTTGTGCCTTTCCTAGTAAAGGTAAAGGTTCCCTTGCTCAAAAGACAGTCGAATCCAACTCTAGGGTTGCGGTGCTCATCTCCGTTTCAAAGCCGAAGAGCCAGCGCTGTCCGAAGACGTTTCCGTGGTCATGTGGCCGGCATGACTAAACACCAAGGTGCACGGAACGCTGTTACCTTCCCACCGAAGTGGTCCCTATTTATCTACTTGCAATTTCTTGCTTTCGAACTGCTAGGTTGGCAGGAGCTGGAGCTAGAGACAGGAGCTCACCCCGTCATGCGGCACCCGGGTCTCAAACCTGTGGTATATATTGTCTCTGAGCTTCCCTAATGGTTTTGACCCTTTCTACTTTTCTTTTCAGTTTCTTCCTCACATGTCCCCTCATATCAGAGAAGTTACCCCTTTTAAAGTTAAAAGTGGTTGTGTCAGTCTTTTTGGACAACTCCCTATTTATACAAATGTTAAACTCAGTAATATTATGGTCACTGTACCCAAGCAGTGCAATCACTTTTACATCTCTCACCAGGTCTTGGGCATTACTTAGGACCAAATCCAGGATCGCCTCTCCTCTGGTAGGTTCTGTGACCATCTGCTCCATAGCACAGTCATTGAGAGTGTCTAAAAACTCAGTCTCTTTTTCCCGACTTGAACACATATTGACCCAATCAATGTGTGGGTAGTTAAAATCACCTATTACGACACAGTTATTTCATCTAGCTGCTATCTTTAATTCATTAATCATTTTATAATTCTCCTCGATCTTTTGATCTGGTGGGCGATAACAAACTTCCAGTACTAAGCTTCTTTTTGGGACCACTATTTCAACCCATAGCATTTCCAGAAGCGAATCCAATTCACTTACCCTCTCAGTCTTACTGGACTGTATACCATCTCTGACATACAGAGCCACCCCACCTCCAACCCTTCCCCCACCCTTCCGATATAATTTATAACCAGGAATCACCATATCCCACTGATTTTCCTCATCCCTCCAAGTTTCTGAAATACCCACAATGTCTATTTCCCTCCCCAACACCAAGCATTCCAATTCCCCGATTTTACCTCAGACACTTCTAGCATTTGTATATAAACACCTATAGTTCCCCATGCATGTTAAGGCTACAACCTTCCTCTTGCTGCCTCAAGACCTTGCCAGGCAATCCATATCATTAGCCACAGTCTCAGTGGACAATTCTAATCCATTTCCTTGTATCTACCCCTTCATCTCTTTGAGATGAGCCATCCCAAACCAGAGATTTTTCATCTCCTGTTGGCTTTCCCCCAATATTCAGTTTAAAAACTGCTCTGCCACCTTTTTTATTTTAAGCGCTAGCAGCCTGGTTCATTCTCGGGACAAGGGGAGACTGTCTCTTTTGTACAGCTCCCTCTTGTTCCAAAAAGCATCCCAGTGCCTTCCCCCCTACACCATCGTCTCATCCACGCATTGAGACTCCTGATCTGTGCCTGTCTCTCCGGCCTTGTGCATGGAACAGGTAGCTGCCCAGGGATGGTTCCTTGGTGCGAAAGGATACCTGTTCACCAGCTGAAGAAGAGGTCCCTTCTGAGGGCACATTCCCCTTATCCTCAGCATGGTGGCCTGTTTCCCCTCGACCCTCATGCTCCCTGACAGTGATGGGGCTGCCAGATTCAGAGGGGGACATATCTAACAAATCCCCAAGGGTCTTCTCCATGCACCTGACTGTCTCTGCTTCTCCAGGTCAACCACCTTGGCCTCAAGGAAGCAAACTCATTCCCTGAGAACCAGAAGCTCCTTGCACCGAGCACACATCCAAGACTTCTGTCCAGTGGGCAGATATTCATGCATGTGACACTCCATGCAAACCACTGGATAGCCCCCAACCCCCTGCTGGCATTCTGGCTTTATAACTGCTTTTAAAATGATGATGATGATGATGATGATGATGATGATGATATCCATTTTTAGGGCTTTCTTAGAAGTCCACTGCATATGGTAAAATGTCCCTTCATGTTGCCCACATTTCCAACACTGATTCAAATTATTTTTATACATTTTAGCTACTTTATCCAGAGATATATACCAAGAGTACATCATTTTATAAGAGTTCTCTTTAAGGTTAGAACTTAGTGTAAATATAAGCCCATTCAACCACATCCTTTCTCATTGTTCCATTTGTATATTATATCCAAAATTCTTAGCCCATTTTGTCATACATTCTTTCACCTGTTCTTCCTCTGTTTCATAGTTCAGAAAGAGTTTACACATTTTAGCAATAACGTGTTCATCATTTGTACATAATTCCATTTCAAATAGAGTCTTAGCTTCTTTGAACCCAAACAATATTTTATCTAACTTAAGTCTAACAGTTGTGCATAAAAAATACTTTCTTTGTGCACATAAAATACCTTTTAAAAACACCTCTTCAATTGTATTCACTGGAAGTCCACTATATCATGATAACTTGATAATTTATGTTTAATTAACATTTCATGTCTATAAAATGCTTCTTGTGTGGAAAGCCACAAAGATGTTTTTGGACATTACTTAGATTTATCTTATTTCATATCCTCAAGATCTAATGTAGTGGTCTTAAAAGTCCACAGTTAACTTAGTTTTTTCATACCACAAATAACCATGGCATCCAAATCTCAAACTGTGATCTTCCAATTCTAATAACCTTCTGTCTCTCAACAACAACCAATCTTTCATCAAAACTAAGCAATAGACAGCAAGTATAATTGCAAATCAGGTAAACCCAGTCCTCCTCTTTCTTTTACATCTTTTAAAATCTTATATTTGATATGTGGTTTTTTTCCCTTGCCAAAGAAATTTAGAAATATTTTTCTGCCATTGTTTGAATGGTACATCAGATGTCAACACTGGTATAGTCTGAAACAGAAATAACATTCTAGATAAAACATTCATGTTGATCACAGATATTCTTTCCAACAGAGACAATTGCAGTTTCTCCCATCTTAACAAGTCTTTTAAACTTCATTCCATGACTTTACATAATTATTTTGAAATAACATACAGTTCATATTCATCAGCATAATACCCAGATATTTCACTTTTTTCAATCATAAATCCAGTTTTATTCATCAATTCTGTTTGCTCTTGTATTTTCATATTCTTAGTTAACATCTTTGTTTTCTGTTTATTAATTTTAAACCCCACTAAGGCACCAAATTCTTTCAGTTTAGACATCCCTCAGTTTGGTTTTCTTAAGAGCAACAATGGGTCAAATGTTAATCCCAGACTGTTCACTGAGTCAGAGAAATGGGCTGTCATGCAATTAATTTGTATTGATGGCAAACCCATAAAATTGGTTTCCTCTACCAGTATTTTCAGGATTCAGTTTTAATTTGTTCTCTCTTAACCACTTGACCACAGCTTTCAGGGACTGGTTTTGCACTGAGACTGCCCCTTCTGGTGGCTTTGTTAAATAGAGATGATGATAAATTCTCACAGTCAGATATTTGACTAGTAGATGGTGTTTTGCAATCCGAGATCTAGCCAAGTTCTTGGGAAATGCAGATCTATCTTCACAGGATCTTGCTGTTCCAAGCAACACTGTCTTCTGGAGCTGAGCTGGTGTTATTTGCTCAATACTCAGAATGTCCAGGTGTTTCTTGAGACTTCTAGGCACTGCTCCAAGGGCTCCAATGACAACTGGCACAATGGTAACTTTCTTCTCCCAGTGGCGCTATTCATAGGTCTTGGCATTTCATTATCCTCTCTGGGTCTTTTGATGTAGTGGTTAAGAGTGGTGTGGTGGTTAAGAGTGGTATACTCTAATCTGGAGAACTAGGTTTCATTCCCCACTCTTCCACATGAAGCCAGCTGGGTGACCTTGGGTCAGTCACAGTTCTCTCAGAGCTGTTCTCTCAAGAGCAGTTCTCTCAGAGTTCTCTCAGTCCCACCTACCTCACAGAGTGTCTGGAAGGGAAGGTAATTGTAAGCCACTCTGAGACTCCAAGTGAAGGGCAGGGTATAAATCCAACTCTTGTCTTCTGCCTCCTCCTCCTCCTCCTCTGCTGTCTACTGGGACTGCAGTGTCAATGATCCAAACCCGTGTGATGTCAGGGGTGTTGTTCTCCAGGTGCTTATGTATTTGTAAACAGAAGTTCCAAAGAATCTTTGTTTCATCATTCCCCATGATCTTGTCTAGTTTGTGCTCCCATGAATTTCTAGTTGATGGTAAGCCATACTTCTTGCAAAGATTCCACTGCAGCATGGCAGCAACTCTATTGTGAGGTTCTTTATAGTCAGTTTGAGCAATTTTAATGCAGACATTGACCATGTGGTTGATTATTACTATTATTACATTTCTATGCTCCCTTTCCACACGAGTAAGGGTCCCAAGGCAGCAAATCTATAGCTGGATATCAGCCAGCCCCAAGGCTCCAGATGATTTCTGCCAAAGGATACCCATCAATGCTAAGGTGCTTTGGTGAAAAGATTAATGTATATCTGTAATGTCCTTATGACATCGCCCTTGGAAGTAGATGCTGAATCTCAAACTGTTCTTGGAGTTCAGTTTTAAGGTTCTTAAGCATATGTGGCAAGCAAGAGAAATAACTTCCTACAGAAATCATCAAACAAATGTAGTGGTTCCATAGTTACGAGTATGACTATAAAGATCTATTTCAGGTCAAGGAAGGAAATAGACATCCCATCTGTAATATTTATAGTTTTACTCAGCTGATAGTGGAACTGAACCAGTCTTACGTTCTCAGTACTCTCCAAAATCGCCACTGGGTGGCCAGTAGGTGAGGATCAATGGGCAGAGTTTGGTAGAGAAAAACAGAGTCTACTGGCCATACCACTGCATTTTCATTTAAGTGGAAAATGTGGCATGAACTTGTTCCTAGGCTGTCTGAACCATTTGCAGGCTGATTTTGATCAGGTTACGGTTCCTTAAAATTTCCCCTTGTACACATAATAAATTGAAATGCCAACTAAAAACTAATATAGCTGGTTTGGGGCATTTCTTTAAAAAAATTAATTTTATTTTATAATTAACCAGTACAAACAATTTACTATTTCTTGAAATACTTGAAGTTTTTTATGTACGTATATTATTATTTGGGGGGGAGGACATAACATTCCCCCCCCGGTTGTAAAGAGTTTGTGCTGTTTGGAACCGGGATGATACTACTAGCACAACAGTGACAAACTTCTGTGAGATATTG
>JAPDNY010000008.1:50517318-50614818 GCA_029375565.1 Gekko gecko
AAACCAAAGGCCGGTGATCCTACATAGATCCTGGCCTGGGCCCTCAAGCTGACCTCCCCCCTCATAAGGCAAAACAAACAAACAGGTGACTCACCTCAGGAAGGGCAGCAGTCCTCTAGATAACTCCTGGGCAAGGGGATCTCCAGCTGCAAGAGGGAGAGGACTGCCGGGTGGGGCAGCAGCACCTCCTTTCATAGGGCATGCAAGCCCCAGCTGAGGGGAGGCAGTGTTGCCATGCAGCTGCTTTATGGAACATTTCTAAAGACTCTGAAACATGGCTACAAAGCTGCACTGTGGAATAGGTCAGTTAAGGACATGGACTAAAATGGTAGCCATGAGACAGTGCCATTCTACTGGACTGAAGGCTTGTGCACAGCCAAGGGGAACCTTGTACTGAAGCAGCATGCCAAGCCAGATGTGGACCTCCTGCACCTCTGCAGCCATATGCCAGAAGGCAAGCCAGCCACCCGGACCCCTCAACACATGGAACCAGCAGCTAGTCACTAAGAGAAGCTATGCTCTGTGAAGAGCACCAGGATATTCCTGCAGAGTTGCCATGAAAAGCTCTCTTTTCCCTCACGCAGGCATTCCCCCCCCCCTTTGCATATTAACATCACCCGGTGAAGCACGTACTCCTCCTCAGCCAAAACAAAAGAATCTACTCCATGACAGGATTGACAGGCAGTCACGTCTTCCAGCTGTCCATCAAGATAACACAGCTGTTAAACATCCAGTCGTTAAGATCAACTGCCAGCAATGGGGCTGGAAAATTACTCTTCTTTTTCTCTCCTTTGTCTCCACCCTTCCCCTTGAGAGGTGTCACTATTAGTCCAACCATTATTTCAATTGCCCAATGAATGATCCCTTTTCCTGACCCATTAACAGTTTATGTTTCTTAATGTTCCTGGGGACTACATGACCAACAAGGCATCTGCCTCAGGTCACCTTTTCAGGTATAAAAAGAGAGCATCCACCCATTGCTCTCTCTCTTGCTCCTACCTTCCTAACCCCACCCTATCTTGCTGGTTCCATTCTTAGTGTTGTTTGTAACCTTCCATGTGTTTTGCTGGCCAACTCACTACCCCTCCCCATAGTTTATCCCTTTTTTGCTGCAGAGTTGACTCGCTTCGTTGGACAGGTAATGTATTAACCAACCAACAATATTTTCTGCTAATACAACCATCTCTGTATCTTTCTATTTGAACTCCTAGATCTTTATTGCTTGTGTGTATGATTGATTTTATATTGTATGTGTGAGAATCCTTAGTAAAGAAATCACTGCTTCAGTACATCCAGCCTCAGTGTCTGTTTTGGGGATCTGGAAAATCAGACTCCCGCATACACAGGTTACTGGTCCCATAGTTAATGCCTATTGCCATCTAATATTCATAATTCCCCACTTTTTAAAGAAATAAGGTAATTTGGCTAACAGCAGGGCCAGCCCAGATTAGGAAACACAAATCATACTGCTGGGCTTCTGTGCTGCCTGACCAAACCGGTCTGTGCTGCGTGACTATTGGGAAGGGATGCACTGGGTGGGGGGAATTGGTATGCCAGCACAGGCTGGCACAGTATAAAGGGAACTTTGGTTGCAAGGTGCCTCTTCTAAAGCTCAGAAAGGGGGGAGGGAAGGACTCAGTTTCATGACTGCCATCTTGTTTGCCTGTGGTCCTGGAGAGCCTTGGCATGCCCAGGTGGCCAGCTCTTGCAGCCCCCTCAAAGCAGGGTTCTGCTCTGATTCATCTCAGCCAGGAGTGCACTCAGCTGGGGCTAAGTGCCCGCCTATGCTACAGCAACCAGCAGACCCTGGGCTAGTCAAGCAGTCTTGTGGAGTAGTCCCAGGTGCTCCCAGCCAGTCTCAGGCCCAAAGCATGGACAACCCGAGTGGTTTGGTAGCCGTGTATAAAAGGCCATAGACAGAGAGAGACCCTTCTGGGGCTGAGGGAAGGGAGAAGACAGAGGGGAGACACAGCTGTGCTCAGCAGCCCAACTCAGAGAGGCAGATTGTACACCTGCGCACCTGGTAGAGGATAATCACAGGCCATGGCAGCCACAGGTGGCAGTGACCCGCTCCTCCTACCCTGCTGCTGAGGATGAATCACCCTTTGCTTCATCATACGTTGGCCCTGTGCCCTTCCCCTACTCCAGGGGAAGAGGAGGTGGAGGCTGCAGCTGAGCTGGTTGGCTGAAGGTAGCTGAAAGGAAATTCCGACAGCTCCTCCAGCTATTGCTGAGGAAAAGAGGGAGGGCGGGGAGGGAGGAAATAAAAGGTTGGGGTAGATGCATGTGATACTTATATATAGGGGAGGATTGTTTACTATTTTTTAATTTGTATAATGGTGTGTGAAGTATGCAGTCCCGTTCTGCCCAGCCTTTCCTTCAGGAACTTTTTTTGGAGGGGAGAAATAAGTAGGAGGGAGGGCCAGAGGAGGTGTCACTCATGTTGCTGTCCATCATTCCACTCCCTGAGGTGGGTGGTGGCTTCACGGCAGGCCTGGCTGGTCAGATTCTGTTTGGGTTTCGCCATATAAACCAGCCATCACACATGCACTCCCGGCTGGGCTGTACCAAAAGAAATAAGGTAATTTGGCTAACAGCAGGGCCAGCCCAGATTAGGAAACACAAATCATACCTGCTTTGAAAGGGGGGGGGCTGGATGCTACTGCATGGCTTCCCTGGGACAATTTGGACACCACCCACACATTAAATGAGTGATATGTTCGCCCCAATTGAGAAAAAATGCAGATTTTGGTTGTGGATGCAGAATGCATTGACAGAATACACAATAAATAGAATGGAGGAAAAAAGCTAGTGCAGAGGGCAAGCCTGCGAATCCAAAGTCAAGCCTTAAGGCTTGACTACTGAGCTTCTCTGGAGTAAGCTGTCAGTGCAGAATGGGCCATAATCCATTTTTTTTTTTGGCAGCCTTGGAAATATTTTTAAAATATTTTCTATATTGTATTAATATAATTCCTAAATAAAAATACAGAAGACATTACTCTTTAGGGGAGGAGGGGGAAGGAGGCTTAGTTATTACTATTAGGCAAATTCTACCTTGAATGTAGATAATATCTTGAAGAATATGAGTACCTCATTCATTCGCCCCCCTGCATCTGCAATGCCAAATGTATTCAGCACAAGCAGCAAACAAATATGCTGCCTATTAAGGTTTCCGGACTTGGTACGAATTTGCTTTTAATTCCAGTCTTTTCGCTCTCTTTTGTGGTTGTGCTGGTTGGATGCATTTTCACTCTTCACTTGGCCCTTAGACAATTATGTAACTGGTATCTTTAGAAGCATTCAAGTGTGCTGGAAATACACAAAAGAAGACCTCTTTCAATATATGATGACTGGTGTGTTTGCCAACAACCCAACTTCATTAGAAAATTGGCACGTCCACTCAGCTACCATGTGACACACCGTTAACTGTGGATATTTGTTGCCTTAATGCACAAGTACTCAGGGACTGAACTGATAAGGGAAAAACTCTTCCAAATCTGCTGAACTACACGCTTAGGGTGGCACAGAGCCTTGCAATATTGAAAATCAATAGTCATGTGACAGTTTAAAGATCAGAGGTTTCTTGAATTAACTTTCTTGTACTAAATTACCAGGTTCTACTTTATTTTATTTTGTGTAAGGGGAGAAATTATATATATGTGTTTGTGTGTGTGTGTGTGTTGGACAGAGAGAGAGAGAGAGAGAGAATATGTGTACACACACACACACACACACACATTACCCAGCTATAAGATCATCTTGAAAAACAAACATAATAATGAACCAGAGATAGCTGCAATCAAAGAAGCATGACTGCTAATGTCATCTCATTTAAATACTCACATCCTTTAAAATTTTTTAGAAATGTTGGACTAGTTTTAAAGTGGTGGAATGATAAGAAGCTCTACCAATATGCTAATATAATTTATTGAATAATACAGTATGGCAGAATCCCACAAATATAAACAAATCTGTTATTTCTTTGTGTAGGGAAAAACCACACAGAGTTCCAAAGAATAACAGAGTCCCTGTGAGTAAGTTTCTGGAAAGGTTTTTTCCTTCTTCCTGTACAGCACAAAAATTAGTGTTACTAATGGCTTACAAAATTTTACAGATGAAATGAGTGGGCAGATGAGGTCTGGCAGACACGACAATCCTTCACCTCTCCCTGCCCCTTCCACATCTCTTGCTTTAATTTCTACATTCTCTCCTGCTTGGCACCTTTCTCAGTTCCCCAGTTTTAAAACCTAGCCAATTCACCAGCATAATTTCCCTATCCTGGAAATTCTGGAACAATGCAGGCTCTAGAAAACTAGTCTGTTCTCCTCTTTTCCTCATCCCTCCCATGGTGCCATCGAGGTTTCATTTTGTTGACCCCTCCTCTTCTACCCTCCATCTTCATGCCAAACCCAGTTCTTCTCTGCCAATCACAAACCCAAACCTAAATTTCAGGCTGCTATTAATACAAACTTCTAGGTACCAGCTGGCAAGAGGTAGGATTAGAGACACAACTACCTGTGATTATCACAGTTATTAAAAACAATGCTGCCTCAAGGAGAAATACTCTTTGCCTGTCCCCAGGAAATTAATCAGGACCTTTCAGTAAATTAATCAAGGCTCACCTTGACACAGAGAGTACTCCAGCTTTCTGTGTTATACCTCTGAGGATGCCAGTCACAGCTACTGGCGAAACGTCAGGTCCTACAATGCCAAGGTCACGGCCACACAAACCCAGAAAATCTACAGCAACTAATGAACTCCAGCCGTGAAAGCCTTCGACAACACATTTAGACACATCACCATTTTCAGCTAAAAAGGGTTGTCATTCACACCAATCTGTTTTGGACAGATCTGATTTTTGCAACTAAATCCCACTTTTTTTTTTTAGCCCTACCACAACTAAATCCCACTTTGAAGAGGTAACGAAGATTGTTTCCAGCACACCTCTTTCTCACGCCAAGACCTCCCCATTTCTTGGTTCCCTCTTATCTAGATCAGGGAGCATCCTGATTAGCTCACCAACGTTCTTTGTTCAAACCCAGAACAATGAGTTTTTTGATTTAAATCAGACTTATAGCCACATAACAATGTTTAAATACGTTATTTTATAAATTTTTATTGTTGACCTTTTTTAAAAAAATTGTTAGATGCCTTGAGGAAGTTTTTGAAGAGGCAGCCTCTACCTTTTCTAAAGAAATAAATATCTGAAATCAGAATATGTCCCCAAATTGTGCTCAGTGTATTTTCAAGTGCAAGCTATTTTTCTCAAACACAGCTTTCCCCCCCGAGCCCAGCCCCCAAATAAGGACCACATTGTGCACCAGACTACATCAAAAAGATCAATGGGCCCAAGTGCCTTTCTCACTTACCGTTAGCTCCCCACTCTTCACACTCCTCTCACTCCTTAGTCCAAGCCTGATGCCCTCTGATGCCCAGCTTTGCCAGGGGATTATCAAAATAAGACTAGCTCAGTGAACTTTTTCTGGGAAAGTCTGGAAAAATGAATTCTCAGAAGAGCCCCTCGCTCTTCCTGTCAATTCTTTCCTGTGACAGAGAGGGGAGAAAACAGCGACAGAGGAATCAATGAGAGGAGCTCCACCATCCAATAGAAACTAAGGCCCAGGACAGACTGGCAATTTGCCCCGGTATCGAGTCGCGGCAAAAAAACCCCGGAGTAAACGATACCGGGTTTTCCCGTCCACACAGCGGGGGCCTCTGCCGGAAGATACTGGACGGAGGCGTGCGGGAGCGTTCAGACTGCCGCGCCGGAGGCGCGCTATATTCGCTGTTTCCCCATTATTTCGGCTGTGGGCGTATGTGCGCATGAGCGCTTGAGCGCTCATGCGCTCATGCGCATAAGCGCATTTTGGCGATTTTTTTTTTTGCCCTGCAACGCCGGCACCGCATTGGGCAGTGGAGCGGAGCGCAGCCAATCACACCGCTGCTGCCTCATGCCCAACGCGGGTTGCTCCCGGCTTTTCGGCTGCGCGTTCAGACTCCCCGGAAGCGGAGAAACGCGCGACAAACGCAGGCTTTCAAGATTTGCGTCGGCTTTTATCAGGTGTTTTTTTAATCCGGCAGTGAAGTGCGAGAGCACCGGTAGGCTACGGGTGGGGGACGCCAGGCAGATGTGCCTGTGTGAACATTCCATTTAATCCGATATTGAGTCGTTGTCAGCCCGGGTCCCATCCCGCGGCAAATTGCCAGTCTGTCCTCGGCCTAAGTCTGAGAATCAGAGAGAGTCAATTAAGAGCTGGGGGCTTGGTTGGAAGGGATAACAGAAGAGAGATTTGAAACACTGGTTTTCAACTTTTCATACCTTACATACCATCAATCACAATCAAAGATATTGAGTTCACAGCCACTCTGTTACTATATGTATTATTTATGGTAAATTATAAGGGCATAAAACACTGCAGCAGGACACTGGAGAATCCTGGGCAGGTAGGGCAGGCAGGAAGCAGCACATCAAAGATGCTTACTGATGGGCAGGGTTAGGTGTCCAAGGTTCCTAGTAGGCATGCCAAAGGGTCACAGATGGATAATCTGTGCCATGTAGTCAGCAGGAGATCATACTTGCAGGTGGGACTGAGGGAGAAAGAGTTCTCAATAACTGGCATGAAAACCCTAAGTTCCTCTTAGACTACTTCAGTGTCCCATCAGTGGTACACATACCAGTGATTTAAATGACAGCACAGGGATCAAGTTATTCTGTCCTGGAACAGACAACATTATGGAATTTCAGCAGGGTGGTGCTGTGTATATTTGATCAAGTTTGTACCATGGCTGGAAAAGGTGTCGGCTAAGGTGGGAGGAGGCAGCAGGAGGACTACCTGGCCTGGCCTGAAGCTCAAGCAGGGTCTCAAATTTACACACTTAACATTGAGGCATTTAATAAGTAGTTTCTCAGCTTGTTTTTATGTGCATCACAATGACATTGTTTTTAAACTTTTTTTATTATGGGGAGGGCCTCAAAAGCTGGAAGTGGCCTAGGGCCCTTTGGACCTGTGAGATGGTCTGTATGGTATAGTAGGTTACAGGGGAGTGAAGCTCTCTCAGCCTGACCTACCTTACAGGGTTGTTGAGGATAAAATTGGAAGAATAATAAGAAGAGGAGGAGGAGATTGGATTTATACCCCACCCTTCACTACCCGAAGGAGTCTCAGAGTGGCTTACAATCTCCTTTCCCTTCCCCTCCCCACAACTGACACCCTCTGAAAGATCTTGTAACTGACCCAAGGTCACACCAGCAGCTGTATGTGGAGGAGTGGAGAATCAAACCTAGTTCTCCCAGATTAGAGTCCATGCTCCTAACCACTACACTGTACTGGAAAATGATGTATGCCAACCTGAGCTCCTTGGAGGATGAGTGGAATAAAAATATATTAATAATAGGTGGTGGTGTTGCAGTTCCCATTTGAGATTATTTCTCCTTTCAGAGGGTCTCTATATGGGAGATTGCCAGCATTAAGTCCATTGGCCTGGTGTGGGAAACTGGGGAGAAATTGGCTGTCTTGCTATTGTATCATCTGCCTAGTGCACTGGCAGATACCCTGCTGAGGCTGACTGAGGTGGTCTCAGAGTGGGCATTGTGTTTCCCTCAGATGATAGCACTTGGGGATCTTAGTGTCCACGCCATTAGCACCCTGTCAGGTTTGGCCTCAGACTTTATGTCTACCAGAGCAGCATTGGGACTCTCCCAGATTGTTTCAGTAACTGCAGTTCATGCAGAGCCAGTGCCACGGTTGAATCACTACCTCCTTAAGGCTGAGTTGGGAATTGTAACTCCAGGCCTGTAGCTACAGTGGGCCCCCTCGGGGCCCGGCCCCCCAACTTCCTACCAAGGCCCCCCAACTTCCTTGGCAGCCCAGGTCCCCCCACTCTTTGGGCTGCCCAGAGGACTCACCGGTGCCCCTTCCCTTTCCCTGCCTGCCAGCAGCACAGCACACCTGTCTCAGGCAGCCTCTGTTTTTGCTGCTCAAGGACAAGTTGGGTGCTTTCTCCTCATCTGAGGGGTGGTGGCATGGTGGGAGCCCCCCTCGACTTTCTTCTGACTACCATACCCCCACAGCAAAAAAGGGCGGCGTGGCCTGGCAGCTGCCTGAGCAGTCCACACATGGAAAAGGGGATGCAGTCCCCAGGGCCCAGCCAGCCTCTCCAGTGCTCTCCCCCATGTGCTCCCTCCCTGGGCTCTGAGCAGCTGGGGAAAACAGCAGAGAAGCACAAGCATGATGTGTGTGTGTGTGTGTGCACTTTGCCTCGCTTCACATCTACCTCAGGGCAGCTTGTGTAGCAGCAAGACCCGAGCGGCATGGAAAAGGACAGAGCCAGGTTGGAGCCAAAAGGCTGTGCCACTCCAGGACGTCTTTTGGTGCCCTGGAAAGAAAGTTGGGCAGAGAAGTGTATGAGAGATGCCTATGGAGGGAAGGGAGAGTCGGGTGGCTGGAAAACAGGCAGGGGGGACACCAGAGAGAGAGAGAGAGAGGGAGGGAGGGAGGGAGGCTGGGAGATGCTGGCTGCATTAGAGATCCAGTAAGAGGGCTTGAGGGAAGAAGGGGTGCACAGGAGAAATAATTAAATTATCTAAATTGGCTAAGGGCCCCCTGAGAAATTTAAATGCCCCCTGACTTAGAAATTCCTGGCTATAGGCTTGTGTAATTCCCCTCTTCTTGGGCAGAGGGCTGATCTATGCCCACCTGTGGAGATTTATGGATCCAACAGGTTTTCAGAATGCTCTGCGGGATCTATGTCCAGGCTCTGTTGGCACTTACCTTGATGCTCAGACTGATGCCATTGCTTCCCAATACCCTCTATGCCCTTGCTCTTTCTTAGCGCCATGGTACTTTGGAACTCAGAGATATGAAAAGGTTGTTTAGACAGCTTGAGCTAATCTGGTGACAGACCCAGGACAAAGTGACAAGAACACATTATAGAGTACAATTGACGGCCTATGAGGTGAAGGTGGCAAAAAGATCTTATTTCTCCACCTCCATCACCTGTTGGTTCACATTCAGTGCAATTATTTACAACAGTTCAGTCCTTGATTTCAGTTAATGTGGAATCCCAAAATGATAGGGAATTGCCTGTTAGCTATGACATTATTGCAACATATTTTGCAGAAAAAATCCTGAAACTCGGCCAAGAGATCACCACCAGTTTGTATTTATATTTATTTGTTATTTCAACTTTTACCACGCCCTCCCCACCAAAGCAGGCTCACGGCGGCTCATATAAAACCAGTAAAACAATATATATTAAATGCAAAAATATCTCAAACACTGCATAATACAATTATTATCGATGGTGCTTCACTGAATAAAGTGCTTTCACATGCTATCAACTGTACTACCGCTCTGGAAAACTTCAGCTCTAGGTCGGCCCAGAGGTTATCAGAAAGCCTGCCGGAAAAGCTCCATTTTCACAGCCCTGCAAAACTGTGAGAGGTCCTGCAGGGCCCTGATCTCACCAGGGAGCTCATTCCAGTAAGCCAGCACTACTAAAGAAAATGCCCTGGTCCTAATCAATGTCAATCTGGCCTCCTTTGGACCAGGGAGGGCCAGGCAGTTTTGGAGTCCTGATAGAAGTGCTCTCTGGGGAACATGTGGGGAAAGGCGGTCCCTCAGATAGACAGGTCCCTAACCATAAAGGGCTTTAAAGGTCAAAACAGCACCTTGAAGTGAATCCAGAACGCTATTGGCAGCCAGTGCAATGCCTAGCACAGGCTGAATGTGTTCCCACATAGTAAGACCCATCAACAGTCTGGCCACTGCATTTTGCACCAGCTGCAGCTTCCAGAGTTGCACCAAGGGTAGCCCCATGTAGAGAGCATTGCAGTAGTCCAATCTTGAGGTGACCATAGCATGGATCACCAATGCCAGATTATTGTTAAGGATGCATCCAGAAGCACTCCCAGACTCTGGACCCTCAGCTCTGGCACCAACATCCCACCATCAAAGGCCAGTAATGGGATCCCTACCCCCATACCACTCCGATTCAGGCACGGGACCTCCGTCTTCATCAGATTCAATTTCAATTGGCTCAGTCTAAGCCATCCCACCATGTCCTGTAGCCCCGAACCAGGTCTTCCGGGGTAGAGTCAGACTGACCGCCCAACAACAGATAGAGCTGGGTGTCATCCGCATATTGGTGGCACCCTAGCCCATACCTCTGGGCAATCTGGGCAAGAGGGAGCATATAGATGTTAAATAACATCGGTGAGGGCACCGTCCCTTGAGGCACTCCACAAGCAAGTGGGTGCCTTTGGGACAGCTGCTCCCTGATAGCTACCCTTTGTCTGTGATCTTGGAGGAAGGAGACAAGCCATTGCAGGGCAAGCCCCCAAATCCCTGTGTCGGTGAGGTGGTGGGCAGGTAACTGGTGGTCAACTGTGTCAAATGCCACCAACAGGTGTAACAAGATCAGCACCGCTGGTCCAGGTGCCTCCAGAGGTCATCCGTGAGGGCGACAAGAGCCATCTCCATCCCATGGCCTGGACGGAAGCCAGACTGGAAGGGATCAAGCATGGAAGTGTCATCCATAAAGCTCTGCAACTGTATCACCACCACCCTCTCTATTAATTTGCCCAAACAGGGCAAATTGGAAACCAGCCGATAGTTCGCCAATTCAGTCAGATCCAGAGATGGTTTCTTCATGAGGGGGCAGACCATCGCTTCCTTGAGATCCCTGGGAACTGCCCCTCAGTGAGGGACTTGTTGATAATATCCCTAAGGGCACCTCAAAACCCCTCACAGCCTGCTTTAATTAGCCAAAAGGGGCATGGGTCAAGGCTGCATGTGGTTGGATGTACAGTTGAGATCAATCTGTCAACTTTCTCTAAACTGAGGGGACTGAAATAATCCAGAATGGGACCAGAAGATATGCATGGAGCCTCAAGTTTGCTTACTGTCTCAACTGTGGCAGGAAGGTCGCAGCAGAACGACAAGATTTTATCTGCAAAATAGCTCACAAAAGCCTCACAGCCAATGTCCAATTCCCTCATGTTTTGTCTGCCTTGTGGCAGGATTGTTAAAGACTGAATCATTCTATATAATTGTGCTGGGCATGAGCTAGCAGACACAATCGTGGCTGCATAGAACTCCATCTTTGGAGCTTTGACTGCCATCTCATACGATCTCATAAACATCCTATAAGATGCTCTTGTGGTTTCATCATGAGCATGCCGCCACCGTCTCTCTAGCCATCTGAGCATTTGCTTCATCAGCCTCAGCTCCTGGGTATACCAGGGCGCCAGTGTAGAGTGGGGGCACAGAGGGCATCTGGGAGTGATCTCGTCGATGGCTGCTGAGAGTCGGCCATGCCAATCCTCAACTAGCACATCTAACGAGCCACCAGGGGCAATGGATCCTGAAGAGCCATCTGAAGCCACACAGGGTCCATTTGACTCTGCGGGTGAGCTAAAATATGCTCGCCGCCCAAACAGGGTTGGGGTGTCACATTCACCTGGGCCTTCAGGGCATGGTGGTCTGACCATGGTACTGCCATCGCAGTAATCTGTCCCACAGTAACCCCCACCGCGAAGATCAAATCAAGCATGTGACCGGCTCAGTGAGTGGAGGCCATTACATGTTGGGAGAGTCCCAACGCCACCATGGATGACACCAGGTCCCTCGCCTGTGAGGAAGCTGCATCGTTGGCATAGACATTGAAGTCACCCAGCACTATTAGCCTAGGGTGCTCCAACGCTCAGCCTGACATTGCCTCCACCAGGGATGACAGGCTATCAGGTGGTGCATTGGGTGGTTGGTACACCAACCAGACAGCCAAACTCTCCCTGGCATCCCACACAAAGCTGGCACACTTTACAGTTGTGATCCTTGGAGCCAGGAGCACCCTGAAGGAGTAAGCCTCCTGAAAGAACAGAGCCACTCCTCCCCCCCCCCGCCCCATGGTCCATGATTGGTGAAGGACTGAGAACCTGGGAGGAACCCGGGAGAGAGTGATTGTCTCCCCTTCTCGCACCCAGGTCTTGGTCATGCAAGCCAGATCCACATCCTGCTCTAACAGAAAGTCATGGAGGACTGAGGTCTTGTTATTTATGGACCTGGCATTGCACAATGCCAATGTCGGAGACAGGTTATTACTCCTTGCCCCACTGCCTGCCACCTTTGGGATGAGATGCAGGGTGGAAGGTAGCCAAGCTTCTCTCTTTCTCTGCCCCCTTCCCTTCCATTTCTGCCTGACCCCACCGCTATACCTTCCCCTCCCCAGGAGCACTGATATTCCCTGGCCCACCATTATACATGTATACAGGTAATGTACCGGGGGCTTCCGTGGCTTATACTGGACCACTTCCACTGCTTTTCCTGACAGATGCCGACAGGATCCTGGTGGCTGTCAAGTTTAAGACCTGCCTCTTAGATCCTTCCTCAGCTTGGCTGGTTAAAGCTTGCTATGGTGTAGTAGGAGGCTACCTGAGAGAGATTGTGCTGGTACTCACTTTTAAAGCCCTAAACATTCTGGGACCGTGATATCTGAGGGACTGGCTTTATCACTATAATCCCCTTCATATGCTGTGCTCATCATTGCATAACTTGTTGGTGGTGCTGGGGCCCTGAGAGGTCTGCTTGGCTACCACTAAGGACAAGGGCTTTTTCCACCTTGGCCTCTGTGACGGATTGCACTTTTTAAAAGGCTTAGAAGTGCTGTGCCAACAACTAAAGGACTGTGAAGGGTTAATTCTTCACAGAGTCAGAGAGCCTTGAGTGACAGGCTGCTCTAAACAAGCTGATTGGTTAGCATCAGCTGAGCAGAAAGTCTTGGGAGAGCTGGATGCTGAGGAGAGTCAGTCAGATTCCTGCCTTAACTGAGAAGATGTGTACTGAAACTGTCTGTGAATAGTCCTGACAAAAAAAAGGTTTAGTGATGACAGATTTCAACCTTGACTGAATGCAGTCTGAATTCAGCAGTAGCTGAGAATAGTTTAAACACAGACAGAGAACTGGGAGAGAGTTTGGTAACAAAATTTGGGGTAGTAGAGAAGACTCCCATTCAGGCCAAGGAAAGGTGATAGATCTTCTAGAGAAAGAAGAAAATCCCCTACCCAGTCAAACAGGGAATTCGCTTAGAAGAGTGCAGAGCTCCTTGGTCTAGTAGTTAGAAACTGCCTGTAGAAACCTTAAAAGTCAGTGAACAACTCAAGATAAATACTGGTGTTCCAAGAAAAGGGGTTGGGTACTGGGAAGAAGGTACCAACTATCTGGGCACCAAAAGAGTCAGCAATTACTCAAATAAAATGAACTAGAGTGTTTGGGAAAACACTGGAACAAAAGCCTCTCAATATAATGGTCTAAGTAATTATGAATTAATTAAAAACCTCTCACTAGTCTGATATTCATGATCAAAAGTCTGTGGTTGTACTAGTTTTACCTCAGCAGTTTCAACCCCTGATTTCACCTGACCTTTCCCTTTGATGTTAAATACAATCTTTTGTTACTTTAAATTTTAAAAGTGTCTCAAGTGCGATTTTCAAGGGTTTAAGTTAAAGGGTGATCCCATCCCTTTCCTCAGGTTCCTGAGCTGAGCAAATAGTCAAAATATATCTTACTGACAGGGTGGGACAATCAAAGTTTTTCAGGGGATAAGAAAACATGTTACCATGCCTGCTCAGTTGGAGAAGAGCCTGAAAAATTGTGAGAAAATCTAGTTTCTGGAGGGAGGGAAGTGGAAGGGGTCCATCATAGTCCCATCCAGGTGGAATGCCTTGCTGGATGAGGTTTGAGCCCTGTGGGACCTTCTGAGCTTTCGCAGGGCTTGTAAATCAGTTTTGTTCAGGGAGGCCACCTTCTGTTCTTGTCTTGTTGGTCCTCCTGGAACTCATCCATCCATTCACTTCTCTATATTTTATTGCTTGTTTATGAATGGCTAGTGTCTGATTTTATTATCTGATATATTATTTATTTTTATATACAATTGTTGTTATAATTTGCCCTGAACCTTCAAGAAGGGGTAGAATAGAAATCTAATAAATATAACTCAAGTTTCCAAGGAATCTGCTGCTCCTGCTGCTTACTCAGCTGCTCTGGAAAACCACATGTCCTGGGACGCTGCGCTGAAATGTGCATATTTACAAATTTGATTTCAGGGTTGCCAAGTCTCCCGCTATGGCTTCCTGCCAGCAAATTGCTGTTTCCACTTCCACTCCTTTGGGTGGTATGACATCACTACCAGGGAAAACCTGAACATGAAGTTACATCACATCGCTCTAAGAGTCACTTGAAACTATGGTTTTACCATAGAGTTTCCGGTGATTCTTATAGTGATGTGATGTCTCTTCCAGTTTTTCCTGAAAGTGACACCATGCCACACATGACATTGGCACTTTCCTATGTTCCTCTCTCTGCCCGTCTCCTGCTGTGTGCCAGCCATAGGCTGGCAAGTGGCAGTGGCAACACTCCTTCATTTACACTTTGAATTGTAGAGACATTTTGGGAGGAAATAGTACAAGATCCATATTGAGGATTTCCCCCAACCTTGGTAACAGTGGGTGCATTCAGACAGCATGCTGGGAGCGGTGTAAATTGCTCTGGTCCAATGCGTTGTTTTTTTTAACCTGGAGAATCGCAATCACTGACCTCCTTGTTCCAGCACAGCCACATTGCTCCCCACCGGGAGCATGCATTGGTGGTTTTTCCCCCCTCTCAGCTTGAGCATGTGCACAGGCAGCCATCTTTAGAACTAAAAATTTCACGAGTGTGCAGAACAGCCATTTCCACACTTCCCTTTAAACTTTAAATGCAACTTTTACCCCCGAAACTGGCCTCTGTGAGATCCCAAACTCATCTAAATGCTTAAACTAGGCACCATTCAAACTTTGCTTTTATTAACTTAGGAGCAGAGCTCTGCCCATGCGCATACCTCTGAGGCTTAAAAAAAATGGCTGACGAAAAGCGGACGCCTGAGGCTTCCACGGCAGCTTTCCAGAGGGGAGGGGATTGAAGCACCCGGAAGTGGCTCAACACCAAAGTGATCAGATGACAGAAAAGTGTGGCTCAAAATGGAGAATTGGGAATACCACTTGGGTAAGTGGTATCAAAATACTCCATTTTAAAGGGGGTTTGATCCAGAAAGCAACAGCTGGGGATGGTGCACAGACGTTGGGCGTGTGAACGCGGATATAAAATCTGTTACTGAAGCATGCCGAAAGCAGTTCAAATGGTGCGTCTGAATGCACCCATTGTGTACCAAGCTGGAAGTGTCAAGAAGTTGCTGTTAAAATAAGAAAGTTTTACACTGATAACAACTGTACAGAAATATCCTTCCTTTTGTCCATTCCATGGAAAGGATGTTAAAAGTATTTTGTAGCTTCGAATGTTTTGTAACTGCATCCTATGTCAGATTACAAATTCCACATACTAGTAAGGAATGAGTGCCTCCACTTGTATGTGATGAAAGATCATGGTACCTTTAAGAAAAACCAAGAGTACTTTTTCTAAGTTTATGAACTTTGTGGGTTTTATTTGCTGTTGTAGGCATACAGAACACATTGTAGACATTTTCATTTCCCCCTGCCCTCCTTTTTTGCAATCATGGGAGCTAGATATGTTTCATTCATGAGACTCTCAATTTCAGTCTTCTAGAGAGACCTAAAAAATCACAAGCATTGAGATTAAATTGTGCTGCCAATATGTGAGAGAAGACACCCACACAGGTGACAAATTGCCCAAATATGGAACACCTGCATAGTGTTGCATATTACAACTGCCCTTTTAAAACTATACTTTCCCCTGTGGTAGAGGTCCAGGCAGGTTTGGTTTTCTCCACTGAGCTATCAGTACAAGTGTGCACAATAATCCCAATGATGTTACTGAGGGAGAAACCATAATTTAAAAAGTGGATTTATAATTTAATGAACTAGTTGTTACTGGCAGAACATTACTCATAGGAACTGATGCAAGGATGAGGCAGCATGATGTAGTGGTTAGGGATAGGCATGAACTGGGAAAATGTGGTTTCGTTCAGTTTGTGGTTCATGAGCCATGAACTGTCACAAACTTTTTGGAGCTAAACAAATTGGTTTGGTTTGTGATATGGTAGAATGCCTCCTGAGTGTGCTAGAGATACCAAACTCGCACAGAATCTCTGGCTGACTCTCCTCTACCTGTCCTCCGAGTCTGGTGATGATTGGATTTATGGGATCCAAGTTATGGCCCCCAAAGAAGTTGCCCCCAGGAAAGTACTTTCTGGGAAACGACAGGCAGAGGTTCAGGAATCAGTGTTCAGGAGCGTATGGAATTGATCCTATGCAAGCTAGAGACACCAAACTCTCAGTGGACCTCCAGCTAACTCTGCAAGCTTGGTGAGGATTGGATTTACGGGGTCTGACTTACGCCCCCCCAAAGAAGCTGCCTCCATCCTCCATTGTTTTCAATGGAAGGAAAAAAACAGCAGAAAAAGCACGGGCAGTAGAAGCCCAGCAGAACAGAATCAAAGTCCCTGAGAATCTCTGCAGTAGAAAATGAAGGTGGGGGGACATTTTTACTAAGCCCAGAAGAACCAGTGCTACAGTGGCACTGCAAACCCAACAGGACTAAGGTCAAACCAGGAAAGTGGTTTTGGGGGAAATGTCAGGCACAGGTTCAAAAGTATATAGAATGGATCCCTGCAAACTATATGTACCAAATGCACAGGAAATCTCACCCTGCCACCCACTCTTCAACAATCTCTTCAAGTCAGGGGTGGATTACCTTTCTGGGATCCCAGTTATGCCCCCCCCCCAAAAAAAAAGGTCCCCCCAGTGCTCTCTCTGGTAAAGATAGCTGCAGTTACAAGGGACTATGGAATGGCTCAGGAACAAGCCAGTGACACCAAACTCACAGGGAAACTTCACCTGGGCAGACCCTCCCAGCCAGACACTGGAAGCAAGGCAAGCATCCCCACTACACTTACAGCTCCCCCAAGTCTCCAGAGGCTGGCTCTGAAGGACTGAAAGGTAGTTCTGACAGGGGATCCCCAAAATAATCCCACAGCAGCTCAGTGGGCACCCTAGCCACGTCACACAAGCAAAGGAACCATTCCCTCAACTCTAATAGCACCCCCCCCGGGCTGAAACATCGTGATGTATTCTTCTACTCTGCAGAGCAAATGTCTGTATGGCTGATTGGGCCATCCACAATTCTCCAAAGGCAGATTTGGAATGACAGAAAGGTAGACATAAAATACAATTTCTCTACTATATTTAACAAAGTTATTTTATAATAGTTGTTCACATATCCACGTTGTTGTATATCCTTTTTGCATAAGCACACCATAGGTACAGAAAAAAGTGGGCTGACGAAACTCCCCGGAGTTGGCTTTCATTTCATTCACAACTTCATCTGAACACACTGAAGCACCGTGGTAATCTCTCTTGAAAACCTACTATTCATACTGTCTTCACATGATATTCCATGCCATGCTTTCAATTGCTAGAATGTATCCTCATCCATTTTACTGGAAAATCTTGTCCCGGGCATCTAAACATATCAATCTGCCTTGTTTAGTAGTTGTCCTGGGCTGTTACCATTTATATTGTACAGAAAGGTAGACATGACAAGGGTTCCAACAGGGGCTCCCCAAAGTAACCACACAATTGCTTGGTGGGCACCCCAGCTCCACTAGATAAGCAGGGGAAGTGTTCCCACAACTCTCACAGTACTCGTCCCAGGACTGAAACACCATGGTGTATCCTTCTACTCTGCAGAAGAAACACCTGTCAAGCCAGCTGGGCCAAGCAGATTTAGAATGATAGGAAGGCAGTCACAACAACACTTCTGACAGGTGGTCCCAAAGTAACCCCACAACAGCTTGGCAGGTGCCCCATCCCCATCAGACAAGCAAGGTAAGCGTGCCCACAATTCTCACAGCCCTGACCCTCAGGTTGGAAACACAGAGCCCTGACCCTCAGGTTGGAAACACACAGGTTCAGAGCACACCCATCAACTGCAGTGAACTCTTCTACTGTGCAAAGGAATGGAAACACACGTTGAGCTGGCCAGGCTATCCACAAAGCCTCTAAAGGCAGGTTTAGAATGACAGAAAGGCAGACATCCCCAGAGTTCCAACAGGGACTTCCCAAAGTAACCCCAAGGCAGCTTGGCAGGCACCCCTGGCAAACAATGGAACTCAGCAAGACATGCCCACAATGCTCCCAGGCCTCCTCAGTCTCAAACATGTAGATCCTCTGGTCACAGCCCACCCCTAGGCAACATTTCTGATTATTCCCCATTAGCAGAACACCATGTAATGTCACGTAGAGATACATCCTAGTCTACATGTTACAACAACATACTGCCTACTATTCTATTCCAGACAATTTGTAATTCATCAGTTTGGTGTAGATGTCTTAATATTGGTACCAGCTTATGAAACTGGATCTACAAATGTGACGCTTTATTGGACAATTTTACAATCTCTAGGTCTAAATTCTCCCCTTGGTTTAAGCTATTCAAAAGAGATCATGATAGATCTCCTTACTTAGTGAATATTACATCTCAAATCTTCAGAAAGGCACTTACCTCCATATGTTTTCAAAGAATGCCGACGGCTCTACTCATGGGGAGATATTCTCAAATACCACTGGCCTCATGTTCTTGTATATGCGGTGCCTCAGTTCCATTGTTCACTACATACTATTTTGTCCTATGTATACAGCAGTTAGATCTAGATTTCTTGATAATCTGCTAATAGGACAAAAATTTTCCTCTGACATTGACAAGCTGGTCTTTTTAATATCTGATACCGATCCGCTTGTCAGTTATAAAGTGTCTCTTTTTGCCTTGGCCACCAAAAAAATCAGGGCTAAGACTGCAGCTTTAGGAAATCAACCCTTTTAGACTAACTGGATTTATTATTTTACAATTTTACTGTTCATAACTGGTTCATATTTGTACAAAAATTCCTTTTAATCACTGTTCTACAGTTTTACTGTTCATAACTGGTTCTTATTTATTTGTGCGAAAATTCCTTTTAATCGCAGTTTTACCTATGTATGATTAGAATTAGTCTCCTTTTATTATCTTAATTCTGTATTGTGACGGCCTTTGGCTATATACACAATACAATTCTGGTATAATGGTATGTACAGAGAAGAGATCACCTGTTGTGAACTGTACAAATACAATGGAAAGGAATAGTCAAAGGGGGGCTTGCTTGTACAGGCAGATGTTTGTTGAGGTAGATCTTTGCTGAGATAGATGCTGTTCTAAGAGGTAGATGTTATGTTATGAATTAGATGTTGTTCCATGTGGTATGTGTTGGGTGACGGAGCCCACCCCCACCTGGCAGAGGCAGCTACCCTACCACCCAAGCACCAAGGGTGCAACCTGCATGCTGGATGACCTAGAGAGGAGGAGAAATTGGAGGGACATGTAGGGGGACAACAGGAGGCCTGGATCTTACTCTGTGAGGTCCAGAGAGGGGTAGCCCAGCAGGGGGAGATTGACCTTGAGGAAGATCAACTTGTCCACCCTGGCCAAGTCCAGGTGGGAGTGGTGGGGGATAAGAATGTCTCCAGGTGAGAGAACACCTGCTCGCTCTGGACACTGGTGGGAAGGCAGGAGAGGAGACTCAAGGCCACACAAGAGAGGTTGGGGCAGATGGAAGCCTTGCATGACCAGTACTCCAGGGAATTGTCAGAGACAGGCTCAGGGGAATCAGCAAGGAACTCCCTCACCATAATCTCTGCCGAATCGTCCACAATCGCACACCTGGCAGCCCCACTGCTGATGACCTCTCAGTTCACCACTGAAAACCGGTAGTGATGCTTCTCCCTGGTTGGGCTCTTTGAGGCAGAGGTGCCAAGCTTTTCTTCCACCCAGTGTTCCCTGTGCTGCCTGTGGCCTCTGCACTTCTTTACAGAGCTCAGGCTTCCATTGCACGAGCTGCGCATTCCAGAGAGCAATGCTGCCTTTTTTCTGGGGGTCATAGATACAGGCCAGCTTGTAATTCACCAGTTTGGTGTAGATTTTAAGAGCGGCGTACTCTAATTTGGAAAATCAAGTTTGATTCACCACTCCTCCACATGAAAGCCAGCTGAGTGACCTTGGGTCAGTCACTGTGTTGGCTTTGGCCAGTCACCACGAATACAATATACTAATCTAGGTGCAAAGTCCAAACCAAGCCGAGAAACTGTGCCAGGGGTCAGAATGCCGGGAGATCAGAATTCCCAGGAGCAATAAGCAGAGGCTGGCAGGGTCCTCTTCTGGGCTGACTCTGGGGGAGGCTGGGTTGCTCAGTGCCTTTTCCTCATCTGAGGAATAGTCAGCCTCAAGTGAGCCAGGACCCATGACAGTCACAGCTCTCTCAGAGCTGTTCCTGAAACAGCAATTCTCTCAGAGCTCTCTCAGCCCCACCTACCTCACAGGGTGTCTATTGTGGGAAGAGGAAGGGAAGGAGATTGTAAGCAGCTCTGAGACTCTGAGTGAAGGGTGGGGTATAAATCAAACTCTTCTTCTTCTTCCTCTTCCTCCACATCACAGAGAGGATACAACCTGGTGGGCCTGCCCACCTGCGACCTCTGTGCCAAGGCCTGGACCCATGGGAGAACAGTCATCGATTTGGGGGCCAGGTCCAGTGTGGAGGCCAGCACCCGGTCCAGTGCTCAAATCAGGGAGATGACTTGTCCCAGGCTGTCCATATGGGTGCAGAGCATGTCAAGTGGTGTAGCCCTGATAGTGCTTCCCAGCCCCAAAGCATCCTTCACCACCAGGTAAAGTGTGTGTGTCAAGCAGACAATGCCTCTGAGGTGCACAGCCTTCACTGCTGCCATCATCTTAGTGCTGGCATCTGTGACCATGTAGCCACAGATCATGTTGCCACCACCCACCCACCCACCCAGTCACTCAGGCTACTCTGTATCACACGGCAGTGATGTTTTCTGCTGTGTGGTCCACATCCATCCCCTCAACATGAAGCAGAACCACTTTGTAGCCCTGTGGCAGGACTGTCCCCTCCTGGGGCCATGCCCTGACAGTCAGGACAGAGTGGTTGCCACCAGTGAGCAGTGAGGGAGAGGCAGCTGTGCTGCTGGCTGCTTCAGAGATCTGCTGTGATGTGTAAGGTTCTGCCTTGTGCTCTGGGGAGTTGAGCCTTGACCATTGACATTGCAGAGAGGTGCATGGCGGGCAAGACTCATCAGCTCATGATCTTTTGCAAGAGGATGGCGTACTGGGGAGTGAGGTGTTGCAGCAGCTGGAGAAAGCCTACATCCTCCATGAGGGAGAAGGGTTGGCCATCCACAGCAATCATCTCACTGATGAGGCAAGTGACTGCTTCCTGGGCCCTCCAGATAGCCCTTCTGGATGTCCCTGGTGGTATCCCCAGGGGAATGACCTCTTGGTGCATCTCCTGCCTTGATGTCCCACCCACAGCATCCCGAGTGCGAGAAGCCTTTCTTGGAGGGGCCTCCTGCTCCCCCTCCACTTCTCCTTGTTGAGAGGGAGTGGGTCACTTCTTCCTCCCACTGGCTGCCACTCTTTCCCTGGTGGCAACATAGTGGAGTGCACCTTTTGCAGGTGCCTGTGGAGGATGGAGGAGGACAAGTGTTGGGGGTTTGCACACTTGGCACTCTGCTACTCAGGGGTGCAGAAGCAGCAACTGGGATTTGCGTGGAAGGGGAGGATGCTTCCCCCTCTCTGAATCACTGCTGTCAGACTCCTCCTTTCCAGAGAGTGTTAGCAACTGCTAGTCTCTGGGCAATGCTACTACTCTTGTCTCTGTGGAGAGCCCCAGAAACATATCAGGGAAAGGAGGCTCCAAGACACCTGGTGATGCCCTGCTAGGGCGGGCTCCAGTGGGCTGGCAGGATGAGCTTGGTGCCCAGGGACAGGGGCCCATGGTACAGGGGGCTGGAGGATATCTTCATCCCATGAGCATCCTTTGCACTCACTTTCACTCTCATGGCACAGAGGTGTTCACAATCAGGAGGAGTGGAAGGGTATAAAATGTGGGTCCTCAACATCGGCAGACACAAGGTGGCTTAGAGCCCTGAATCCACCTAATACCCCAAGCTCCACCAGGGGAGAGGAGTTCACAATCAGGAGGGTGTGGATTCTCAGCCAAGGCAACCAGTAACTAAGCCCCACTGCTTGGCATCAGGAGAGACAGGGTGGCTCAGAGCCCTGAGTCCACCTAACACCCTCAAACTCCAGTAGGGGAGAGGAGGTCACAATCAGGAGGGAATGTGCTCTGCTTTTAACAAGTTCCCTGCCTCTCTGTGTAACTGCCAACAGCAGAGAGGGTATGGAGTTGTATAGAGCATATATATATATAGCATTCTGACCCCATAGAGCAGAATTGGAACTCTGTTATTAGCAGTCAGCAGTGCTTGTTAAGCTTTGGAGGGCTCTTGTTGGTATTTCCATGGCTGGAGAATTCCAGGCTCCCAGTTGCTTTGGAGTTTTGTAAACAGTATAATTAAGCAGAGACAGTCTGTCTGGAAATGCATCCATTCACAAACTGCAATGAATGGTACCAAAGTTCATGAAATGTTCGTGCTGGGTGACCTTCCATGAACACCACTTTGCAAACCATGCACCACCCAAAATTTGTGATGAACTTTACTTCGTGAGTTGGTTCGTGCCCATCCATAGTAGTGGTTAAGGTGTTGATCTAGGAGACCCAGAATGAAATTTCCATTCTGCCCTGAATCTTGCTGGTTGAACTTGGGGCCTGTGTCTCTCTCTCAGCCTAACCTACTTAACAGGTTTGTTGTAAAGATAAAATGGAGAAATGAAGAATGATGTATACTTCCCTGAGTTCCATAGAGAAAGGAAAGAATGAAAATATACTAAATAAATTATCCTCGTCTTGAGAGTAGATAGGAAAATATGGGGATGGGTTAGGCACACTGACATACTGGGCCTCTGACTGAATGCCCATTCTGCAATGCCTCAAGGAAAGGGAAGAGAGGATCCTAACTTTACCTCAGGTCATCTAGTGTTGCCAATTTCCTGGTGTGGCCTGAAGTTCTTCCAGAATTACAAGCAATAGCCAGACTCATAGATTATTTCCCCAATAGGAAATGGAAAGTTCTTTGGAGGGCAAATTGTTCGGCATTCCACTGCTGTGGAGCTCCCTACTTTCCTTTTTCTTTTGGCCCCCTGAAGGGGATTTTTTTATTGCTTTTCTAAATCTACATACAGAAAAGAAAGAAAGAAACTACAATATACCGAAATATAGGGAAGGGGAAACTACTCTCTACAGGTGAAAGAAAAGAAAAACCTCTAAAACCCCAAGAATCAGTGATCATACAAAGCTTTTAAAACACTACCCTGCCTCTTGAATGCGAGTTGACTTTTGCCAAAAATGATCGTCTAGCTAATAAAACATTTCAATATTTCCCCCGCAATCCCAATTTCATAAAGAGCTGTGTCCTGCAATAAACATAATAAAGTATTCCAGAGAACAATAACAATCTACTTTTTCCCTCTTTCCCCTCTCAAATGATAGCCTGTTTTAGGGGCTACTGCCCCTAGCTTAGAGTCTAAGTCCTCATCAGAAGATCTAGTCTCTCCTTCTTTGCTCTCCCTGGTACTGTCAGGGGCTCCTTCTCCCACTCCTGGTGGCTGACCATGCTGACGCAGAAATTCACAAGCCTTTTCGACAAAGTCTATCCTTTCTTTGCCATTTGCATATCTGAAGATTAGCCCCTCGGGTACCAACCATCTGTAGGTGACTTTGTGGCTTTGTAAAAATAACACCAAGTCTCTATATTTCCTTCTCTTCTTTTTATCTCAAATGGAATGTCCTTCAGTACTTTAATCTCTTTGTCTTTCAGCTTCAAGGTAACTCCATTAGTTGCTTTCAATAGCTGATCTCTCACTTTTCTTCGGGAGAATCTTACTGTAACTTCCCCTGGCAGATTATTCTTTCTGATGAATTCAGAGTACGATCTAAAGACCGCATCTATTTTGCATTGAAGTTGATCTGACATCACCTCTGCCAAGGAAGTCAACAAGTCCCCCACAATCTGTCTCAGATTCTCCCCTTTCTCTTCCTTAATCCCTTGAAGTCTCAAGACATAACTCGCCCTTTCCATTTGCAGCTGTAACACATGAGACTCTTTGATTTGACACTTCTTTTCAAGTGCCTGCAGTTTTTTATTCACCTTTTCTGTGCTGGAACCAATCTCTTTAAGCTCCTGCTCTGCTTTTTTGATTTTCTGTGTGTTTAACACCGTTTGTGCTTGCTGCGCATCCAGCTTAGTATCAATAGCTGTGATTTTCTCCAGCAGAGGGCACAGAGCCTCCAACAGCAACCTTTGGAGTTCCGCACAGAACTTGAAGGGCTGGAACTTCCTGAAGAAGGTTTAACTTTCGCTAGTTTATCCTTAGAGTCTTTTGGTGGTGCCATGTTTGAGGATTGTTTACGTTTTATAAAAGTTTGACAAAGTCTCTGGAAGTTCTTAATCAAAACGGTAAGCTCTCACAGTCTATTTCCATTCATCCACTTTTTACTGCTGCCCCCCCATTTCTGGCTTAGCAGGGGGAAGTCCCCTCCCCTCTCGTTTCCTTTTGGGGGAGCACAGTCTTTGCAGGTGGTTCTCGTTTATATTCCGACTCACATTTTTACCGATTTTCTCTCGGCATTCATAATTGCTTAATCACCGTACGCTTGCTCTGCTGTGCTGATCTTGTTCCCATTCGGGACGCTCTACGGCTGGCCCGTCAGGGCTTGGAGGAACCCCTCCTCTTCAGCTTGTCTTGTTGGGGGGTGTTCTCTAGTGCCCCTTGGCTTGGAGTCCAACCCAAGGACTCCTGGGGTGGTGCGGACGATCACGCCCCCACCCAGCCATAGGCGCTGGCAGGCTTCTCCCGGAGCCCCGGGAGAAGATGACTACCATGGCGATCGCCAAGACCAGAAGTTCCAGCTCCCTACATTCCTCAAATTCTGTCATCCCCAGGACCCATCCCCACATTATTTTCCCAAGGTGAAATGTCCTGAAGGGTCTATTGGCCCTCCTATGGGGCTCCATGTGCACGCAAAATTGTTCACCTGAAACCCCAGCTTGGGAAAACGATGTGGGGATGAAAGATCTTCCTTCACCTTTTCTGTGGTTCTGAGGCAAATTGGGCCCCAGTGCACTTGGGAACACCAGTTCTCCCGTGTCTCATTTAGCTATGCAGAATCAGGTTGGGGGAACCTAACGCATGGCTAAATGTATCATCTAATTTGGGCCTTAAGGTTCCCCAGTGGGGCAAATAGCTGCTACTTAGGACAACTTCAGATCAAGAAAAGGGTGCAGGGTGGAGTGAGAAGAGGCTTAAGATCTCTTTATCTAGGTACAAGAGTCTTGATATGAGTTGGGTCTCCATATGCTTTGGAATCTAAGGTTCTCCCAGAATAACTTATAGTGCAATAAGGGCCTCAGAGCTTTTGACTAGCCTAAGTTCACTCCAGTGGGCTTCATAGCAGAACAGTGATTCACCCCAGGTTCTTCCAGATCTTAGTCTAACTACCACACTTCAGTAGGGAATGAAATGTATCTCTTGTCACAAGGATTTGTGGGTGGGTGACCACTGGGATTGATCACCTATAAACCAGAGATGTTTTCATGAGGAGCAAATTCTGCGGGTGTACAGAGTGCTTTATAGCTTCCTGCATTTCTGTGTCTTCAACCAATAGTTCAATACATTTTAAAAGCAATATGGTATTATCACCTCAGAGTTACCCAGGCCTGGATGCTTGCTACTGTTCAACAGCACCCATGAAACCCAGTGTGGTGGAGTGGCTAGAATTTCAGATTAAGATCTGAGAAACCCAGGTTCAAATTCCTGTTCTGCCATGGAAATTCACTGAATAATGGTGAACCATCATTTACTCATGGTCTAACCTACCTCACGGGGTTATTGTGAAGACAGAATGGAGGAGAGGAGAATGACCTACTCTGCTTTGGGTAAATGAGGTAAATAAATAATAAATATAGCTGAAGATTGGGGTCATATATAAAGTTGGTGGGTGGGAAGGAGAAAGGAAGCAGGGGAAAGTGAGAGTATGGTGGCTACCAGGAGGAGAAAAACAGGAAATAGTGTGGGGCAAGTCAGGTGCCCTCTGCAAGTCTTTACAAGTCCTCTGCTTGCACCTTTCTAAACTAAAACTTTTAAAATGGAAAACCTCAATAAAAGTAAAGAAGACAAACAATTCTGCACTGCCTAGTTCTAGAGGTATCCCTAGGCAGGTTTCAACAGAGTTTTGTGTTCTTGAATCATAACCTAAGCCCTGTTTTCTCCAACCTGGGGAAGAACTAAAGGTTCAGCCATGTTGGCTTCCTCCCTTTAGACTCAAACAGTCCTAGCAACAACCTTACTCTGAACTATTGGCACCTAACTACCCTGGGAGTCAAACTGATATGTTTTATGAGCACTGAATTCATGCATTTGAATGTCTGGCAAGCTTTTTTTTTTTTTTTTTAGCAAAAGCAAAAACAAGAGAGCTAAACAGTTAACCACAAGAAATTGCTAAGTACCTGTGAATGATAAAAACATGGAAGAGATTATATTCATCTAGGCAGGAAAGAGAAGTTCCTTCCAGACAACCTTAAGACCAATATAATGAACCATTGATTAGGCAGGGGGGTGGATTAATTTTGCAACAGAGAGCATCAGACCATGACAGGAAACAAGGTGTCTGAGTGGCAAAGAGGAGAGAATTTGGTAGGTCTAGTTTCGGATTGGGTTTTTACACAACCTGACCACATTTATAATGGCAGTTAAAGAAAGCAATATTAAAAGAAATTGCATTTTCTGTATTCAAAGTTCAGAGATTTAGATGCAGAATTTCCCCCTAGTTTTTAATATTTCTGTTTTCATTTCTTTTAGTTATCATTCATCTGGTTTGTTGGTTTAAATGAAAAATACATTTCTAACTGCAATTTTAAAAATGTCTATCCATACAGCTGAAATTTTAGAGGTTGTTTCCCCACACCCAAGGGATATTTCCTGCCAAATTTCAGACAGGAAAAAGTGTCCCAGTTTTCAAAACACATTTCTTGCTGTAATCTGTTTCCATTCAGTTGGGATTGTTGATCACCATTCAGTGACTGTTGTAATTTAGAGATGCATCCTTATAGGGACATAGAGGATGGGAGATTACAGACGATTCCTGTTAGCTAGTGGGTAGAAGATGCCGGCAGTAGGAGTTAGAGGGCATTCAGGCATGCAAGAAGAATACTGTGTTTGTTTGGCAATAAACTAGTATATTTACTTTTATTCTGGCGTGTGCCTTATATGATCGAGCCCTAACTTAGCACTGGGAAGACACTGTCAGGGATTCCATCCCTCGCCTGAGGGTCCATCTGCCAGAAATTTGGCATGGAAGGCACTAGTTTAAATGCGAATTATCACTTTGCAAGAGGGTAGACGCAAATATTTGGTACCCACAGAATGCCCACAGCACAGGGAGGAGTTTGGCACCCCAGTTAAGCAGTTAGGGCAGGCAGAGTTATAAAGTGGGCACATATACTTGTCTTGTTACCCAAAGCAGTCAGGTAGAATTACAGAAGAGCCAGAGGAAGGCATCTGGCACTTTCCAGACACCCAATCTGTCCCTTAGACTCAGGTGCAAAGTCCTGTTCAAAGCTCAGAGGGAAAAACACAACAGTTTATTTATTTATTTATTTATTTATTTATTTATTTATTTATTTGACTTATATCCCACACTCGCTGCATGGCAGGCTCAGGGCAGGTTACATCAAATTTGATAAAAATACAATATACACATTTAATATAATTAAAACACTAGTAAAATACCACAATGGCCTTCATCTGGTGCCATTGTCATTGACATTAAAACCTCACCGATGCCAACTCTGGTATGCAGTTCTGATCCATTGAGGGGAGGCCCAGTAAAGAGGAAGGGAGGTCCATAGCCCTAGTTAAAAGCCTGGTGGAAGAGATCCATCTTGCAGGCCCAGTGGAACTGTAAAAGGTCCTGCAGGGCCCTGATCTTGAATGGGAGCTCATTCCACCAGGTAGGGGCCAGGTGGCCACGCCAGGGGCTATGAGAAGATGTTGACTGGCAGATTGTAAAGCCCTTCGGGGCTCATAGAGGGAGAGGCGGTCTGGCAGATATGTGAGTCCCTGGCCATATAGGACTTTAAAGGTAAGCACCAACACCTTGAAATGGATCTGGAACTCAATAGGCAGCCAGTGCAGTTTGCGCAGCACCGGGCGGATATGGGCCTGCACAGGCTGCAACATTAGTATCTGTGCTGCTGAACTCAAGACAAAACATGATCCAGTGGAGAAGGAAATGGCAACCCACTCCAGTATCTTTGCCAAGAAAACCCCATGGACAAAAGGCTAAAAGACATGATGCTGGAAGATGAGCCCCTAAGGTCAGAAGGTGTCCAAGATGCTACTGGGGAAGAGCAGAGGACAAGTACAAGTAACCCCAGAAAGAGTGAAGTGGCTGGGCCAAAGCTGAAAGGACACTCAGTTGTGGATATGTCTGATGGTGAAAGGAAAGTCTGAAACTGCAAAGAACAATACTGCATAGGAACCTGGAATGTAAGATCTATGAATCAAGGTAAGCTTGACATGGTCAAAAATGAGATGGCAAGACTGAACATTGACATGTTGGGAATCAGTGAACTAAAGTGGACAGGAATGGGTGAATTTAACTCAGAAGACCATTATATCTACTACTGTGGCCAAGAATCCCATAGAAAAAATGGTGCGACCTTTATAGTCAACAAGAGAGTGAAAAAGGCAGTAATGGGATACAGTCTCAAAAATGACAGAATGATCTCCGTCCGAATCCAAGGGAAACCATTCAACATCACAGGAATCCAAGTCTATGTCCCAACCACTGATGCAGAAGAGGCTGAAATGGACCAGTTCTTTGAAGACCTACAACACCTCCTAGAACCAACACCAAAAAAGATATTCTTATCAACATAGAGGACTGGAATGCTAAAGTAGGAAGTCAAAAGGTAACCAGAATAATGGACAAATTTGGCCTTGGAGAACAAAATTAAGCTGGGCAAAGGCTAACAGAGTTTTGTCAAGAGAACATGCTGGTCATAGTGAACACTCTCTTCCAACAATCTAAGAGGCGACTCTATACATGGACATCACCAGATGGGCAACACCAAAATCAGATTGATTATATCATTTGCAGTCAAAGATGGAGAAGCTCTATACAGTCAGTAAAAACAAGACCTGGAGCTGATTGTGGCTCAGATCATGAGCTATTCATTGCAAAATTCAGGCTTAAACTGAAGAAAGTTGGGAAAACCAGTAGGCCATTCAGGTTTGACCTAGGCATGATTGTAATTTTGGCCCCTTGATGTAAGAATGAATACACATAATGGATTGGACTTTGTAAATTACTTCATTTGAAAGAATGGAATAAGGAGAGATACCTTTGATCTTTTGGAAGAAGCATCCACAAAAAGTGATTTACTCTGGAGAACTTCGTCATCACCATTACCATCACCTTGTTGTGTAAAAGACTTCTTGTTCTTCTGTACAACCTATTATGCCATAGTGCAATGAGATTTCACATTATTAACATATGATATGATATAAGCACTATTTTGTACATTGTACAGGACACAGCAATCAGCACCATCCCAAAGAAAAAGAAATACAAGAAAGCAAAGTGGCTGTCTGATGAGGTTTTACAAATAGCGAAGGAAAAAAGGAAAGCGAAAGGCAGAAATGAAAAGGAAAGATTTACCCAACTGAATGCAGATTTCCAGAGAACAGCAAGGAGAGATAAGAAGGCCTTCCTGAATGAACAATGCAAAGTAATAGAGGAAAACAATAGAATGGGAAGGACTAGAGATCTCTTCAAGAAAATTGGAGAAATCAAGGGAACATTCTGTGCAAAGCCGGCCATGATAAAGGACAAAAATGGTAGGGAACTAACAGAAGCAGAAGAGATTAGGAAGAGATAGCAAGAATACACAAAAGATTATACATGAAGGACCTCAATGTCTTTGACAACCATGACGGTGTGATCACTGACCTTGAGCCAGATATTCTGGAGTGTGAAGTCAAATGGGCCTTAGAAAACATTACTAACAACAAAGTTAGGGGAGGTGATGGTATCCCAACTGAGCTATTCAAAGTCTTAAAAGATGGTGCTGTTAAAGTGCTGCACTCCATATGTCAGCAAATTTGGAAAATGCAACAGTGGCCACAGGATTGGAAAAGGTCAGTTTACATTCCAATCCCAAACTGTCACACAATTGCACTCATTTCACACGCTAGCAAGGTCATACTCAAGAGCCTACAAGCTAGGCTTCAACAGTACATTAATAGAGAACTGCCAGAAGTACAAGCTGGGTTTTGAAGAGGTAAGAACATAAGATTTTAAGAGAAGCCAATGTTTGATCAGGCCAATAGCCCATCAAGTCCAACACTCTGTCACACAGTGGCCAAAAATACCAGGTGCCATCAGGAGGGACATCAGTTGGGTCAGGACACTAGAAGCTCTCCCACTGTTGCCCCCCCAAGCACCAAGACTACAGAGCATCACTTGCCCCAGAGTTCCTATCCATACCTTGTGGCTAATAGCCACTGACGGATCTCTGCTCCATATGTCTATCTAATTTCCTCTTGAAGCCTTCCATGCTTATAGCTGCCACCACATCCTGTGGCAGTGAATTCCATGTGTTAATCACCATTTGGGTGAAGAAGTACTTTCTTTTATCTGTTCTAGCCTGACTGCTCAGCAATTCCATTGAGTGCCCACAAGTTCTCTCTTTCCTATTAAATATAAGTTCTCTGTTTCCTATTAATTAGCCAGTTTTTGATCCACAAAAGGACTTGCCCTTTTATCCTGTGACTATTGAGCTTACTCAGGAGCCTTTGATGAGGAACTTTATCAAAAGCTTTCTGGAAGTCAAGGTAAACAATATCTATTTGGTTCCCCTTGTCCACGTTTGTTCACTCTCCCAAAGAACACTAACAGGTTAGTGAGACAAGCTCTTCCCTTACAGAACCCATGCTGAGTCTGCCTCAATAGTTTTTGTTCATCAATGTGCCTACTCATTCTTTCCTTAATAACAGTTTCCACCAACTTACCTGGTATTGACATCAGACTGACTGGTCTGTAATTTCCCGGATCTCCTCTGGAACCCTTTTTAAAGATGGATAGAGGAACTAGACATCAAATTGCTAACATTTGCTGGATTATGGGTAAAGCAAGGATTATGGCTAAAGCAAGGGAGTACCAGAAAAACATCTACTTCTGCTTCATTGACTACACTAAAAACTTTGATTATGTGGATCACAACAAACTATGGCAAGTCCTTAAAGAGACGGGAGTACCAGACCACCTCACATCTCCCGAGAAACCTGTATAAGGGTCAAGAAGCAACAGTTAGAACTAGATATGGAACAATTGATTGGTTTAGCATAGGAAAAGGAATATGACAAGGATGCATATTGTCACCCTGTTTATTTAATTTATATGCAGAGTACATTACATGAAACACTGGCCTGGATGAATCACAACCTGGAATTAAGATTGCTGGGAAAAACATCAACAACCTCAGCTATGCAGACGATAGTACTCTAATGGCAGAAAGTGAAGAGGACTTAAAGAGCCTCTTGTTGAGGATGAAAGAGGAGAGTGCAAAAGTTGGCTTGAAACTTGACAGCAAAAAAACTAAGATCATGGCATCTGGCCCCATCACTCCTTGGAAAGTAGAAGGGGAAATCATGGAAGCAGTGACAGACTTCACGTATCTGTGATCCAAGATCATTGTAGACGGTGACTACAGCCATGAAATTAAAACATGCCTGTCCCTTGGGAAGAAAGCTGTGGCAAACCTAGACAGTATATTAAGAAGTAGAGACATCACCCTGCCAACCAAAGTCCATATGGTTCAAGTGATGGTATTCCCAGTAGTAATGTATGGCTGTGAGAGTTGGACCATAAGGAAGGTTGAGCGCCGAAGAATAGATGCTTTTGAATTATGGTGCTGGAGAAGTCAATCCTAAAGGAAATCAACCCTGACTGTTCCCTGGAAGGCCAGATATTGAAACTGAAGCTCAAATACTTTGGCCACCAAATGAGAAGGGAGCAGTCACTGGAAAAGACACTGATGCTGGGAAAGATTGAAGGTAAAGGAAGAAGGGGACGGCAAAGGATGAGATGATTAGGCAGTTATCGATGCAACAAACATGAAATTAAGCAAACTCTGGAAGACGGCGGAAGACAGGAGGGCCTGGCATGATGTGGTCCATGGGGCTGTGAAGAATTGGACTTGACTGTGTGACTGAACAACAACAACAAATAATGAATGGACTTTTTCAGCTTATCTTTGGCTAGCATATCTCTGTTATTGTATTTACTCACTCAAAATTATCGTATTTGTATATTATTTCTTTTAAATTTTAATGTATATTGGTATCACATTTCAAACTGAAAGTCATGGATGTGTAATATCTTGTTTTGTGTTATGCTGGTCTATGACTGTAATAAAGAATACTGTTGTGGAGCATGAAGCAATCCTCCACTTAATGTACAGATTATACAAACCACAACAGGAATAAAAACAGGCAGTCTGGAAGTAGTGCACAGCCAACAGTCCCACAATGGGGGAAAAGGTAAACGTCTGCTTCATAAATCAGCAAAGGCACAGACCCCCTGAGCTCAGAGTTGTTTCCAAAACCATATTTTGGGAAATCTGTTGGGCTTGGCTGGCACATCATCCTGGCATGAGATTAGACTTTTGCACCTCAGCATAGAGCAGTGATCCCCAACATGGTGCCAGTGGGCACTATGGTGCATGCTGATGGATTTCCTGGCACCCATTTTCTAATTCTCCGAAGTACCTCTTCCCCAAATAAAATATTCTGTCCTGGCTCCAGTACCCACTGGCAGCCATTTTGTGGTAGTGCCCACTCACCATTCTCAGAATTCCTGAAGTGCCTGCAGGACGTTGTAAAGCTTCTGCTCTGTCATCTATGCTGTCATCGTTATTCCCACTCACACTTTTTAAACTAAACAGTACTTTGGCAGGGGAAATGCCTCAGGAAAACAGTGCATCAATTTTGAAGGTGCCAGCTCTTGTAAAAGAAATAAAGAGCTGCCTCATTTATATAGACTTGCATACCTCAGGTTGATAAAGAGAGGAGGAAAGTCCTCATTCAGGTTCTTGTTACAACTTGATACAGTTTCTCACTAATTGGTAATATAATTTTTCCATACAAGAGTAACCATGAAGACTGTCCTAGGCCTCCCTTCCTCCCTACACACAAACACATACACACAAACACACACACACACTCTTTATTGCCATGCAAAGCCGCTGCCAACATATACTCTGTTGACTATTTATGCGTAGCAAGTTAGGCACATATGATTATAATGTTTTTTTCCCCAACACACAAGTGCTTTCTATACAAGAAAAGTGCCATGCCAAAGAGGCTGTAGCTGTATCATTCTACCTGAAACAAGACGGCTGCAAGATCCATTTCAGGAACATTGTTCACTGCTTCACTTACATAAGTCGTTCAAGACAACAGTGTGGTACTTGAGTAATTTGAATGGAAATGTCAAGTTTTCACAGCCTATGATTAGAGGTAAGTGCCCTGCTATTATACAGTAGTTCTGTCAAGTAGACTGGGCTGAGTACATGTCACGACCTCCTCTCAGCAAATGCTTCTCTTTCTCTGTTCACTGTGAAGATTTCCACCCCCAGAGTTACTGCTCCAGTCCCGCAGTGAACAAAACAGGCAACACACACGCTTTAAAAAGGCACCAGAAACCCAATTTGGATAAATGCTTTGCTTTGTGCTTAAAAGGACTAGCATTATCATTCTTCACACATCGATTAAAATGGTCTTATGTTATAATTTACAAAATCATTTCACACTTATTTAAACCTTAGCTGGCTCTATCCTGAACACCTTAAAGAGAGAAAATCCACTCACCCCAATTTCTCTGAGATCCATGCCTCAGTGAGGACTTCAGGGGTATGGACAATAGGATTTTCAGCTTAACAATGTAATCCACTGGTTTAACAAGGCAAGGTGCAAGTTATACCATGTATGTTATAGATATATGCAATAGATTTGGTTAATTCCGAGGGAGCTGGCCTTTTCTTAGTCACAGAGGCTTATTGGAGAACTGATTTTCAAAACGCCTTCTAAAATAAAGCCATACAGAGTTATATATTCAGTTAAAACATGTAGGAACTAGAGTTGATATGGCACAATTTTTACAATTTACATGAGTATAATGAGGAAAACTGGCATTTTTAATCTATTCTATAAAATGTTTGGGCTGCCATTTTAAAATAACGTGTACTCTTTTTTTGCATGCTATGGTGAACTTGCCCTCTTCTGTCCCTCGCATGCAAGATTTTCCCTCAGTTTTTTCTTCCTTTCTGGCTGAGCAGCCCCTTTATCTATTTTCTCCTTATTTGAAGGATTATGGCTATCCCATCATGTCACATTATTATATTTTGATGCTGGCTCAACCCAGGAAGTTGAGGTAAGAGACAACATCACTTCCTTAATTTGTACTTCTTAAAATGGCACTTGAGAGGCTTTTGAAAGTTCAAAAATAAATGAAATATTTTATTCAACATAGAGGGGGGAAAATCAGGTGAAATTGGGCTAAAATGTCTGAAATGGATCAATAATAACTCTGAAGTAACTTAGTAATTTCACCAACTCCAGTTAATATGTTTTCAGCAAGTGAGAGTTTTAAGCTTTTCACAGATAACTTAGAATCTTTGAGATGAGAGGCTTTTGTTTCAATGTCTGTTAAACTCTCCAGTATATGTTCTTGAGTTTAACTGACTCTTCAGGTTTCAGAAGGTAGGTGTTAAGTATGAGACGTAAGTCAGATCTTAACTAGTGATTCAGCTTTATTCCATTCAACAGTAAACCAACACAAGGAACAGTGGAGCAACAGGCTCCCTTTTTAAACTATCTGGGCTATAGTAACCATGCCCTTAAACAAGTTAATAACCAATGAGAAAAGAAAGATAACAACCAATAGATTTCATTCCCTCTGAAACAACTCCAGTTACTCTGATTGGCTTGCTTCGCACAGCAGCCAATCAGATTGTTCACTTTAAGATACCTTCACAAACTTCAAGCTCATACATATTATTACAATACATAACATTCCTCCCCGCTAAGAAGGGTCAATCCCTGAGCAAACATACTCTTTTAAGTATGCTGGATGGCTTCAGGTTCTTTCTGACCGTCTTAATGGTTCTGCATGAGGCTGTGCCTCTGTATCCCTGGAGCTGCTGCTTTCTAATGGGGGGGTTGTTTCTAAGGGACTGGATTTGTCGGACTGCTGCCTGGTTCTCAGCTCTATGGGGGTCTCTACATCCCTAGGCCCAGAACACTCTTCTGTGCTCTGATGCTCAATTGGTCTAGGAAGGGGGCTAGGTCTTACTATAGATTCTTCTGGCTGTGCCTCGGCCTAGCACTGTCACAACTGGTCTATGTGCTGCCATAATGTTTTCCCATCAGGGGTACGGACGATATAGGACAATGTTCCTGTGACCTCGCTGACTGTAGCTGGAATCCACAAGTGGCCCTCTCCATAGTTCTGTGCGAATACAGCATTGCCAACTTGTAAAGAGCTGGGTGTGTCCAATGCCTCTGTCTGTGGTGGTGTGTCAGGGGTGAGGTCAGGGTGCATCCTATCCAGAAGTGAAGCCAGGCAATGGCCCATAAGGAGCTCTGCCAGGCTCCTTCCTGTTGCTGTGTGCGGAGTGATATGTTGATGCAACAGGAAGGATGATAGCTTCTGGTTCCAGTTGCCCTGTGTCATTCTGCGGAGCGCTTCTTTTGTAGTCCGGACCATCCTCTCTGCCTGCCCATTTGTGGCTGGATGGAATGGAGCCAATGTTATGTGCTTAATTATGTTCATTTTTATAAAGTCTTGGAATTCTGAGGAGGTGAACTGCATCCCATTATCAGATACAATGGCGTCCAGCAGGCCGTGTGTTGCGCTAAGCCAACATAATGCCCTAATCACAGTGGTTGAGGTCATTTTGGTCATCTGAATAACCTCTAACCACTTAGATTAGGCGTCCACAACTATTAAAAATGGCCCTGCAAAGTTGACGTGCAAGCAGGACCACGGCCGATGTATGTTTCCCCAGTGCTGTATAGGGATGTGTGGGGAATCAGGCCTTGAGAGCTGGCACGGTTGACAAGCTTGGACCCAGTGTTCTATGTCCTGGTCAATGTGCAGCCATCACACATAGCTCCGTGCAAGAGCTTTCATACGGACAACTCCTGGGTGACCGGCATGTAGGGCCTCTAGCACCTGCTCTCTTAAGTTCAGAGGGACCACCACCCTACTTCCCCATAACAAGCAACCTTTAGGAGCTGATAGCTCTTGCTGTCAGGTGCCATATGGCTTGAACTCTGCCTCCAAAGGGAACCACCGGTCAACCCCTCCACACCCAGTTGAGCACCTGGGCTATAGTGGGGTCCTTGGATGACCCAGCCGCAATGTCCGAGGCATGTACTGAAGGCTCAGGAAGATCTTCAATCGCCGGGACTTCATAGGCTGGCACAGGGTTGGTGGCTGACCACGGGATCGGACATCAGCTTAGTGCACCGGCATGTCCGATAGCCTTGCCTGGCCAGTGGATAAGTTCAAAATCATAAGCTGATAGAAACACAGTTCACCTCAGCATTCCAGGAGACAATATCTGTGGAGTCTGCCAGTGTGGAACAAAGAGTCCCAACAGAGGCTTATGGTCTGTAACTATCAAGAACCTTCACCCATACAGAAAATTGTGGATTTTTTTAATACCCGCAACCAGGGCGAGAGCCTGTCAATTTGTGCATAATTTCATTTGGCGGGCAATAGTGTCCGAAATAATAAGCAACTGGCGCTTCCCACCCATTTTCCATGATGTGGCTGAGAACAGCGCCAATGCCAAAGGGAGATGTGTCAGCAGCGAGAACCAGGGGCTTGTGCTCGTCAAAGTGAGTGAGGATGCTATTGGAAACTAGCAGCTCTTTTATAGCCCTGAACGCCATGTTCTGCCGTGTCCCCCACTCCCATTTAGCCCCTTTTCCCAGCAACCTGTGTAATGGTTCGGCAACTGATGCTTTATGAGGTAGAAACGTGTGATAAAAATTTTATATTCCTAGAAAGGATTGCAGCTCTTTTTTTGTTTCTAGGTTTAGGTACATGTTGGATCGCAGCTACTTTGGACTCGATTGGGTGCACCCCCTTTCCGTCTATTAGGAACTCAAGGAATTCCATTTTTTTACCCCTAGCTGACACTTGTTCTTTTTGACCTTGAGACCTGCTTCTCTGAATCGACCCAACACAGCCCTGAGGCATCCCGCCAACTCCGTTTCATTTGCCCCTGCAACCAGAACGTCATCAAACTATGGAACCACTCCTGGCATGTCTCAGAGCAATTCCTCCATTAACCCCTGGAAAATTCCAGGTGCCACATTCACTCCAAGGTGGTTAACCCTGAATGCCCCCCTATGGGTAACAATGATTTGTGCCTCGGCTGCTACCGAGTCCACGGGCAACTGCTGGTATGCCTGAGCAAGATCAAGTTTTGCAAACACTTTCCCACCTGCCAGAGATGCCAAGCCATGGCTAATCACTGGCACAGGATATGCATGTTGTTGCAGGGCCTGGTTGATGGTACACTTATAGTCAGCACAAATTCTGATAGACCCATCGAGTCTAACCGGTGTTACAGACTGGTTCAATTACACGTTGTGCCACAAGTTTGTCAAGTTTGGCTTCAATTCTTGGTCTCAGAGCGAGGGAAACGCGCTGATACTTCAGGCGAATGGGCATCACTGAGGGGTCCAAATCAAAAGTCACAGGTGACCTCGTATACTTCCCCAGTGACCCATCAAATACAGCAGGAAATTCCGCATAAATTTCACTCAGTTTACTCAGGCTCACTTCATTCACCCCAGTAACAGCAATACCTAGGGCTTCGAACCAGTCCAGCCCTAAGAGACTGGACCTGCACCCTACAGCAACCAGGAGGCTCACTATTCTTCTGAACCCCCTAAACTGTACCTCAAATGATGCTGCACAGGCCATGGGAATGCATCGACCCTGGAAATTGGTAAGATGGACAGAACTGCTTGTCAAATGGCGATGGCTCCTCATAGGAAACAGCTGCTGCAGTGTCTCCATTAAGATGATGGGCATTGCTGACCTGGAGTCAAACTCCATCTCACACGACTCTCTGTCCAGCAGGACTGCCACCTTGATCTTCTTCTTTGTCCGCGTTTCAGTGTTCAAGATGGTTGTGGGACAGGAACAGCATGAAGTCTTGTGGCATTCCGCTGGCTTTGGATGACTCTCGTCTCACGCTCTCCGGTTTTGTCTTGGGGATGATGGGGGTGACCTTTTCTTTGTAGCAGCTCGGCATACTTGGGCCAAGTGGCCTCGATTGTCATAGTTTCTACACTTTAGGTCTTGGGTCCAACAGTGTTCATGGTTTCTGCCACAGCCTGCACAGGCTTGCCTTGGTGCTGTCTTCTCACTACGTCGTTTAGGCCTCATCACCCTGGTCTTGTGGATGTCCTCTGGTTCACCCTCAGAGTCACTCACATACTCATGGTGCATGGCCTTCTCAGATCGAAGACTGGGAGGACTAGTCGGCTGCTGCACCTCCTCTTGGCTGCTTTGGTTGCGATAGCTTCAGCATAGGCCATGGCATAGGTCAGCTCTGTCTTCTCAAATAATCTTTGCTGCAGCCTCTCATCCCTCATGCTGCACACCAGCCAGTCGAGCAACGCTGCCTCTAGGTCGGGGAAGTTGCACATTCTTGCGGTTTTCTGTAGTGCTGTAATGTAGTCGGCCACCGACTCACTCGCCCCTTGGTCTCGCTTGTAAAAAGCATGATGGCAGGCTATTTGAGAGGGCTTAGGGAAAAAGTGATTTCAAAGTTTGCTCTTAATGTCTACCTAGGAGACCGTCAATATGTCTGTGGGCACCACCAGAAATCATGCCATGTTGAAGACAGTTTGCCCATACGAGCTGAGGAGCATCACTGTCTTTGTGGCTTCTTCATCAACCTGGTTAGCCTGCAGGTGGAACTTGAACCGGGTATTGTATGAGTCTCAGTCTTCCAGCTCTGGCTCGAATGCCTTGAATCTCGTGCTGGCTGCCATCCTCGTAGCCAGCAGTGGTGGTGGGTTGGCAGGGTGAAGGTTTACAGTGGCTGGGGTCCTGGATGTCTCTGGATGTGGTGTCGGTTGCTCAGCGGGGCTGCCTACCCACTATAACCCAGATCTCATTATTGTCGCCAATGTTAAGTATGAAACGTAAGTCAGATCTTAACTAGTGATTCAGCTTTATTCCATTCAACAGCAAACCAACACAAGGAACAGTGGAGCAACAGGCTCCCTTTTTAAACTATCTGGGCTATGGTAACCACACCCTTAAACAAGTTAATAACCAATGAGAAAAGAGAGATAACAACCAATAGATTTCATTTCTTCCGGAACAACTCCAGTTACTCTGATTGGCTTGCTTCGCAGAGCAGCCAATCAGATTGTTCACTTTAGGATATATTCACAAACTTCAGGCTCATAGATATTATTATAATACATAACATTAGGGATAAACTACCAAGTACCCAAATTACTTATCCTTAAAGAAACCAGGGAATGCTGCACTCTATAGAACTATTTTCCTTTTCAATGGGCAAGGAATTACTTCTTTAAACTAGAAGCTCTGTCCCTTTTTCTGGCCTGGATGAGGGTCTTCAGCAATCTTCCCTCTCCTGCTTGCCAACCTTCCCAGGCCTCAGTCAGTGCTAAACTGAATTATCTTCAGCAGTCAGTTCCTCACTCTTTCTTCTCAACTGACACTATCCAATGAAATCTGTTTGAGCAGCCTGTCACTCAAAGACTCTCTGGGTCTGCGAAGCATTAACCTTTCACAGTCCATCACATGTTTATACATCACTTCTGAGCTTTTAAAGCACAGTCCATCACACATGTTTGAAGCTCTGAGGGGTGCACAGCATGTTCTATGTAAACAAGGATATTCTTGGTTTACTTCAGTGTTGAGCAAGGCTTCCTCAGCGTCATGTTGAGAAACTGCTGCATGCATGGACATCTATCTGCATCTGCACGGGTGTTTGCAGGAGGAGTAATGTGCACAACATGACAGTCCTGTTTCTTGTTTTGAGGCCTTCACAAGCAAGGAATGATACTGTTTTACTTGTGAGATCCTTCCCCTCCCCCAAATGACTTGCTCATATTTAGAGAAGTTAATTTGGAGCAGACTTGCCCACACAGGTTACTTCAGTGTTATTCAGTAATGGGAGACTAAGTAGCTGGGGTTTGATCTTTGCTGGAAGGCTCCCTCCTCCCAGGCAGCAATATGAAGATTCACTGAATTGCATTGGGACAAAATGGAGGTGAAGTGGAGCTGAACGTCCTCTTGGATCTGCCTTCAGAGTATGAAAGGCGGTAGCACTGGGCCCCCATTCCATCACATTCCTTGGAGGGACACAAAACTAACTCCAGGAGAATGAGAATGAAACATTTCCTGGTTAGCCCTGGGCGATGTTGGACAGTTTTTCACCTAGAATTATGGGCCCACGAAACTTCTCACCCATTAATCTGTGCAGACCCCTTGCGTATAGACTAACTCTTGCTCTTCTCAGTAGGTCCTGGCTCCTCTGAATAGCTGCAGAATGTGCCTCAGTATAAGCCAAGGTTCCGTTCACCCAAAAAGCTTTTGTCTGATGGTAACAGCAGAAACTACTCTTTCCCAACTCGGCGTGACTTTTAAAGGGCATGGGCCTCATGACAGCTTCACTTCCCTTTAGATGTAGCCCTAAAACTTTTGACCTTTGCTTTTGTTCTTGCAACTAGTACACAGTTTCCAGTACTCTTTCCCCAGGTGCTGTTCTGATTCAGTAGGAGTAAGAGAGACAATGCAGATCATCACTGCCTGGCCTCTAATATCACTGTATGGCAGGAAAGGAAAAAAAAAAACCTTCTCCAGTGTAGATAATATTTGCCTTGAGCTTTTTTGGCATTGCGAACAGATGGCATAATTTAGCATCATGGGCTTCTCCTCACAGGCTACTGTTCATAGAAGTTTAAAACAGAGTAATTTCTCTTTAGGAGATCCTGTCTGGGTTTCGTCTTCATCATTTCTGTTTCTTTTTTGTTCAACAATAGCTGGTTCTCAGGATCAGACTGCATCACCATTCTGCTACAAAAACAATGGCATTCATTTTACCTCCACTGCATTACTTTGGACAAACAACACAACTTTTGCATCTGGGATTAATTTGCTTAAAATTAAAGTGCAGCTGCTATCCTTCACATCGAAAGTAAAGTGTTGAAGCCATAATGTACAGACAATTACACATTACTTTGCATTGTAATATTTAGATTTGTGTCATTTCTCATCCAAAGTAAAAAGCACCTCTAAATAAATGAGTGATCTTATACTACATATTTTATAGGCTATATACTTAGCAAGATCCATCTATATTTGCATGTGCATATACTCATGTTAGTTTCAGTCTCATGCTGCATATTTAGAAAGCTGGAACTTTAATGCCTTCCGCCAAAGTCGATTGAGTGAACAATTAGGACTGGATGCACACATCTATGTCTTCCCTGGCAATTTATGGAAGGTTAGATGAGTTTTACATTAATTCTGGAGTCCCAGGCTTTCCAAATCCGTTAACCGCTGTTTGCTCTTCTCACTAAACAAGCAGAAATGTCTCAATAAAGCAACCTCTAGAATGGCCATGCACTACTATTGCGCCGCCCTCGAGGGTCACACTGGCAGCTTGCCAGGAGCTTAAGAGCTGCACCCAATTAGCATCTACATTTGCATAATTTGCACTGGATTCTCAAAATGTACAGGTTATGTTTAAACTTGATATTTACACTGAGGGCACTAGGCACATACCCATTATTTTACAAAACACACAGAAGCTAGAACTGGCTCAGAGGCAGCCACCAAAGACACTGGTAACGTTTCTGGACTACCTTCCTGCACATGTAAAGGCTGTCTGTGCATGTCATAAAGAGGTTACCAAACTCAGTTATCGGTTTGTTGTGATGCCATCTATCCTAGTTACCGGATATCTTACAACCTTGTAGTTTTTCAATGAAAACAAAACAATAGCGACAAGAAAGCTGATCACAAAGCAAAGGTGTGCACCTGTAGGAACGTAGTAAAGTGTCTGGAGAAGCTCTGTCTGAAGAACATGTGTGTGTGTGTGAATTGCAGTTACAGGAAAACTTTTTGTGTAGGATTTTGGAAATGTTGGATCTATGAAATATATGGCTTTCTAGTCTTACTAAGCCTAACTCTGGGGCCAAGCAGATTTATCATTGAATACCCAGGCTCAAGAGGATAAATACATGGAATTACAACAATAGCTCCCATGAACAGTTATGGAACAGATCCCTTCAAAATGCTTAATTTTCAGATAGCCATGAATACATTCATTAACTAATACACTTTAACCTTAAACTTTAAACTTCAATAACTTTAAAAAATCCTTTAAAATTGCTTTTAAAATATGAAGAGGTTATTTAGAATGAAGATGGGGGTGGGGGTGACTGACTGGCTGGCTGGGAAAATTAGTAATGGGATACAAAGCCCTTCAGCTCTAGGTCACTGGTTCAAATCCAGTACATGTTGTTAGTGACAGAAAATCATTGCCATCTGATTGCTATTTGACAGCCGCATGTGGCTGGAGCTTGCTGGTGGTCGAATGCATGTATCCCTGCACAATGCCGAGACTATCCTAGCACCAGTGAATGCTGGACTGTTTACAGAAGTGAATACACATGCCCATACGAAAGCCACAGACACATCTCAGATTCAGTGCTCAGAACCAACTGCTCTTTTGAGGGGCTCCCAGAATTTCAGTATGTGAACATATGATACAGAGTCAGACTGTTACTTTCTCCATCTAGTCCAATGCGGCATGCTCTAAATGCCAGGGTCCCCCCAGGCTCTTTGGCAGAGCCTATTCCCTGCTTTGCTGCTTGAGATCCTTCTGACTGTGGAAGTGCCAGGAACTGAACCAGAGAATTGTTTGCTCACTAAGCGCTAGTGAAGCACTAAGGCTGCTTTGGCATAGGGCTGGGAAAAGGTGTCCCCTTCTGTGGCGACAGCAGCAAGTAGTGAAACTTGGGTGGGAATGATGTCTGCCCAAACAGTCCCTGTGCTGCTTGCTACTGTTGCTGCCCCTCCCCCTGCCTTTTCCCCCTCCTCTTGCCAGCCTGCAACCCTTCTCCTCTCCTTCCCATTTCCTTAGCTGAGTCATGCTGCCCAGCTCAGGTGGGACAGGGAAAAAGGGGGGGGATACAGAGTTTAGCCCAACCATTTTAAGACAGAGCTTGGCTCTGCACCCTTCCCGCATTGCCTGCAGGTTCCCCAGCGAGTCACAGAAAATGAGGTTTTTAAAAATTGTCTCTGGCTCATGTAAGAAAAATATTGGAACCACTACTTTAGGCAGGGACACAGCTCTTACCTATTTCAGGGTTTCACGATGTGATGAGAACCACTTGCAAAACTCGACACAAATGAACACTACATTGAAATCCATTCTGGTTTTGGGTTATGTGCCTAGGTCGAAGAGCTTAAAGAAGGCATCATCATGATGGTCTCACTGGAAGAATTTCCCTTTTCCATGATCCAGGTATCACAAAGGGCACATGGGGAGTACAAACGAATACCAATACTACATCCATTGTTCCTGTTGTTAATGATGACAGCCTGTCAGAACTGGGCTCTGTGGAGAGTCTGACCTCATAATCTTAGCACCTACCATCCAATGCAATGCAATGAGGTCAAAGCCCAGCCTAAGGGATGTTGTGCTTCCTACTCTTATTTTAAAAAAATTAGAAGTACAACAGGACGAGATTGAGAGGGGATCTTATACTTTTGTCCCCACAACACACTCGGTTCTCCCCCTGCAAAAGCACTGCCTGGCCAATGCAGTGGCAGGTCTCCCACCTCTCCTATCCTCCTCCACCTGAAAGGGGACCTGCATTGACATCCTCCCACATGCCCACCCATACCTGCCCACCTGCACATCCTCCTCCCTCCTCAGTCAATGGGCTGGCCACTTGCCAACCAGCTTGCCCAGCTAAAACAGCATCTCCCTTGCCTTCTCTACTCCATCAGCCTCCCCAGCCCGTCTCCCTGCAGCATTGCAGCCTCCACAATCATACTGAAATATACTGAGTTCAAGACACGTAAAGTGATCAGCTCACAGTTTGTGATTTCAGCCTAACTCTAAGACACTATAGCAGGGCTGGAGCTCTGCTTATATGCATGCAAAACACCCCACACCCCCACTCCCTGTGATAGGCTATGTACATTACAACTCCTATTCAATAGGTTTCTTCCAGGATCCTGGCTATTGTTCTGGCGAAGCATGCTAGACAGTTTCCAGTCAATGTTCCAGCTCAGTACATAACACATACAAAAGCTGGGACATGCATGAACAGACATATCTCTGTTGGGGGGTTAACCCCCTGCTCTTTCTTGTGGCATTATTTTTTTTGCAAACCTGGGGTTCCCCTCCAGTCTGTAGAAAAATATCTCTTCTCTGAACCTGGACCCATTCACTGGCTCTATGAATCCACATGGGTCCAGGTTCAAGACTGAATATACTGATGTTGGAAAGTGATCTAATTTGAACATAACTGGCCAAAACCTTATTTCCTGTTTAGAGACTGTAGCAATAGTTAACAGTATATGCCATTTGTATATGTGTTTATAGTTGAGTCAAATTTTCTCCTTCCTAAAGAAAAGACTAGAGATCCTTTCCTGCCTTTTTCTGGGCATTGAGCTGTGCAGGTTTCAAGCAAAGAAGCTGGTTGCTGGACAGCAAACTTGCTTCCCTAGAGGAATAGATGCCTGAATGTCACTGGGGGAAAGAAAGTTTGAATCCAGTGGCACCTTTAGGACCAACAAACTTTTATTCTTGGAGCAAAGGAAGTTACTCAGAAGCTATTGTACAGAAGTTACTGAGCCAAATGAATTTTGCCTACAAAGTTGTTCTCCAGAGAGTAATTCTTTCAATGTCTGTTATCACTACCCAAGCGTCTGGCAGGAACAGAGCAAACACTTATCTGTTATAAGTTTTTGGCAAGTTACAACGAAATATCCTCTAATGAGGAATGAGATCTGGTGCATTTGGACACCACAGGAAGGTTAGGGATGCACTTTAGGGTACAGTAATGTAACCAGGAATAGCTGGTATATTGGAAACAACCAGTGATCCCTCATAATCTTACATTCCTGGAGTTGTTCTTCCTGTAGTCATCCTACTTATCATAGTTATGCTATGATAATTAAGCCAGAGCACAAACAACCAGATATGAACAGCAACTAGTAAACATATACCATTTTCATAATCTTGGATCATGGGGCCCACATGTGATGGAAGAAAAACATAAGTTCCATGCAGAGCAGTTTTTGATTTGTTTTCTGGTTCAGACATTACTTTCCACCAGGCAGATGATGTCATGTGTAACCTGGAACTTCTGCACACATGCCTGATTGATTGTGCTGGACGTATTGTTCAAATGTAATACCACCCTTTTTTTAAAAGGCCCAGGCTATGTATCTGTTGTATAGTGGGTTAGACGCATAATGAAACCACGGACAACGATGTAGTGATCAGCATGGTTCGCTATTATACAACATGAGACAAAGTTATCTGGCCAGGTGGCCAACTATATACAAGCGAAGGGGAACACCCCCTGGTGTCATTGGCGGGTTTGAATTCCTGCCGCCATTCCCATAGGTTCCCCTAAGCTGGAGCCAGGAGCCCCAGTCCCATTGTTCCCTGGGACTCAAGCTCCTTCGCTGACAGCATATAGTGGTCAGTGGACACAACACCCCTCCCCCCATAGTTCGAGCTATCCCTAGGTGACATAATCCTTCAGGTAGGCTGGGGCGCGGCATTCCCTCATGGACCACCATGGTGCTGGGGTTGGGGCTTCGCCCCCAGTGGGTTGAGGCTGTGCGGGGGAAGTCTCCGCTGCTTCTTCCGACTCTGGTGTGGGAGGCGTAAGCGGTCGCTCCTCCGGCTGTCCCTCCCAGGTTGGGGCTGGTGCATCGCTTGGGGCTGCCTCCCTGGGGTCCTGTGCCCTCTCGTAGCACCCCTCCGCTCCCTGGGTTTCACGCCCTTCTGTGTGCATTGGAAGCTCACCTTCTTCCGGAAGCAAATGCCACCTCAACTGATCCACGTGGCGCCGCAGAATCTGGCCACAATCCGTTGACACCTCATAGGAGACCGATCTGGTGACACGGATGATCCTGCCCGCAACCCATTCTGGGCCCTTCCTGTAGTTTCTCACGAATACCAGGTCTTCTGGAAAGAATCCCTGTGGCGCCTCTCACTGCTCAGTCCTGTTGTGCGCCTCGGGTGCCCGGTCGGGGTGCAGGCAGTCAAGTAGGATTGTGGGTCTCCGGCCCATCAGGAGCTCTGCAGGGCAGTGGCTGCTCACTGGGTTGGGTGTAGTCCGGTTTGCCAGGAGGAAACGTGTGATGCGAGCCTCCCAGTCCCCGTCCGTCAGGCGGCTCAGCGCCTCCTTTGCTGTACGGACCATCCGTTCAGCCTGGCCATTCTTTGCGGGGTGGAAGGGTGCCAACCTGATGTGCCAGATCAGGTTGTCCCTCAGGAACCACTGGAACTCCTCGGACATGAACGCTGAGCCGTTGTCCGAGACTATAGTGTCCGGCAACTCGTGCATGGCAAAGATTTTCCGGAGGGCCCGGATAGTAGCACTCGTGGAGATGGGACTCACCTCCAGCCACTTCGAGTACGCATCCACGGTTACCAAGAACGTCAATCCGTGGAAAGGGCCAGTGAAGTTGATGTGGAGCCGGGGCCACGGTGTCCTTGTCGATTCCCAGGACTGCGTAGGCGCACTTGGTGGGCTCGGCTGGACTTCTTGGCAGGTCTGGTAATGCTTCACCCAGGCTTCTATTTCACCATCCATGCCCGGCCACCAGACATAGCTCTGGGTGAGGGCCTTCATCCACACGATGCTGGGGTGCGCCTCGTGCAGAGCCTGCAGGACCTGGTGCTGGAGCGCACTGGGGACTAAAACTCGATCCCCCCGCAGCAGGCAGCCCTTGTGTGCCGACAGTTCCTCGTGCCGCGTTGTGAACGTGCTGAACTCTGGGCCCACTGGGGCCGTAGGCCACCCCCTCACCACCCAGCCAAGAACCCAGGAGAGGATGGGGTCACGGGCAGAGCGGCGAGCGATGTTCGCAGCATGGAGGGCGGCGTCCAGAAGACTCTCCATCTGGAGGATGTGATGAACTGGGGCCGAGTCCTCCCCCTCGTCTGGCAGGGGAAGGCGGCTCAGCGCGTCCGCGTGGCCCATCGCCTTGCCCGGCCGGTGCTGCAGCATGTAATTGTAGCTTGCCAGGAAGATGGACCACCGCAAGACTCGAGGGGAGAGTACCGGTGGCGTCTGGTGATCCACCGTGAAGAGGCCCAGCAGAGGGCGGTCGTCCGTGGTGATGGTGAAGGGATGAACGTAGACAAAGTTGTGGAACTTCTTCACCCCGGCCATGACTGCCAGTCCCTTGCAGTCTATCTGGGTGTAGTTTCGTTCAGCCGCAGATAGGGTCCGTGAGTAGTACGTGACCGGGACCTCCCGGCCGTCTGGGAGACGGTGTGCCAGCACGGCTCCCACCCCATAGGGAGACGTGTTGCAAGCCAGGACCACGGGCAGGGACTCGTCGAAGTGGGACAGAACCGAGTTCGAGATGGGGATGGCCTTGACAGCCTGGAATGCAGTGGCCTGGCACGGCCCCCAGTCCCAGGGCACCTTCTTGTCGAGTAGCCAGTGCAGGGGTTCAGCTATCGCCACCTTGTGGGGGAGGAAGGCGTGATAGAAATTTAAAAGCCCAAGAAAAGCCTGGAGCTCGGCTTTAGAGGTCGGGGTGGTGCTTCCACAATGGCCTTAACCTTGTCCTGGGCTGGGTGGAGGCCTTCTGCATCCACGGTGAAGCCCAAGAAGTCCACAGATGACACCCTGAGCTGGCACTTTTCACACTTGACTTTGAGGCCAGCATCCTGGAAGTGGCTGAGGACCATGAGGAGGCAGGTGGCGAATTCGTCCGGTGTGGCAGCGGTGATCATTACATCATCGAAGAATGGTGTGACGCCGGGAATCCCTTTGAGGAGAGAGTCCATCAGTTGCTGGAATATCCCGAGTGCCACGCTCACCCCGAATTGCAGGCAATTTACCCTGAAGGCCTCCCGGTGGGTTACAGTGGTTTGGGCCTCTGCGGTCGGCCCGTTTACTGGCAGTTGCTGGTAAGCTTGGGCCAGATCTAATTTGCCGAAGATCTTGGCCCCCGCCAAAGTGGCCAGAATGTGGCTCACCACCGGAACCGGGTAGGAATGGTCCTGCAGTGCCCGGTTGATCGTGCATTTATAATCCAAGCAGATGCGGACGTCCCCATTAGATTTAATTGGAGTCATGATCGGGGTCTCCCACGCCACGTGGGAAACTAGTTCCAGGACACCCTGGGCCACCAGGCAGTCCAGTTCCGCGTCAATCTTGGGTTTTAGGGCAAACGGAACTGCCCTGGCCCGCATGCGGATAGGGGCCACCGTGGGGTCGAGTTGTAGTGAGACCAGGGGGCCTGTGTACCGGCCCAGAGACCCATAGAAGATGGACAAAAACTTGCGGCACACCTCCTGGAAGTCGCGGGTTATGCATTGCTGGACCCCCTCGATCGCGATTCCCAGAGGTTCAAACCAGGCCCTTCCCAGGAGGCTGACTAGGTTGCCCTCGACCACTAGCAAGTCCAAGTGGCCCTTGAAGCCACGGTACTGTACCCTGAAACTCCTGACCCCCTTCACCGGCACTCGGTTTCTTTGAAAGTCCATGAGCATCGCGGGTGATGGCCGCAAGCGGGGGGCCCCCTTTGGGCAAATCTTCTTTAAGGTGGCTTCCGAAATGATGGAGCATGCGGAGCCCGAATCGAGTTCCATTTGTAAGGGGACCCCCTCTACTTTGACCCGGACATATATTTTGGGGATAGTGACCTGGCTGGGGAGTTTCAGTACCTGTGCCTGGGCTGCCAGGGCGTTGGTCAGAAGATAGAGGTCCTCTTCTGGGGCTGCGCAGTCCTCAAAGTGCGCCTCTGTCCTGCGGCGGGGTGGCTTTTGCGCCATGCAGGATGTCTTGGAGTGGCAGACCCTTGCAATGTGGCCCGTGCGGACGCAGTCCCAACACGTTGCATCCCTGAACCAGCACGATTTTCGCTCATGTTGACCGCCACAGCTGGCACACTCCTGCGCCATCGAGCTGGGTTGCTTGCGTGCGGAGCTGGCAAGTGGTGCTGGTGGGCGATGCTGGGCAAGCGTGTGGTGTACCTCGGGGTCTTTGGAGTCACTGGTACCGGGGAAGGCCACGCGGTGTGTCGCAGTGGTGGCCGGGTGGGACCTCTCCCGCGCTGTGGTGGTGGCTAAGGCTGAGGCGATGGTCACCTTCTCCCCCTCCATTATCTGGTGTCAGAGTTTTTCTTCTTTGAGGCCTGCAACGAACTGGTCGCAGAGAGCCATGTCCAGATGCGCCCCGAAGGCACAGTTGGCCGCCAGGTGGCAGAGCTCTGCGGCCATCTCCTTGCCCTGCTGGTTCCAATGCTGGAAGACCATGTGGCAGGTCATCTCCGACAGCTTTGGGGAGAAGTGGTTTTGCACAGCCTGGACAATCTCGTTGACCGTGCATTCCTCGACCTTCTTAGGAGAGAGAAGGTACTGGGCTAGTTCTACAATCACGGGACCGCAAGAGCAGAGCAGCAGGCGTCTCTTCCGATCTTCGTCCGTGATCTGGTAGAACACGAAGGCTTGCCGCAGACCCGTAACCCAGGCTCCCCATCACTGGGGCTGGGAGGTGTCGAACGGCGGCAGCAGCCCAGATCCTGGAGCGATGGCCATTGTGCTAGTCGGCAGCTGCGACATGGCTCTGGATTCACCCTCGGAGGTGCTCATGTATGAAGCACGTGGAGCGAGTCTTCAGTAGCGTTGTCTGACAGCCCAGCTGGAGCGCTCAACAGGATCCCACCTTCGTTGCCATTTTTGTATAGTAGGTAAGACGCATAATGAAACCACAGACAACGATGTAGTGATCAGCATGGTTTGCTATTATACAACATGAGACAAAATTACCTGGCCAGGTGGCCAACTATATACAAGTGAAGGGGAACGCCCCCTGGTGTCATTGGTGGGTTTGAATTCCTGCCGCCATTCCCATAGGTTCCCCTAAGCTGGAGCCAGGAGCCCCAGTCCCATTGTTCCCTGGGACTCAAGCTCAGGCTCCTTCGCTGATGGCATGTAGTGGTCAGTGGACACAACAGTATCATATAATCTTCATGGTGGATGGGAGGGTTACTAGCCCACTCGTGGTATCTAGTTATTTACTTTTACTAGATGCTAATCTACGTGACAGAATGCCTTAACTCAGGGATCCCTAACCTTTTTGAGCCCACATTTGGAATTCTGACATGGCATGGTGGGCACAGCAACAAAATGGTTGCCATAAAAATGGCTGCTGCAGGAGGAGGAGCCATCCCACAAAATGATTGCCAGGCCACAGATTCACTTCAGTCACACAGTGCAGATCCTTGTGCTGTGGTGGCAGCTATTGCCAAAGCAACATTTCAAAAATTCCGCATAGCCAATCAAATCTCCAATAGTCAATCAAAAGTTTTGCTGGGCAAAAGCCCTACCTGGCCCTGCCCACTTCCTAAAACCCTTGGTGGGTGCAAGAAATTATGTTAAGTGGACACCATGGTGCCCACAGGCACATTGGAGACTGCTGCCTTAACTCATACGCCAACTATGGCAACAGTTCAAATAAAGACCTTCTTACACATTGTTCAGACATCTTTCCAGTTCCTATAATAATTATCCAGATTTCTGCATCCGAAATCCCTATTTTTTGGGGGTGGGGCACTTTCCATACAATTCCTTAACACTCAATAAACTTGAAGTAACCAAGTGAATGCTTTATATGCATTTTTTTTTGTCTCAAGGCATCTTTGAATATATAGCACTTTTGAAGAAACAACATATTTAAGAATATGCAGCAAATATATCTGGTACAGATATGTAGCCTCTCTGTCATACTATGCCATAAAGCTTTTTGAGTAAAACAGCGTGCAGAAGAGAGATTCTCCTCCCCAGTAATGCAGAAAAGATATTCCATATCTAAGCTGTACACCAGCTCATTCTCTCAACAAAAGATATTGTGGGATGTCATAAAAAAAATCAGCTAACGACCAATATTTTAAACCAAAGTATTAGTCCGTGTCATGCTGAAGATAGTCATGACAGAAAGGTCTTTAGACAAATGAGCAATTCGTTCAGCAGTTCGTTTGGATAGAAAGGCCATCTCAGGTGTCTGTGTGGATTCTATCCAGAGAGCAGCCTCAGGCAGATTGACTCCATTCCAGCCTTACTACAACTGTGCTATCTGTTTAGGCAGTGGATCATTTCAGAGAGTGGCAGGTGAGGTTATAGCCATCAGTCAAGTGACCATATAAAGAATGTCTCGCACAATTTCAGCATCTCACAGTGCAGCATGTGCCAATACAAAAAAAATAATCACTCACTTTCCATAACAAGTAGTAAAAGAAAACTCATTCTCTTGGTTGATAGGAACTGCAAGTAATCAGCACCTTAACCATCACCACCACAAAACTTATGCCTTAATTTCTTCCGTTTGTTTTAGTTAAACATTCTCACTTAGAACTGAGAATTTATTTTTGCCATATCATTACTGAGAAATAATAAGGTCAGCAGAAACCAACATCTGTCATCCTGGTTAAATATGTCAGACTATGTAAATTTCAGATGGAGAGGGTGATAAATACCCCAGGATCAATGCAAAGGAAATAAAATCAATGGATAAATACTGAACAAGGCTCTTCATCATTGGGGTAGTGAAGCTGGAAGGCATACACAGAGCTGTAAAATGTGACTGTTTCTCACTTAGGGTACAATCCATACTTTGCTGGAAGTCCATGGAAGAATGTTGTCCACTGATTTTAACAGTTCTGGAATGCACCATGAGAAAAACTTAGAAACATGATGATAAAAGTTGAAGGACTTCCAGAAATACACACACACACACACAACATATTTTAAAAGATGGAACAAGTACAGTGCCAAGTATAAAGATTTTGATGTAATAGTGCAAATTTAAGAACCTGCCATTTTACTGTACTACCTCATTGCCTTAAGCGCATTTCCTGCCATTATGCTTGTTGTTAGTTCAAATGGCTTTATTGTCATCAATTACCGGCATATCAGGCTTGAATTACCCTGCAGCCCTTAATGCTATCTGAAGCTATGATAAGTTGCTGGCTGCTTTCCTAACCCTAAACCAATGCTGCCACAAGCAACTATTTAACTATGGCTAATGGCAGAGCCATGTTTTAGACCTGCCATGATTTTTGAGATAATATATTAAATCCAGCAGTTCAGAAAACAGTGTATTGTTTTGACCGCCTTAGCTGAAACAGTGTAATTATATGGCCTAACCAGTTCCCAGATCAAAACACACCTTCCAGTTCTGTTTGTGCTTGTTTTGGTGTCTTCAGTTATTCTGGACCAGTTATGGGTTTGTTCAGCCGGCACAATTTCTGATGTTCAACCAGTTACTTGAACAAAATTATTCCATATTTGAGCCAGGTAAACAAGATTAAGAATTTCAGCCATGGCCTGCACTATGAATTCCTGTGAATTGATGATGTGGTCTGCACATTTATGTCTTCAATTTTTCAAGGTTTCCACCTTGCTGTGCCTTAATATAAAACTATTCCCTAGTGTTTCCCACAGAAAAGAATAAAGTCCAGACTTTCGTCCAAAAATATCTCTAATTCTGCTAGAAGTCACAAGTTTCTACCAGGAAGACGCCCTGAATACATGATATACCGAAAAGCAGTACTGTGTAATTGACTTGTCTTTTTGTGCTGTTTGATAATCTATTAGAGAAAACCAAAATGAACATATTTTTAACATTGGGCTTTATGATACTATCATTTGCATAACACACAGGCATACACCTGTATCACAGAGGCTGTGGAGAATGATGGGCTTTATTCACACAAGTACAACAAGTCAGATGAGAGAAAGCAATGCAATAGATGTTATTTTAGTGCTCATCATGGCTAAAGTAGCCTTGCTTACAGCAGCAACTATGAATAACAGAAAGCCAGAACACATTTGTTTTTTAGTTTCTCAAATAATCTTAACAAATTTCATGGATGTACAGATAGCATGTTATGAGCAATGCACTTTACATACAAGTAGTACTGAGACTTGAGGAGTCATTTCCTTGCCCTATTACCTCCTAGGTCAATGATGAACTGGATTACAAAGGGGATTATTTATAACACTTTACCATTACTATTAAACCTTGAGTAAGAGCAGGTTAGATAACTGGAACAGTAGAATAAGGGAATCCAGACAGGTTTCTTGCTTGGAAGGTTCTTCTGTGCACTGTCATTACAAAGAACATAACTCAACAATCCATGCTGACAGCATGTAGTTTACCCCCAAACTAGAGAAAACACACAGGAGATGCCAGGTATCCCATACAAAAACAAAGAGAGGCATGTTCAAACTTGTTCCGGTAGTAACACTTGCAATGACTCTTGGACATCTGATAGAGTTATGGATTGCTGTGCATCAGCTGGATCCTGGATAAGTGAGTCATGTTAAGAATAGAGGACTTAAGACCTAACCTGTATGCCATTCTTGTATGTATTTATGCCGTCAATCCTTTATGCTATTCTTGTAATTATATTGACTACTCATCTCATCTCTCTGCACATATGACATGAAGATGCTAGAAGTCCAAGTATGATAAATTGTTCCAAGGCTTTTTATTGGGGGTTGTGTGTGTTAAGTGCCACCAAGCTGCTTTCGACTTATGGCAACCCTATGAATGAATGTTCTCCAAAATGTTTATTTGGGGTGGGTTTTGATAATTTGCACTAAGCTAGCTGCTTAACCTTTTTTTCTTTGTCTTTTTTTAAAAAACAACCCTACTCTTCTTTACTATGAACAGAGGAGCTGACTAAACATTTGAAATTTTGGTTTATATTGGAAGCCATTTTGAGAAATTTATGGCTGAAAAGTGGGATATAAAGCTAATAAATATGTCATAAGTTTCAAAGTTACTGACTGTAGTCACTTATGTACAGAATGAGTTGCCTCTAGACTGCCTGCCCATATTCTTCCTTAACTTCTTTAATGGCTCAACTTCCAGCTTTCCTTCAGACCACCTCCTGCAGCCACCAAAAATGAGCTACCATCAAGTCACATCTGGCAGGCTGGTTACAAGCTGGCCATAATTCCCTGAGGATGCCACTTGGTGACTCGTCCCAAATTTCATCATTACCTTCTTTGCCTCTCTATCCAATTCTTACACTTCGGTACGATGTAAATTCATTCTTTCAGATAAAGGTGGCTATTGCTGGAATAACATGGCTGTGGAAAATCTCAACTAAACTCCAAACATACAATATCACCATTTGCAACACTGTGCTCTGTTCCTAAACACTTCTGATCTTAAAGGGCTGCAGTAGTTTTTCACAGTCCAGTTTTATCCTGTTCAAAACATAAAAAGACAACATTGAACAAAATAGCTTAATAAAGCCTTTAAATGAGTTAAAATATTAATACTGAAAACCATGTGATCTACACAATTGTCCACCCATCTATCCAAATAAGAGAGGGTTTTTTTTTCTTGTTGTTCCTTGGGGCTTCAATGAAAAAGCATTAATGAGAAACTTTAAAGGCTTGTTAACAATATCCTTTCATCAGTCAAAAGTACTGTCAGTCTATGGTGCTCATGTCAATTTTCACCTTACCACACAGCTACCATTTCTGACTTTCTTATCCATTTCTCCAGTGCTAACATATAGATCCTTGTCGGGGCAGACTTGAAGGTGATGGAGCCCAGACATTCTCCATCTGTCTGCAGCTGGTGCCAGTTCGTCCAGAAGGTTTTGGACTACTGCCCTTAGTCACTTAAAGACACATCAGTACCTGCAGTTTCTCCAGTCCTTGGCCCCAGCTTTTAACTGCCACCTACACATAACTTCACACAGACCAGAGGCTGGTCTGGATCAGCATTCAGCGCAGAGCTCATTTTAAACCTTAATGTCTCCAAAGCTGATAAAGAATAAAATTGATGTTAACTTCAGCTCCTTAAATACCAACTTCTAAATCAAAAGCCTTGCTATAGACTGGTGTGTGTGTGTGTGTGGGGAGTAGGAACATCATTACAACATGCAAAGTGACTTTAAAAAGGCAGAAATAATTAAAGACCCTGTATTGCTTTTGTGCTATAGAATGTCTGCCCCTTGTAACACATAACAAGGGGGTGAAGTGGGGGAAGGAGGAAATGCGGTAACAGAATGATTGCCAAAACTTTAAAATCTACCAGGATTCCTGAGCAACAACTTAAGGAGGAGCTGAGGAGAGCTTGCCTTTTGGGGGTTCTTCCGGAGTAAAAACAACAACACAAACCCTGTTCAAAGAATATAGGAACCCCGCTTTTCCCATGTGCTGTATTAGGCATATTTATTTATTAGTCATCCACTATGTACGTTATTTGGAACAAAAATAGCACAGCCTATGAAGCTGTATTACCAATTTGCACTTCAACATTACTGAAATATCCTGCCCTCTCTAACGGAAACAGAGAGGACTCCTGGTAATATTTTCCACTGTTTTTAAAGCCAGTTACAGTAAAGCAGAAAGGAGGCTTGCAGCAGTAGACAGAACAGGAATGAGAGAAATCTTCTAACATAACAATTCTATTCATTTTACTCAGTATATAACAGGAACTACAATTAAATCTGATTGTAATTCAAGGATTTTTACATTCCTGTTAAGATTTTTTTTACAGTGCAATTACTCATGAAATAGTCCATAAATCTTATGGGCCTCCCTCTGCATTTCTTGCACTTTTAAAGCAATATCTTTTTATAGATTTTATTCTTATATAGTAGAAGGAAAAAATGAGCCCCCCTCCATTTCCTTCACAATATGCACCTGGAAAATTAAAATCCAGAATAAATATTTAAAATGCAAATGCATGTTGCACCTGGCACAATCTAAAATCCTGATAAGTTAACATTTGTCAAAACATTGTGAAAAACACCATGAAAAGTAATGACCCATGATATTTATAGGGGGAAAGTAGTCTGAATTTACTCTTCCCATTTTAGTATGTCTATAACTTTATTGTATCGACAGCAACAATATCGTTCAGAGAACTGCACTGAAATTAACTAGAAAAGTTACAAGGTTAACATCAAACAAAAATTAAAGAGATTCCATAGCTATAGATCTTAACAAAGTTAAAAAACAAACACCTTAATGGGTCAGATTCTACTCTCTTGTCGCACTTGTAAGCTGCCCTGAGCCTGCTTTGGCAGGGAGGGCAGGGTATAAATCAAATAAATAAATAAATAAATAAATAAATAAATAAATAAATATTCTATTATACTACCAAAGACGAACAGGAAACAACTAAACAAAATTTAGTCCTAAACCCTTGTGCCTGTAGCTGGTTGAATGTTTCAGGTACTTAACTCCAAAATCTCTTTAACTGATATGCAAACTATATAACTACATTTTTTTTAATTAGGCTGATTCTTACATTTGCATCCTGCTTTATTCCTCTAAGAACCTACGAGCTTTAGCTTAACAAGCCTGTGGGGTAGGCTAGGCTGAGAGATGGTGACTTGCACACAGTGTAGTTACCGAGCTTCGTAGTGCAAGAATATATTGCACATGTAATGCAGGATGCTCACATTCCCAGTCAAAGCATTTCTGTCCGATTTAGATTTTGTGTAACACACATTTCATAAAACTGAATAGATGGGGGGGGGGGAGAAGAGGAACGATCCATTGCACAATCTAGTTCCTTTCATGGTCAAGGGCATCTATTTCATTATAAATGTAGTTCCACCAAAACAAATATTATTTTTGAATCTTTCATTATCTTAGTCTCTGGAAATGGGCTAAAACAGCATGTGTTGGTATTAGATGCTGCCGAGCCAGCTGTCGTGCCTGGCTGCACAGTGTCTCAATGTCAGCAGTTCAAAGCACTGCAAGGCTGAATGGGAGGAAATTTGATAGGTCAGTGGAACCCAATTCCAAGGAAAAAAGAACATAGCTCTCTTGTTTCCAAAGTTTTCTTTAATTCGTTTTAGGGACATTTTTAATGCCTTTCGTTTATATACGTATTTTCATAAACCATGCTATGACCCTCTAAGTAGGTTAGGATCAAGACGATTTCAAGGGACTACTTTTCACTGCCTGCCTCTGCCTTGGAGTTGTAGGTACAGCCACAGAAGGCTACAGCAGTTGGAACCAGCCTGCCACTAAATAGTTCTTTGGTGGAGACTTCCAGGGTATATATCAAGACTTATGACAGGGCAGGGAAAACCCTTGGAGATGGAGAACAGGAAACTGGCTTTATAAACTGGCAAATCACAACAAGGTCAGGCCCTAAACAAGTGCTGGTCTTCTGGTTTGCTTTTCTTTTCCTGTTGGTGCTGTTAAATTGAGCCTGATAATTAAAATAAATGATGTGTGCATGTCCAAAGCTTGACATGACAAAAAAAAGTGAAGTTGGCCTGTTAAGTGGTACATTGTACACAAATTCTCAGTTGTATTGTGATAAGCATTTCACCATGGCGCGCCATCATGCCAACCAGAGGATTCTACACATTTATAAAGACATCATACGAAGGGGTGGTGGTGGTGGTATGTGCATTATCAGCACTCAGAAAGAACACTAAGATTACACATAAGCAGCACTGTGGATTTGTTTCTGTCTCCGAGAACCCCTTAGAGGGTGTACTATCACAACCCTCTTCGTTAGTGGTCACACCAACTTGTAGTTTGGGCATCATTAGCAATCTCGGAAATCACCGGCAAAGAAAGGCCATTCTTCATCTTACGATGTAACTACAACACCTTTCACAATACATCCGTGGGATGAAGACTGCAGGCCTGTAATACTACTAGACAGTTAATTCCTGAGGCAGACAGAGTCTGAAGCACTGCAAATAAGGCAGCACAGAGATTTCAGCTCCACTGTTCATTTTCAAATTCATTCTTAAACAGCAGGGGGAAAAAAACGTAGTGAATGAGCATCTCCTAAACACATTGCAAAACACATGCATCTAAATTCTTCTGAGCTATAGTGCCCTCTGTTGGAGCACACAATGACAAAAGCATAGGAAGCTGGTCCTGCAACGCAAAAATAAACACTGAGATGCCAGCTCATGAAAATGACATGACCCTCGCAAGAAACGCATTTCTATCAATAATCTAAAAGATGTTCCTCCGCCAACCTGGATACTTTCGTTATAGATCTAAGCCAAATTCCAGTTTTTATCTTTTAAGATAAAGTAAAAAGTGGGTTTTCTGTTGACCTTGCTAGGCCACACAAAATTCCAAACAGAATATGCTACTTCTATAAATCTCTGCACAAACAGGCAAAACTGTGACACAGCCATATTTTTGGCAGTACAATGTTACAATAGATACTCTGTTGGGAAATGTTAGTATGAATGCCTGAGTGGTGAATGTGAACTTGGCGTTCAGTTTTAAAACCATAAGACATGAGGGATACAAAGCATAAGATATTGCTGAAAGATCAGTCTGCCAAGGTATCTTTCTCAACTCTGATCCACTTATGGCAATGGATACCCTAGCTATCCTCCTGGGAATTCTAATCAGCAGAAGCACTTTAAGAACCTTTGAAAAAAGCAACTGACATGCTCCATAACCAAAGTTTTGTGCAAGCAAATATCCTGACTAAAGCAGCCTGTGCGTAAATGAGACTTGATTGTTACAAGGCTGAAACTGGTTTTAAATGCTTTATGATTTGGTACTGTTGTGTCAACCCCCCCCCCGCCCCCGCTTACCTTTTCCCAGACCCAAAAACACTACTGGCACAAAGCATATGCCAAATAGCAGTAGCAGATAACAGCGGTATATTCCTAGCAGCAAAATGAATGAATCGTTTTTGAGACAAGCAAACATCTGTAGAGAGGACTACCTGGAGACGAAATATTTGCAAAAAGGTGAAAGTTCATAATAAGGCATCTGTGATTTTCTTTGGCTTGATTTGAAACAACACGGAATACATCCAAACTGTACATATTAGAAGGCTTGATTTTTATCTCAGGCTTCTGCTGACATGTAATAACCACTTGAGCCTTGCTTTCATGGTTTATATTGCTGCAAGAAACCCCTGACAAAATAAAGGTTTCTATTGTACAGTAGGGTACAGTTTATTTTTTCAGTATATCATATACCATATTTTATTTAGATACACAGGCCATCTGTACTTGTAGAACAACTTTTAATAACATAATTCTAATATCACAGTAGAGCAGTAATAGTGTAACAAACAATATGTTTTGTTAGCAATGAGCTTTCTAAAGTGACATCTACAAGAATGTGACAAAAGCATAACAATCAGGATTTCCATATTATGATTTATTACTCCCACAATGAAAATTTCAGTTTCTGTTGGTTTGTAATATTTTATTTTTACTGAGCTCCTTTAAAAAACACACAGACACAATTTTTAGCTTCAACATCTTTTAGCTATGTTTTCTCTGCATAGCTCTTTGTATTTCAAATAACGTACAGCTTTGCTTCTTATAATCCAGACCATTGTATTACACGTATTTAAATGTGAAAACTAAGTAAAGCTAATGCTAAATAAAAGACATAAACACTGCTGATCAGAGAGGAATTGGAAATAATTGGAACTGGAAATAAAACAAAGTTGCACTTACCTGTAACTATTGTTCGTTGAGTATCTTCTGCGCAAGCACCCTCAACATCGCAGGTTATTACATTTTTCATATGGGGCATGGGTTTTTCAGTACACTGTCCTATCCTTTGGTCTAGCCGCTGCTCCCAGGGTATTCTCTAAGTGTTTAACCTCAGTTATTGCTTACCTCCATGTGTGAGGCTGCCATAAATTCCCTTACTTAGACAGTTACTGGTGGCGGATTCCAAGGCCCGATTGTTGAGTCATTGCACTCTTGTCCTGGAGACCTGTCAAAGACTAGGACTCCTGATAAATTGGGACAAACCACAATTAGTTCCATCTCAGATAGTATAATTTATTGGAGCTATGCTAGATTCCCTAGTGGGTAAGGGTTTTCCACCTCCTGAAAGGGTACAGGCTATCTGGTCCTTGCTGAGACAGTTCAGGTCTCACCAGTTCCAATCTATCTGGTTTCTATCTTGTTATGGAGCTGGGGTTCATGACTTAGGGCACAGATTTTCTGTTCCCAGACCTGTCATATGTTCTTTATTGTGGTGGTTGTCTATGGATAATTTATCCAGGGGGATTTCCTTTGGAGGTTCTGAAGACAAGGTAGTCCTTACTATGGACACTTTGCTCTTGGGTTGAAGCACCCACTGTGAGAGCTTGCCGACTAGGGGTGCTTGGTTAGAAGATGAGAAGCAGCTGCGCATTAACAATTTAGAATTACAAGCAGTTTGTTATGCCCTTAGCTGTTTCTCAGCTATCCTACACAACCAATCCATTCTTGTCCAAGCAGACAATACAGTTACGATGTTTTATTTACACAAACAAGGGAGTTCGGGGTCCAGAGGTTTATGTCAGGGAGCTTTCCTTGCATGGGACATGGCAGTGAAGCTCAGTGCTTCCATTCAAGCTATCCACATCCCTGGGAGTTTAAATACAGAAGCTGAAAGACTGAGCAGGGCTGGCATACTCTCCCATTAGTGATCCATAAAGGCCACTTACCTGGAACCACTTTTTACCCTCTTAGGGCTTCCAGACGTTGATCGTTTCATGATGTGAGAAAACAAGAAAGCCATAAGGTTCTGTTCCTGAACCGGAGTAGAAATTGGTTCCCTAGGGGATGTGTTTCAGTTACATTGGCAGTGAGCCCTGTTTTACACATTCCCTTCCTTCCTACTCCTTATCTTGAGAATAACAGAGAATTCCAGGAGGGAGAAATCAAACATGATCCTGGTAGCACCCTTTTGGTCATGTCAAATATGGTTTCTGATCCTTCTGGATCCAGTTCCTTCCCCTACCAAACGAACCAGATTTAATCAGCATCGATCAGGTGCTTCATCACAATATGAACTGCCTCAGCCTGATGGCTTGGAGGCTTCAGAGGCCTAATATTTTACAAGAAAGTTAATGACGTTCTTCCACAGTTACACAAGCCTAACACTAGGAAATCCTATATGTATAAGTGGGAGCAATTTTCTCTCTGATGTAGTGAGAAGAATGGGTCACCTGATGGTGCCACTCTGCATGTCATAAATGATTATTTATTACACCTTAAAGCTAAAGGCCTAGCTTTTTCTTCTTTGAAGGTTCACCTGGTTGCTTTCTCTTGCTATCACAAGTGAATTGAGAGAGGATCAGTTTTCTCCCAATATTTGTGTAAGAGATTTCTTAAAGGGTTAGGTAATCTCTGCCCATCCAAGGATCCTTTAATCCCCCAATGGTCTCTATCTGTTGTGTTAGCAGTTAATGCTCAAGCCTTTAGAACCCCTGGCTACCTGTTCTTTGGCAGAACTTTCAATTGTGTTTCTTAGTAGCTATTACGTCAGCCAGGAGAGTGAGTGAACTAGCAGCTCTTCAGATAGATCCCCCGTTTTTGAAGTTCTTTCGTGAAAGGGTAATCCTACACCTAGTCTTAGTTTTCTTCCTAAGGTAGCTTCTAGGTTCCACTTATCCCAATATATTGTTTTGCCTGTATTTTTTCCTGAAACAAGCTCTGAGAATGATATTTAGGAGGGCATTATTATTTTACCTCAAGAGAACCCTGGAGTTTTGTTTTAGTGGACCTAAGAAAGGTAGAAGAGCATCAACTTAGACCCTGTCCCAATGGATTCTCAGGACCATTAGGGAGTGTTATGATTGCCATGCCTGTTGAAAATTCATGCCTCATTCCACTAGGGCAATGGCTTTTTCTGCAGCTTTCCTGGATAGACTGCCTTTGATAGAGATTTGCAGAGCTGCCACCTGGTCATCAGCAGACATGTTTGTACATCACTACACTTTGGACCTGCAAGTGAGATGGGAGGCTCAAGTGGGCAAGGCAGTTCTTCATTCGCTGTTCAAGTGATGAGAGATGCCCGCTGAGTAGCTTGCTAGAATCCCCATGTGAGACTGCACAGAAGATCATTGATGAAAACAAAGCTGCACTGTAACTATTGTTCATCAAGTATCTTCTGCGCAGGCATACATACCCTCCCCTCCTGCCCTGCTGCATGCTCTGGCTTCAGCGGTGCTAGAGGTACTGAGGGTAAGTGGGTGCTGCTGCACAGAACATGTACTCCCTGGGTGGAAACAAACTTCTGGCTCTGATGCGTAGCGCCCTTGGAGACTTTTACCTGTAAAGACCTATCCGATGGCACACCTGGTCATGTGGGACTGCACAGAAGATCAATGATGAATTATACTTCTGAATTTTGGCAAAATGTATTGTAACTCAGCTGCATAGTTTTATAAAAATATTTATGTGGCCATTAAACTCTTTTATCAGCATGTATTTTTTCCAGCCGACATCAAGGAAAGCTAATAGAGACAAAATATTTTTATTCATATCTGTTAAGGCATCTACAGTGATCTGAAAAGAAAAGCTGTGAATAGGCAATTTAATAGCTGTTTCCTTTGAATGGGTTTTCAGTGTGTTTCATTAACAATTGTTTACGTAAAACATCATTTCAACAGTTCAAACATCAAAGAAAACAGGAGAATCTTGGGCACCAAGCCTGGCAGAGGTACAAGCTTTTCAATCTGGACAAATACACATCCAGGCAGGAACAGGGGGAGGTGTGTGTGTGTGTGCGTGCCGAAGCTTATGCATTTAATTTTGCTCTTCGAACACACGCAAAAGGCTTCGGATTCCCGGCTGTCCCCTCTGCCAGCCAGATGCTTCCTTAGAGGGGCAGTTGCATCTAACATTTGCCATGCCCCTCCCACTCCCTTATCCTTGCTTTAATGGACATTAAAAATAGAACAAAACAACGCTGGAGATGGGAACAAAATACATGCACAACAGGCACAGTCCGCTGTACTCATTCTGCTGTAAAATGTAAAAACAAGAAAGGGCATACAAGCTGTATCCCCTAGGACACATTCAGCTTTTTTAATATAGTAGTGCCACCACACATTTCGCTTCGGATGTTGTATTATATTTATATGTCACTCAAATATTTACCATTTTCCTGAATTCTACTGTGTGTTCTGAAAGCTTGTTATAAGCCAAGTATCTTTGGTTATGTGTTTTGGCTGTATAACAGCTGTGCCTGAACTGCATCAATATGCTAACTTTTCCTTCTGAAGCCTCTCGTGTGACAAAAGCCACTCTTTCAGATGACTTCCTCCCGTGTAGTTGCCAGTCTGTCCACTGCTGCAAATCACCCTGTGGCAGGGTATTATAATCGGGACCTGCAAAATACACAAAACACACAAAGGAAAATAAGCATTTGTAGGAATCTTTATCCCCCCCTCCATATTTCTAAATGCCTTATTTGTGGTCATCCCTTATCACTATCTTGTTAGCATAAATCTTATCCAGCAGTGCTTCTCAATGGAGTAAACAGAAAGAACCATCCACAAGTAACATTGAATGCTTATCTGTGTGAATGTATATATTCTTTTTCCACTCAGCCAGAAAAAAAAAGAATAGTCAACAGCCTGATATGGTGACTTTTTGTGCTCAGGGGTAATCAAATGCACCAGATTCCAATCCTTCCTCACTGACTTCAGTGGAGGGCCAGATATACAAACATGTCCAGTTGAGTACCCTCCAGTCGCAGTGGCTGGGTAAGATTGAGCAATTCTTGTTGATATGGAACACATACTTGGGAAAAGATATATTATTCTGGAATTCAGAGCCCCCATGACTAGAATAAGTATTTAAACTGTGCACAGCTCTTCATTTATGGAAAGCCATCATATAAAGTAGATTAACAGGGCAGGAGCTATAGCAATTTATTTGGGATAACAGCTCAATGGGGGAGGGAAGGTGGCATGGGTATAGCCTGATCTCATCAGATCTCGGAAGCTAAACAGGATTGGTATTTGGATGAGAGACCACCAAGGAAGACTCCACAGAGGAAGGCAATGGCAAATGACCTCTGTGAGCCCTTTGCTGCAGCCGTAGCTAGGGATTTTTTGGGGAGGGGGCCTTGGGGGGGCCCACCAGCTAATTACATCAAAGACTCCAGGGCAAGGGGGGTCTGCTTGATGTGCATCCACACAGTCCCCACTAGAGCCTTCCTCTAAGGTGAACCAGAATCCCAATGTTAATAGACACTAAAAGGTCTAGGAAAGTTGCCACGTTTTTTTTTTTTAAAGGAGAGTGGGGATCAAGTTTCCTTCCTCACTCCTTCCCTGAACTGCCGATCTTTTCTGAAGCCTGGCACAGAAAATCCAACAGGAGGAGCTAACTGCTGCAATCAACCAATGTGTGTGTGACTCAGTCAACCACCGGTTGCTGCTGGGTCCTAAAGAGACTCAGCTCATCGCAGATGAGTTCAAACAGGGAGATGCCAGCGCATATCAATCAGGGGGTAAGGGGGCCAGAGGGAGGGAGGGGGAGCTGAGGATCAGGGGAGGGGCCCAAAAAAACAGTGTGGGGGGGCCCTGGGCCCCATGGACCCCACGTTAGCTATGGGCCTGCCTTGCTGGGGTTGCCATAATTTGGTTGTGACTTTCTCCTTGGAATTCCATGATGCTGCACTGTTTTGGTCCCTTTCTTAGCTCTCTGTTCAGCCCTGTACTGTGCTTTTGATAGATCTTTTTCTTCCAAGACATATAAATGGTTGAACAGGGCTCTTCCTTCACCCTATTTCCCCCTCTCCCTGATCATATATGTCTAAAGGTTTCTTTGGTATTTTCTCCTGGGATGCCTTACCATCACCATCACAAATTGAACGTGATGCAAAGGAAGCTCCTCACTTTGCTTCTAAACCCCTTCCCTCTTCTCTTTCCAAGTCCTCTAATGTCGACATATGACACATAGTCAGAAGTTCCAAGCAACTTTACTTTTTAAATATCAACATGTGAAGGACCCTGATTTGGATCAGGCATTCAGTGTGGGAGAAAGGGAAGTAAACATTTTACCCTCCCACCATTTCTCAACCTGACATGGTCCCATGGAGCTATTTGCCTGGGAAGATATATTCATGGTATATTACTCCCAACAGGACAAGCTCTACAGGGCCATTTCTGGTTGAGCAAAATGTCACTGTAGTGTAAGGTTAACCCCCCTCACACTTACCTTCTCATTCTATGGTTCTAATCTGAATCAGGGCACCCCACATCTACTGTTTAGAAAAGTAAATCTTTGGGGATTGCCAGCTGCAGAATGACTAGGATATGTTCAAGTGGGTAGCCGTGTTGGTCTGAAGCAACAGAACAAAGTTTGAGTCCAGTGGCACCTTTAAGACCAACAAAGTTTTACTCTGGGTATAAGCATTTGTGTGCATGCACACTTATTCAGATACATTGAAACAGACTTCCTCAAGCCTGTTGAGGAAGTGGGTTAGTGCCAGGTTAGTTGCCAAAAAAGGGCTAGTTAGAGTCAAGATGCATAAGTAACTGATAGGTATAGCTAAGACAGGAATTCTAAGTCCCTTATGTATAATGCCCACTTTGTTGCATTATGTAAGAAAAGAAATATCAGTCTGTATCTTCACAAGTTTCTTCGTAAGGTTGATGAAGTTCCATTCCATGTGGTTTAATGTGGTACCTTCCATGAAGATAGATTCAGATGGGTAGCCATGTTGGTCTGAAGCTACAGAACAAAGTTTGAGTCCAGTGGCACCTTTAAGACCAACAAAGTTTAATCCCACCCCACCCTCTTTCTACCTATATGAAAGGATTGAGGAAGTCGGATCCAGTGTACCTGAAGAACTGTGCATGCACACAAAAACTTATACCCAGAATTAAACTTTGTTGGTCTTAAAGGTGCCACAGGACTCAAGCATCATATGTTGTTTGGCCCTTATTGTTGCTGATACATTTTATCTGCATCCCACAGAAACATGATTTAATGCCTTTTAAATACCTCCTTCCCTGCCCCTCAAGACTGCTGTATACTTTGGTGCTTTTCACTTTGAAATACCCCTCAGAGTCTGAGGTTGTAAGCACTTGTGTCCATGATCTGATAATCTCTTGCCCAGTTTACTGTCGACTTTTTCACCCTGCTAACCTGTCCTCTTGTGAACAGAGAATACTGATGTAATATCCCTGTCCCCTGTATTGATATTGTCATCCTTCAAAGTGTTTGAATGGCTTTCTTACAGTTTTCTAGATTTCTGTCCAGTCCCAATGCTGGTCTTGCCTCATTTTTAGTCACAATGTCCTAAAGCCAAGCTCATTTGCTGACAAGCTCTCTGGCTCTCTTCTCCTAATCTTACTTCCACGTGCTTCTTTATGCTTGAAACAGCACCATTTATGTCAGCTTCCTCATCCTACTATAAATTCCTTGTGAAAACCTATTTCAGATGCAAAGGCTTGTCCCTCTGAGTAGTGTCTGTTATAAATTAAGCCTTCCCCTAACTACCATTGTTACTACTTCTTCACCAGCTTATGCCCTTTACTCATGTCCTGGTCATGTACTTACTGTAAATCTACTGAGCAGGGATCACATTATTACTGGCAGAAACTAGTGCGTGGATGGTGCTGCATAAAAGTTAAACATAATATTTTAAATGTTCATACATTTAAAGGATCATGTTTAGCACTGTAACAAGGATATATGATTATATTACACCTTTAAGTCCTAATCATTAATAACAAGGAACCATGACCTGGATGCCCAGGCTAGTCTGAGCTTATCAGATTTCAGAAACTAAGCAGGGTCAGCCCTGATTAGTATTTGGATGGGAAATCACCAAGGATGTAAGGGGTTGCTATGCAGAGGCAGGCAATGGCAAACCACCTCTTTTCATCTTGTGCCTTGAAAATGCTATGGGGTTGCCATAAGTTGGCTATGACTTGATGGCACTTCCCACTCTAATAACATGGAGGAATGCATATCCCATTAGCATTAAAGGGTGGATACTAGGGATGGGCACAAACTGATTTATGGACCCTGGTTTAGCACGAACCAGGCTGGTTCGCGAAGCATGAACCAGGGCCTCAGAGGATTGGTTTGTCCCACTAACCCACCCAAGAACCTCCGTATTTTCATGGGTAGGTTCGGAAGTGAGCTCTGAAGGCATTTTAATGCCACTGGAGCCCATCACTGGCCCGTGGCCTGACTGATGGCCACGGGCCTGACTGATTTAAATACCTTCAGAGCCCACCTCTGGGTCATGCCGGCCTGACTGAGCTCCCAGAGTGAGCTCTGAAGGACTTTATAGGCCCTCAGAGCTCACTCTTGGAGTTCAGTCGAGTCCGGTGGCCCAACTTGACTGAGCTCTGAAGGCTTTTATAGGATATGACCTTATATGGGCAGGCCCTTATCTGGGTAGGACCCACCCAGCAGTGGGCTCGAAGGACTATAAAAACCTTCAGAACTCATTCTGAGAGCTCAGTTATGTTGGGCTGCCTTTGAAGGCCTTTGAACCTCACTCTCAGAGCTCAGTCGTACCATAGGTGGGCTCCAAAAGCATTTAAATGCTTTTGACGCTCACTTTCAGGTGGAGCCTCCCACAAACTTCTGAAGTATGAACTGGTTTGTGCAATGGAGAAGTTTGTGGAAGTTCATCATTCGTGAAAACCCCCAAAGCATGAACCATCCCTAGTTGATACCGATGCCCATTTGAAGACATAACCCCCCCCGAATTTCCAAATCTGATGTTAAGATCCAAAGGTACTTGTATTTTTTCTGCTGCACAGAGCAAAAAGCAGAATAGCAGCCACTCTCCAAAACATTTATATGTGAGAGGAGTATGCATGGGGGTATATAAGTTTTCAATCAAGGAAAAAGTGCTTGAAGAAAAGGTTAATGCTCTTCCTTCTTCCAGCACTTCCCCCGTCAAATAAGATGTCCATGGATCCTGTGAAGTTAAAAACAAACAAAACACAGAATTCTGATAGACTTCTACATCATATCTACTTTGGATCTAAGCACTAGAAAATAATTTTTGTAAGAACTGAAAAGGAACCACTCTCCAAAACTTTTATATATGAGAGGCATATGCTGCTGATACTACTTCCATTAATTCACACAGAATGCTGAAATACTCAGGGGCTATTAGAAGAAGAAGAGGAGGAGGAGGAGGAGGAGGAGGAGGAGGAGATTGGATTTATACCCTGCCCTTCACTACCCAAAGGAGTCTCAGAGCGGCTTACAAACTCCTTTCCCTTCCCGTCTCCACAACAGACACCAGGTGGGGCTGAAAGAGCTCTTTCAAGAACTGCCCTCTGACAGAACGATGGCTTGCCCATGGTCATCCAGCAGCTGCAAGTGGAGGAGTAGGGAATCAAACCCGGTCCTCCCAAATTAGAATTCATGCGCTTAACCACTACACCAAACTGGCTCTTTGCACACACTTTAGTGCAACGGGATCCTGGGAAGCACCAGTTATTTAGGTCTTCTGATCTCAAGGATCATACTTTTTTTGGAACTGCTCATGTTAGCATAGGAAGTAACCATGTGATTGAGGCAACTCTGCAGGCCCTGCAAGACAGAGCTGTTCTGCCAGGCCTTTGGCTGAAGCAGCGGGCACCCATATATGGCCTCCCTGAGGTTGCTGTCGCCCACCCACTCATTGATAACTGGCCTTTATTTCATCCGTACCAACAGGCCAGAATATTTTATAGCCAATTGATTTTTGTTTTAAGATGTACCCACCAATTTTAATGTTTATATTGTGTTTTAAATTTTAATTGTATTTATTATAATATGATGTTACCTGCCCTGAGTCCAGTTCACAGGATGGGTGGGATACAAATAATAAATAAATAAATAAAATGTTGTTTTCAGCATTATCAATGCAATGCAGGATTTCACCACAGATTTAAATTTCAGATCCAAACAACAAGGCAAAGAAATTTGTGATTGTGGAATCACAGTAGTGTTCAAAGGACCACTGTTGGGTATAACTCAAGGCTAAATAGAAAAAGGGATTAACAGCAACACTTATTTTGTACTTTAAATTGTACCCCTTCTCACAAGTTTAAGTTATGGGTCAGCTGCCATACTTCATTAAAAACACAGATATAGAGCTGCTTTTGAGGAATAATACTTATGGTTCTAAACACGGAACAACTCCCCCCTCCTCCTTTCTGAATGATGGCCCTGCACAAGGAATTAATTTTGCGTTGGGAACTGGTCTGATGCCATTGGTTCTCAGACAGAAAATATTATGTCATGGACATCAAGGTTTTGTGACCAATCTGCTCTGAATTCCCTGAATTTACTGTTTCATTGACACAAACTGTCATCTGATAGGATGGAACTTAAAGATAATGTGTAAACTGATTCTCAGGCATTGATAATGTGTTATGATTTTCCCCCCCACAGAAACAAACAGCCAAAATGTAGCTTGGCCATTTAGACAATTACTATCAGATGACAGTTTGTTTCAATAAAACAGTAAATTCAGGGAATTCAGAGCAGATCAGTCACAAAAACTCAATGCCTGTGACATAATATTTTCTGTCTGAGAACCAATGGAATCGGACCTGTCTTATGACAAAATCAAGCATAAGAGATAATAATTTTTTTTGTAATGCTTTGGAACTCTGAAAGATTAATTATTAAAAAAGTATAGACTATAATGTACCAAAATATAGGCTTAAAATAGCTTTGTAATGGTAAGACGACAAACATGATCATATCTTTTTTAATTTTAAACGGTAGGAATAACAACTGAAAATGTTTGTATCTTAAAGATCCTTGCTTTATTCTGTAGTGTTAGTTAGTTTTAGTATTCCCCTTTCCCCCTCCCCTATGGTGTTTGTAGAAATGCAATTAAAATCATTTTTTTAAAAAAGGAATTGGACTTGTTTCTTTTACAAAAGCATCTCCCCAATATAAAGTGTAAAAAGGGAAATGGTGGTGGTATAATTTAAAGATGAAAAAAGGTCTTCAAGGCAGGCGGATCTGAACCCTTCCTTCTCAGACTGTATCCCCTTTGCCTGTAGGCCCCAACACCACTCCCGCCCCCCCAGTCAGGCCCTCATACAGGACATCAACCCAGCTGGGACAAAAAGCAACTGGGGAGTAAGGTTCATCACTCCCACTTGCAGATTTTGTACTTCAAATTGCACCCTTTCTCACAAGTATAATGCATGAGTCACCTGCTATCACTTGTAGCTTGGCCCCAAAGCAATGATGGTAAGTGAATAATGCTGCTGTGACAGACTCCTCGAAATCAATAAAGGGGATCTATATAGCCTCTTTTGGGGAACCAGAGTCTTTTGAAACAAAACCTTTCTCTCATTTCACTCATTAATAAGGTATGGTTGGGGTGAAGGGTAAAAGGCTTTGGGTTTGCTGCCATGAGTTAAGTTTTATGGTGAGCAAGAAGAACACAGAGATCACTGAGGCAGGAGTTGTACAAAATAACAAAGAAGACTTATTTATGTATCACTTGTTTTTAAAGAGCAGTTCAGCAGCACAGGTCTCCAGAAAGTCATAGGAGAAGCCTGACCGAGGCACTTGAGCCTAAGCTAGTTATGCCTTTGACATAGACAAACTGGCTTTCACTGGCTAGCCATCAGGTTGGATCCTTTCTCTCTCTCACACACACAAGATTCCACCCGTACCAGCCTGCCCTTTCTCAAGAGACTGTACCAGGTCTGCTCACCCCCAGAGGCAGCCCACAAGGGCTGTTTTAGCACTTGAAAAAGTGCATAGGAGGGGGGAAGAATACCAGAAACTTTGCTTCTGCCATGCTATGGGCTCACTGTGGCATTTTTAAATGGCCTGAATTCAGGTTTTAAATGGTGGCCATCACATCTAGTTTGACTCTAAGTCCACTGAAGTCACTGAGCTTAGAAGAGTGAAACTCTTAGGACAGCACTGTAAGCCACTGGTCAGGGCACTATTGATGAAATTAGAAAAGGAAAAAAGCTTTAGTAATTCACAATTTCCCCCCTCAGCTGAATGTAGCATGCTGACCAAATGAGACCAGCTGCAATAAACTGAGAAAAGACAGGTCTGATAAAGCCAAAAGTGTAGTATAGAGCTGAAGCCTTGCTTGCAGAGTGCTTTTTGTGTGTATATATCTAGTACTGCACATGTTAAAATTCTGACTCCCTTTCTGCTCAAGGTGATAGCCGTATGAGCAATGATAGATAGATAGATAGATAGATAGATAGATAGATAGATAGATAGATAGATAGATGATAGATAGATAGATAGATAGATAGATAGATAGATAGATAGATAGATATTCTGACTCCCCCAAATCAGAAGGGTTAACAGGTATCTTATCTCAGAGTCAGCACGAAAAAAAAAAAGAGAGCCGGGTTCTCATGATAACTACTTCTCAAATCAAGTAACAGAGTAAATGTGCCTACAATCCCCATAACTTATTAGTGGATTTGTTAACGACTCTCACCGGGCTGCCCTAAATGAGCTTCCTCTTGCATTGCCAAATTCTGCCTTTTGGAAGACTGCAGTACATGTTTTTCAGCTGACTACAGCTTTTCCTGAGACTATTGTACATCTTGGTTTTTGAAGTGGAAAACAGATTATAGGCAGTGGAAGATACCTTTTCTTTAAAAAAAACAAACCAAACCAAATGTTTATGGAGCCAAAGGAGAGGAAGCCCAGGATAACGAATTAGAAATAGGATAATGGGCAATAAGGACAGATAATTTTTTTCTTGGCATAGGAGCAAGGTTCAGACATGGTCACATGATGTGGCATGTTTGTCCTTTAAAATATATTTGCCATTCTCTCTGTCTGTCTCTCTATAATTAGGATTGTAGAGAACTTGCTATAACAACAAATAAATCAAACAACATCTATTGATTAATGAAAAATATTTAGGCAAGTGCCAGGAAAATGTGGATTTTCCAGATCTTGAGGGGTTCAGAGGATACAGTTACTCCCTGAAACATGATAGCCTCACACTAGCAGATTTTATATCGTTGTTACTATTGGGAAAAACCGAAACCTATATCCGAGGAAGAGACAGAGTTCAGAATAGTAGATTTCAGGAAATAATCAAAATACCATTCCTACGTCAACAGTTTCCCATGGTACAAGGCACCTAGAATTAAGACCCTACACATAGCTCTCTCCAAGTACAACTGGAATGCAACCATAAAATTAGGTACTGATGCCAACAAGATTCTGAACTGCTTACCTCCATGGAACATACAGATGACCTTGCATGTGAAAGGAGCGTTTGTAAAGAAAAAGGGAGAATGTTTTTTGGACAACGTTCAAAAGGTAATTTAGAAGGTAATTTAGAAGCTAGAATGCCCTACTACTGAATAGAAATATTTCAAAACAGAGTGTTTGTAAAAGATATATATCTTGTAGGTGGTCTCCCACACATAATTTTCTAACTTAATTTTTTTCATGCACTTCCAACACTGAAGTTTGCAGTAAACATACGTGCAGGACACAAGATTCAATGGATTTCTGCAGCATCCCATTGTGAAAAGCTGATTTGGGGGAGGAACTATGGGTGGAAGTACTTATGAGTCCATAAACACTGAGAAAATATCTTATAAACACTAGAAACAACATGGGAAGCTTGAAAAGCCATACTGGGGTCAGGAATGTGGTATCAAAACAGCCATACAGGTTATACTGGGGATGTAATCCAGAATTAAGAACACATACAGTAGAACAGAAAATAAGCATTACAAGTGGAGGCCTGCAAGGACTTGCAGGACGCATCTCATTTTCACCTGTATCCCCTCTCCCACTATTTCCTCTTTTTTCTCCTCCTGGCAGCCCTCATAGCCTCTCCCCTTTCTCTACTTCCTTCTCTCCTTCCCATCGATAAGTGGCCAAGCTATCTTTTATCTCCCCCATTTTCAGCTATTTTGTTAATTTATTTACTTCATTTATACCCCATCTTTCTTCCCAATGGTGATCCAAAGCAGCTTACAGTTCCCCTGTTCTCCAATTCTCTTCACAACAATCTTGTAAGGTAAGTTACGCTGGGAGTGTGTGACTGGCCCAAAGTCATCAGAGAGCTTCAAAGGCACCATGAGGGTCAAATCTGGGTCTCCCATATCATAGGTTGAAATTCTGACCACAATGTCTGCTGTCGAATAGTAGTGAGCAGCTTAGCCTCCCAGTGCTTGCTACTGGGCTTGGCCCCAATGAGCCCTCAGGCCAAAACAGGCCAAGGTTTGAAAGTTATCAATGCTGTTGTGGTTGCTTACCATCCCCCACAATAGTCACTGTAGAGGGCATTCATTTCTTAAAGGCACAGGTGCTTCTTCTATTATTTTGGAGGGTTTCATCCCTCAGAGTATTTTTTTGAGATTTTTCTGCAAACCTAGGGCTTGTCTGTTCACAGCTCCATTTCTGGATTTAAGTATCCACAGATGGGGCTATGTTGAGAATTGGATATGTGGCACTATTTAGATTCATGTACATTTTGATTCAATTGGGAAATTGCTACATTCTGTTTAATGTTATTTTCCATTCCCATTTTTAAGTGTTTTTTTCCCCCAAGTTTATTACTTGTCCAGAATTAATTACAGTATTTCTCAACTTTGGGCTCAGTTCTAAGACTTTCCTCTTGGGGAATAAAGAGAAGTGGGGCAGTGCAAACTTGAATAGGGTTTCTGGCAGCAGGCATCTCTGTTTTAGAAAAGTAGGAAAGTTAGAGAGATGAAAGAGCTAAGTAAGAAAGTCATAGATTAACATCACAATCCTAAGAACATTTTCCTGGAAATAAATACCACTGAATAGACCTCAGTAGGATCCCGATTAGACCCTCTGAAGATGGCACTGTAGAAGTGTAAAATAAGTTTCTGCTTGTAGCAGAATGATATACATTCCTGCTGTCACATCTGTCATAAAAACACCAGCTTGATAAATTTTGGTTTGTTTAATATTAGCTATCAAACCTATGAATACAACCTTGTAGGCAGTAATATTTTTCTTAAATGCAATACACTACAAATATTATCATGGTTGCAATTTAGAAATATTGATCACGACCTCACTTTGGTTTAATTGTGGTGACAATATTTAGCCAACTAAAAATAATTAAATGCACTAAAGTTTATTAGAGCCCTGAGGACATTTTGGAGGAAAAAACCTTGGCCAAAGACTCCTGCTTTAGAGCTTCAGTTGCATTTAATGCAATTTTTATCAATAACTCAGCAGCTCATATTACTACAGCCCCATTGAAATTTTCATGCTGGGAAATCTAATTCATCCAATACATGAATCCATCACATACAGTGCCTCTTTTTCAAATGCTATAAAACTTCCAAACCCATAGATTTGTCTCCAACAAAAATAACATGAAGGAGCCTTTCAATCAATAACGGAATCCCTCTGATTCTGGTACCAGCTGAATATTTTCTCCAACTTTGCTTTTGTTCTTCTGGGTAGAGGCCCACAAGGGAAAGAGCTTGTTTTCACTCGCAGCCTCATCAATACCTAAATCCTGGTGAACAAGTGACACTGAGAAGCTGTAATCAATAGCTCCCTCTGCGTTTTTTCTTCTGGTCAAATGGTTCAGCACTACTGACAGGCCTGACACTTAGAACATGATGCTAAATCTTTATCAACAGCCAGCTAGGTGACTGGCAGAACAAGACTCAGGGTGGTCATTAACGCTCATGGCAATCTGTGAATAAACTAACTCCTCAATAATGTGTTTGTTTAGAAAAAGGGTGAGGAAAAAAAAAACTCCCTGCACAATGTATTGATTGCTTTTGAACTGCATTTAGCAATTTCAGTCTGAGGATGGAACAGAATGTTGTACAACTGTGATGCTCTCCTTGTTAGGGGGTTTCAATTTGATGCAGCGGAAAACTGACCATCCTATTATACTGGTTGATAGACTGCATAGTTACAGAAAGCTGCCAAACTGTCAAAAATAGATCAGTGAGGCCATAATGGAAACAGCTGAAATATCAAGTTATAACACACAACAGAAATCGCACTTAGCAAAAAATAATCTTTCGGTTTGCTCATGTCCTATTGCTTTTTCTCTCCCTATTCCCCAATAGAAACAAATACTGTAATATGAACCAGCATGTGTTCCAGTTTATCGCTAGCCACCTAAGGAATTAATGCACAACTAGGTTTATGTGCACACTGCATTCCAAATCAATGCTTCACAATCTTCTCTTAAATGCACAATTGCTCCATTCACTCTGGAATGTTTTAAACATTTTGACTGAATAACACACTTGACTTATGCTAGATCGATGTTTGTGTCAGGTTTTAGTTTGAATGATAACATATAGAATGGGGGGATTCTTGCTGCTGCTGCTACTAGCTGACTATTTAAGTCATAGACAAGTCATTTGTGATGGTCTTGGACTAATCAGCCCAACGTTCACCAATTCTCATGGGTCTGTATGATTTCTTTTTGATCTTCCTATACTATTCTAATGAGATTTTTAATTGAACTTTATGGGTTCCCTTTGAGGACTGCAGACCTCACAATCAATCTAAACGGCAGTAAACTATTTGAAGTTTTTCTTCACAAAAAGGTGAGCCATCTCTACCATGTCCTTGGCATAATTTAAAGCAAAGATGTTGCATCTCTCAGCTGCTGCCGGCACCTTTTCCACCTTCTCATAAACTTGAAGGTCAGTGTATGAATTATGTGAACCAACCTAACTACAAAAGGAAACCTGTAGAATGCACACTCCAGAAATTAAGTGGGCAAGATCAGCAGAGGAGAAAAAAAAAAAACCCTCACCCCAAACCCTCAGCACATATGCTTTCAGAAAAGCAACTTAGCAATATTAGTAACAAAAATGCACATCTAAAAAATCTCTGATCTACAGTTCATATGGCAGTTCTGGAATCTCTGGAATCCATGATCTATAATAAATCATGTTTTCTGATTGTAGTGAAGTATATCATATTAGGATAGTTTCAGAGGGTTGCTGTGATGACCTGCAGTAGAATAGTTAGGTTCCAGCCCAGGAGCACCTTAGAGACTAACAAGATTTTCAGGATATGAGCTTTTGATAGTCAACGCTCCCTTCATTAGATATTTGGAGGGGCATCTATGAAAATAATAAGTATAGAAATTTGGCAGAAACTAGTTGTAATGTTTTCTAAACACAACTAGATACTATTCAACAAACAAATAACATGCTTTCTTTCTATGGAGGCCTGTTGAATACTATTATCACTTCTGGCTGATGAGCAAGCTGTGGCTTTTCTTGGAGAACTGTCACATTGATACTGTGATGCATGCTTTAGAGCCAGTTTGTTGTAGCAGTTAGGAGCGCGGACTCTAATCTGGGAGAACCGGGTTTGATTCCCCACTCCTCCGCATGCAGCTGCTGGTGTGACCCTGGGTCAGTCACAAGTTCTTCCAAAGCTGTTATCTCAAGGACAGTTCTCAGACAAGCTCGGCCCCACCTACCTCACAAGGTGTCTGTTGTGGGGAGGGATGGGAGGGGAAAGGGATTGTAAGCCACTCTTAAGACTCCTTTGGATAGTGAAGGGCAGGGTATAAATCCAGCCTCCTCCTCCTCCTCCTCTTCTTCATAATTTCTCGATTGGACTTCATTCACACTCCACTGTTCTTCCTGAGGAGGGCTCAAATCATACAATGCTCTCCCCCTTCTCTGTTTTATCTTCACAACAACCTTATGAGATAAGTTAGGCTGTGGGTGTTTGACTGGCCAAAAGGTCACCTTACAAGCTTCCACGGCAGAGAGGGGATTTGAATCCTAGTCCAACACTCCAACTGTAGGGAAAGGCAGTCTATAAATTGAATGAATGAATAAATAATCAAATAAGTAAATAAATCCCACACTGGCTCTATAGTACATGGGGCCCATGAAAATAGCTCTGAAACTAGATTGCCCAGAATGTGCCAACTAGACACTGATGCTTCACTAACATCACCTTCCCAGTAGCTCTAAATGTAGCATGCATGATTCAAAAAGACAGCAGTTTTTGCACCAGATGCTATAGTTACTAGACGGTATAGTGTGCATGCCTCCACTGGCCCAGTGAGCTTTTTTCAAACAGTAGCTGTGTTGGAAGGCTGAATGCCTTTTTCCTGTCCTCACCGTTGATAATGAAATCAGTAAGGTCATTCTATAGCTTTGTGCCAGCATCTAGATAGCTTCACACTTACAACATAGGTCACCATCCTAAATGTCAGCCAACTTTCAAGCTAAGATAGTGATCTGAAATTTTAAAAAACATATCTGAAGCAATGGTCAGTCACGCATCACTAGTGGGGTAAAAGTGGCTAAAAACAATTCATTATTACCACCCTCCCACCTCTACATAACTGAAAGGCCAGGCTCTATATTGCCAAAATTGGTGAGATTCATAGTCTTAAATGGAGCTATGTCGCAGGAATAGAGAATATGACTTAACAATTAATCCTGCGAAGGAGGGTTGGAACTTGCTTGGCTACCAGAATCCAGAACCCGACACGTGAGGGGATCCAAGTCAAATTTGTTTTGTTCTGAAGGTAGGTGGAATTTTTGCCCTTTCATACCATGTGCATAACCAGAACTGCCTTCAGGGAATGGAGGACAAAAAGTGCAGCCTCCAAACTCTTCTAACACTAATCAAGCTTAAGAGGTGAACTCGTCACTGCATGGAACAAGCCACTATCCATAAAACATAAGCCTTCTCTTTTAAAGAAAGAATGAACGGAAAATGAACTAAATTTGTATAATTTGATGCATTAAAATAAATGTACTGCTCCTATTTCAAATAAATGGTGGGCAAATAAATCATATTAAACTGGTTTATGCATTAATGCTGATTAAAAACACTTACTGACCTTATTACTCACAGCAGAGTAGTTTTCACTGCAGATATATTTAATCTAATGACATTTAAGCCCACAAAGCTTTCTATCGAAAACCACTGTCTTCCATCAACTTTATTTTTAAAGTGGACATGAACTTACAGGATTGCTTCTCATTGCTCCTCCCACTGCTCTGGCTGCTTTGCTGTTGCCTGCCAGGACTGCTAATTGCTTGTAAGAAACGGCTTCTCCAAATTTCACATCTCTCAACAGGGTCCACAACACTTCTCTGGTGAATGAAGCTGAACAGGGGGAAAAAAATGGAGAAGCAACATATGGTTCAAAAGCATGACTTCAACCATTTCAAAACCTACCAAGATAAAAATAGTCAGGAAGAGTGACATTTAAACTAGGGTATGAACGGCAACGTTTCCCCTTTCAAATTAGCAGAGCAATCCGTTCTATTATTGTGTTCTATATTTAAATTCATGATTATTAGAGAGTGTGCTTCAAGTAATTGATCACTATTAAAAAGGCATTCAGAGCTTTGATTTTTCTATATTTTTTAATTTGCTTCCAGTACAATTATACTGTTAATGCATACAATGTGCTTTTCCATTAAATTGACAGAGTATAAATTAGCATACAGTCAAATGATAAAAATGTGCCTCCTTGTGTGATAACTGGAAGCACCTATTTTATAAATCTCTCATAGCTCTTAATTTCAAACTTCAATTGGGGAACACTGGAAAAGAAGCCCTAGATCCAGCAGAATTTATTACCTAGCTGATGACGATCCTTAGCAGAGGCCCCCAAGCTACTGCTCAGAATTCTAGGTGTAAGAAAATGTAATGTTTGGCCATCCTTCTGAATATAAGCTGCATATTTAAATGGAAAACTCTTGTAAAATGAGTTATCAATTTGCTGTCTAGTTACTTTTTACTTCCATAGTATTGTTGATAAAGCACAGAAGAAACGTAAAAGAACCTTCTCATATTGCTGCAGGCTGGTAATCAAACATCCACCTATGGTGATTCAAAATTTCCTGCAGGTAACCAGACATAGCCCCACCGATGTCCTAAAAGCACAGCTGTAGGAAACTATGCTTTGTTTTGCTTCCCAGTCTGGAATTTATTTATTTAGGCATTTTTATCCTGCTTTTCTCTCCAAAGGGGACCCAAAGCAGTTTACAAAAACAGCTTAAATTAACAAAATGTAACTTAAAAAATCAGAAAAATAACAACAACAAAAAATACACTAAACCTTCTTTCCAGGAATGATCACTGGGCTGGATCACAGAAAGACACAGGGTGCAAGCCACAGGCTAAGAGCCAATGGCCCTTTGAGGTCTGGCAAAAACTCGTGCTAAGTACCCGCAAGCAGAAGAGAAACAAGCACATCCCATATCTTTTTTTAATCTGCTGCCTGACAGCAAGATGTTTCCAGGAACAATACAGGACACTCATTGTAATATGGTAGAGAAATGGAGGCCTCCTTTAAATACTGCAGGACTGCCTTCGGAACAGTTTTTCTATGGGTTCACCCCTACAAAGCTTCTGCATTGCCATTCGTGGGGGTCTTTTGCATGGGATCAGCACTTAAGGGGATCAGAAGTACTAATACAAGGGAGAACTGGAATTCACCACTTAGTGTCCCCAGTGTGGGTGGGAAGACACCAGAAACACACAGATACTCAGTGCAGCCATAACATAAAACCAAGTGTAATGGGGTTGCCAACCTCCAGGTGGTAGCTGGAGATCTCCTGGGATTACAACAGATCTCTAGGCGACAGAGATCAGTTCACCTGGTGTAAATGGCCACTTTAGAAGGTGGAATTTATAGCATTATACCCCACTGAAGTCCCTATACTTCCCAACCCCCACCCTCCTCAGGCTCCCCCTCCCCAAATCTCCAGGTATTTCCTAACCCAGAGCTGGCAACCCAAGAAAGTAAACTCGGTACGATTAGTACAATTGTCTGAACATAAGCCAATATACCACCAAATTAGGATCTGAACCCATGGTTTGAAGTTGGTTTATTAACCAGTTAGTTTTAATAATGGTTTTACATGATAAATAAACTCAGATATCATGGCTTGTTTCCCAGCACCACCCTTCCTGTCTATAAAACAAAGGCAATTAAACCAGCATTTATAGAGACAAACCAGGACTTAAGTAGTCATTAGTTTCACAAACTAAGTGGAGTTTAGAAACAACCACCATTTGAGTTATGTCTGACTCAAACCGTTAACCTATATGGCTTGGGTTAGATGTAACATAAAGATCATGGCTTATTTCAAATCAAGGATTTGGCTCTTGGGTAATCATTCAATCTGTCTGGACAAATGCTTGTGTCATGGGTACTAGGTCTGCCGAGGCTGATTACTCCTCAGATGAGGAAGAGGCAGGGAACAACCCAGCCTCCTCTGGAGTCAGCCCAGAAAAAGAGCCCTCATTGCCATCTTCGTGGCTTCTTCCTCGATCTGATTGGCACACAGATGGAACTCAAACTGGGTGATGTATGAGTCCCAGTCTTCCAGCTCTGGCTTGAACGCTTCAAAATTAGTGCTGGCTGCCATCCTAATGGCTGTTATAGGCTGTGGATTGGCAGGGTGTTGGTTGTCTTCTTCCGGTGCCTCGACTGGCTTGGGTTCATCTGCCATAGTGGCGTTGGTTCAGCGGGGCTGCTTACACGCCTAGTATCCCACCCTCATTGCCAATGTTAAGTATGAGACTTCAGTCAGCTCTTAACAAATGATTTCAGCTTTATTAGAACATGACAAACAACAACAACAACACAGAGCAAGAAGCTCTCTTTTAAACTTTCCGGGCTTGGATAACCATGCCCCCTAGTGAGTTAATAACCAATCATAACTCGTGCATAAAGACCAATGATTGTTGTTCTCTCCAAAACTTCTCCTAGGCTCTGATTGGCCTACTGTGCAGAGCAGCCAATCAGAACATGTATTTATGATACCAGCCTTCTATGGAGTCCTGGTTGAAGCTCAGACATTACTGAATTTATGCACAATACATAACAACTTTACTCCTTGGCTCTTTGACTTTCGGCTCTGTGACTGACATTGATTCTGGACTGTGTTTACAAGCTTACAGTGTGTGGTCTTTGTGGCAGCCAGCCAAGACAACACAGCTTGCTGCAGTAGTTTTATCCTCAACCCATCTTCTTTAAAAAGGCATTGCTGTTATCCTAGCCTGCATTATATGACATCTGAAGGGCAAAACTTTGCCACATGTTACCATCAGAGTCCCCAACACTTTGCAGCCAGAGGAACCGGTGGACTCCATCTTGAATTAAACCATGACAGCAATTAAAGGTAATACAATATTTAATGTTGACATAACCAGGACTCCCTGAGAAATTATCACCTCCCCCTGATTCTCCATGCCCCAACTCATTGCCCGGTGGCACTGTAGGGAAGGGATGAGAAAGCTGACCCTTCTCAGAAAGCAGACACTGGATCACACCCCTTAGCCACTTCGTTTTCCAGATTAACCCAATCCTCACACAAAAACATAAGCACATAACAATTCCCACTGTGATGGATACAGGGAAACCTGGCAAATTTGGACAAACTCATTCAAACACTCAAGTGTCTAACAGTCCCCTTCCTCTCCATTCATCCCAGCACTAGCAACCTTCCATATTCTGCCTCTAGAGCCTAGTTTGCATCTTTGCAAAGGCAAAGCAGGCCCAGGGACCAACTTGCCACTAAGGCCCAAGGGATGGCGATGGCACAGATCGTGAAGGAGGTCCTATAACTGCACCTGTGCCACCGGGTCAAAGACTACAGCATGTAAAGGTGGCACATAGAAGTGATCTTGACTTTTCCTGAGGGGGAAAAAAGATGCATATGGACTGCTGGTGAGAAGTGGTGAAAAGTGGGAGCACTGTTGATTTTGAACTGCTCATAGAATCATAGAGTTGGTAGGGATCTCCTGGGTCATCTAGTCCAACCCCCTGCACAATGCAGGAAATTCACAAATACCTCTCCCCACACCCCCAGTGACCCCCTGTCCCATGCCCAGAAGATGACAAAAAACCTCCAGGATCCCCAGGCAACGTGGCCTGGAGAAAAATTGCTTCCTACCCCAAAGTGGTGATCAGCATTTCCCTGGGCATGTAAGAAAGGGCCACAAGATCTAAGCACTGATGCAACCCTTCCTGCCTTCCCTCTCATGATCTGCCTAAGGTCCTTTCTGCACTGGCCTTCCACTCCAGATTTTCTCAGTGTTTGAGTCAAGGCAGTTTAAATCCACAGCAAAACAGCATCCAAATAACCCAGGGTAACAGCAGGCTGAAACCAAACCGACCACTGAAGGGAGGTAACGTCATGCAGAACTGGGAAAAGACCTGGAATAAAAAGAAGGTTTAACTCAATCTTAGTGCAGAATGAGAAAAAAACACCCCTGGATTAAAAAGAAGGTTGAATTTGATTTTAGTGCAGAATTGCTTGGAGGACACCATGGTGAACATAGATTAAAAGGAGTGCAGAAAGAGCCTGAGTTCACAGAATCAGCATAGCTGTCAGATGGCCATCTAACCTTTGTTTAAAAACCTCCAAATAATCTCATGTCAGGCATCTCTGTAGCTTGGGGAGTGTGAGAAGCAGCAAACGAGGATTAAGCCAAGATTACTCATTTGTACGTCATGCAAAACTAGAGAGTAACTTTGATTAGTAAACCAACTTCAGATCCTGACTTCACATACCCTAATTAACCACAGCTAGAAGTGTAGCAGCCCATATTTGAAGAATATTAACTATCTACAGCAACTAATGAACTCCGGCTGTAAAAGCCTTCGACAACACAGCATTTTATTCCAAGACACTGAAAGACTGGACAACACTTCCAATTTGCATGCCAGATTACACAGGGAAGCCATTGAAATTCATAAACATAAACACAATTTCTTTTCTTTTCTTTTTTTTTGTAAAACTCTCTTAAAAAAGAGAGAATTTTATTCTTTTTATAAGAAACGGGAAGGGTAGACAGATGGAGAAAGAAAAAGATGGAGTGAAATTTTTCCTGTTAGTGAGGGTTAGTTTAGGTTAATAACCAATACCAATTTTGGCATCTATCATGGTTAGAAGATCTTCTTTTTAACTATTGCAAAGTCCAAAGTCACTCTGTTAATGCAGTTAGTAAAGTCCATTGGGGTTAGTAATTAAACAGCTCCTTCCAGATGTTACACGAACAGTCCTCAAAGTATCTTCTTTTTAAATCTCTTCCAGTTATGGATTGAGTCCATTTTAACTTTGAAGTCTTCCGTTCCATCACCACTTTCCCCTGGGCTGCTGTCTTCTTCACTTGTCCCAGTTTTGAATACTGCATCTTCCTCCCTGCTGGCGTGTCTCTTCAGAAGTTTCTGTATTTTGAAGATGAAATCCTTCTTCTTTCTTTTCTCTTTTTCCTTAAACTTCTGGCCTTCAAGCTTCCAGGGCTCCATAAACTCTTCAGATGGAATTAGATCTCCAGTTTGTCGCTTGCTATGCTCAACATCCCCTTCTACTGGCAGAATATTCTCTTTTATAAAAGCGGAATAGGTTTTGGGAGCCTCATCCACCTCTTCTTTTAATTTTATCGCTTCACTGCCAGTTAGGGGTGCCAAGACATTTGTCAAGGTAAATCCGAGATCTTCTTTCTCTTCTTCTTTAACGCCCTGGAAACCTAGAATCAGATTCGATTTCTGTTCGATCTCCATCATCTTTCTAGTTGTTTCCGATATCTGTTTCTGTTGACTGATGAGAACACTATCCATTTTAAACAGAGTTTCGTTGATTTTCTGCAATTGTTCCAGCAGGGGGCACAGCATCTCCTTTTCCTGTTGATTGACAGCAAGCTCTTGGGGGGGGGCTGTCTGGACCGGAAGTCCCTCCTCTCTTCTCTTCCGGTGTCTGCAGGACTTTTTCCATTATCGACATTTTGTTTTTTTGTTTACTTTTAAAAAGTTCATGCCGCATCCCCCAGGAAGCTAAGATGATCGCAGTCTTCCATGCAACCCCAACGGTACTTTCACCAACACTTTTTTTCTCTCAGCCCCCCTTCGCGCTCCCTTTGTAGATCTTGCTTCTCAAAGGGGATGGGAACTCCTCCCTCCTCCCAACGCTTATACTCATGCAGGGGGGCTCCGATTTACGCTTCAAAATAGATCTTCAACTCACGATTCGATGCTACTTCTTCTTTTTATTTTAAACCATAGCGCTGTCTTCACTCCTGGAAATCGGTGGCGCCGCTAAGTTCCATTACGGGCACGCCGCAGCGGGGCCGATTGGGGCGGGAAGAAAGCCTCAATTTCCCGGCTGTCTGCCGGCAAAGAGGCTACTCCCCAAGCGCCCCCGGTTCGGAGCCTTTGCCTAAGGCTCACTAGGGTCTTTCGCACATGCGAAGACTCCCCCTAACTGCGCGTGGGCTAACCGCCTCCGGGAGCATCCCGAGAAGCGGCCGCCATTCGCAACGCCGAAACCGAAACCCCAACATAAACACAATTTCAACAGGAAAGAAGAGAGTTTAAAAATAAATAGGGCATGGTTTCCTGTCCTGAAAAACACAAAATGCTCTACAGCTGGCAATAGCACTACAAATAAGATTAGAGTTTCAATAGCCATTCCACACACAAAAGAACCTCCTCAAGAAACAGGAAACCTCCTCAGGAAACAATCCATAGACAAAAGAACCTCCTCAGGAAAGCTCCTCCATTAGCATGTTCATAGCATAGAGAACTACTACAAGATAATGACTCAGCCGTACCCCACCTTCCAGGGTAGAAATAAATTACTTTCCTACCATTTTTCTGCTCACCTTGACACAGAGAGTACTCCATCTTTCTGTGTTACACCTCTGAGGATGCCAGTCACAGCTACGGGCGAAATGTCAGGTCCTACAATGCCAAGACCACGGCCACACAACCCAGAAAAATTTTATTTCTACCCTGGAAGGTGGGGTAGGTCTGACTCAATTATCTTGACTTCACATATCCTAACTAACCACAGCTAGAAGTGTAGCAGCCCATATTTGAAGAATACTAACTGTCTACAGCAACTAATGAACTCCGGCCGTGAAAGCCTTCAATTATTACTCAGACCTACCGCACCTTCCAGGGTAGAAATAAATTACTTGCCTATCAGTTTTCTGCTCACCTTGACACAGAGAGTACTCCATCTTTCTGTGTTATACCTCTGAGGATGCCAGTCACAGCTACTGGCAAAATGTTAGGTCCTACAATGCCAGGACCACAGCCACACAACCCGGAAAATCTACAGCAACTAATGAACTCCAGCCATGAAAGCCTTCGACAATATAATATTAACTACTGTTTGTTCAACTGTCTACATGTGATGCATGAACTGAACTAATAAGCAGGTGCAATAAAAAGCTCTCATATCTCATCACCACAGTTAGGAAAAGATGAACTGAGCCACAGGCTGTTGTCACTGCAGTCCTGGGCTTTCCATCTCTCCTTTCCCACCAGGCAGAAAGACAGTAGCACATACAGAGAGCACCACAGAGCAGCCAAACTGGGGAGACTGGGCCAAACTAGATCCCTCCTTGGGTGCTGGCAGTGCAAACCATTCATTATTTCCTTGTCAACCAATTTAATTCTGGATTTTCCTTTTTAGGTAATTTTTTTAAAAGTGCTCTCATTATATGCAATCTAGAAAAGTGCTCACCCTCTGTTCTTGAAAGAAACCCACATACTTTTATGTTTGTTTTAAATAATAAAAAACCCACTTCTTAACTGAACAGAATGATAATCACTTCATTGAAAAAAAATCTGTTTAGCCTTTATTATAACATTAAGCAAATTAAACATCAGCATAATCCAGGTGATACTAGAAAAGGGTCATCAAAGAAATTAACTTTGTTGTTCATTAATTTACATGGATTAGTAGAGGGCAAAGAGATAGCAAATCTGCTCTAGTTTTTTATGATATAATTTCAAACTGTACACCATTTGTGGCACTAGGGTGACTTTGGGGTTAATCAGACTGATTTGTCCTTTTAATTGCTTTCTATTCAAAGAAAATTCATTAGATAATGTTCTCTTCAAAATTCATGAATCAATTTAACTGAAGAAACCATATTAACAGCTTTGGGTTCATTAGCACACGGAGTTGTGTTACTAGCTGATTGCTAGGAGAGTTTCCTTAGGCAAACAGATTTTGTTTACTGTCATTTCTTTAGAAAGGCCTATTTGAAATCCAATAGTAACAAGGGTTGAGGGGATTTCCCTTGCCCCACTTAGTAATTCTTCCGTGATTTGGCTCGGCCCTGCACTCTGTTCTGCCTGACTTTTGATTTTACAGTGGGAGTTCCTATAATTAATTTTGGAAAAGGTGCATGCCCAGTTTGCTCTTCCCTAAGATCTACATTTTTCATGTGGCACTTAAAGGGAAATGTTACAGCTCAGCCACTTGCCCTTGGTTGCTTCAGGTGCCAGTGCTCTCAGCCTTCCCAATCTAACCCTCTCATGAGGCTGGAACCATTTTTTACATAACCCAACAATAGGCACCATTGCTGTAGAAGTAAAGGTAAAAATGGTCAGGTTTTACAATGGTATTTAGTATAACAACTTTAAGGTCTCAAGAGAGCAATGCTAAATAAGCAGAGGGTAAGATTAAATGAACAGTTCTCACAATGTAGGGAAGTAGTGGGGTGCCTCAAGGATCTCCACTGGGCCCAGTGCTGTTTAATTTATTCATAAATGATCTCAAATCAGGGTGAGTAGTGAAGTAAATGAGTTAGTGTACTATTCCAAATTACTCAGGATGGAAATAACTCAATAAGATTGTGAAGAGCTCTGAAAGACTCTTTCCAAACTAACCTAACAGGCAATAAAAATCGCAAATGAGGCTCAGGTAGAGAAGAGGCAGGTATGTGAGGAAACTGGGCTGACCACGAAGACAGGAAAGGGGGGGGGCGCTAAGGGATAGGATTGCTAACCTCTTGGTGAGGCCTGGAATTCTCCCAGAATTACAGCTTCAGACTACAGAGATCAGTTCCCCTTGATACAACGGCAACTTTGGAGGACAGACTCTATGGTATACCTCAGATTATAGGTGAAATCTCTCCCTAAACTGCCTCCTCCAGAGGCATTACCCCCAAATCACCAGAAATCTCCCAAGTTGTAGTTGGCAATTCTACTAAAGGGGGAAAGGAGAAATGCCCATACATTGCTTGACCGAAAGCATGGACATAGTCAAGAGTTTTTCAGAAGTCTAGTAGTAAAGGACTTTTGGAGGACAGCATAGCCTGAGTCACGGTATCAAAGAAACAGCCTTAGTGTGCAAGTGAACCTAAAACATTGACCAAAGGTGGGTGGTTCATCCCTTGGGATGCTACAGGGTGAATGATAAAGTTATCCTGTTGATTAAGGGTTTGGTCAGGTTACTGAATTGAGGGGAACCATAAGTACCACTTGAAGAGATTCCATGGAATCACGGTATAGGCCCTGAAGGGATAAATGCATGATGCTGCCTTATACTGAATCAGACCATTGGTCTATCGAAGTCAGTGTGTCTACTCTGGTTTGCCGCAGCTTGCCAGGTCCTCAGGCAGAAGTCTTTCATATTATCTGGTCCTTTTAACTGGATATGCTGGAGACTGAACCTGATTTTCTGTATGCTAAGAAGATACTCTACCACTGAGCCATGGTGGTGTGAGAGTTTCTCCTGGAGACCTTTTTGTTTTGTCATGAAATGACATATTATTGCAGGATACTTGGTTTGGTCCAAGATCTGTACCGCTGTACCTAGGAGTGCAAGGGCTCTTGAAGTAACATAAGTGAATGCTACTGCATAACAGGCCACCAATTTGAAACAGTGTTATATACAGAACCTACATTTTTTTAGCATTAACAAAAAAGAGTACAGCAGAACATTATAAAACCTATAGGAATAGACTGAGAGGCATGTGTAAGCTTATCTGCTACAGAAAACAAAGGGGAAATCCAAAATTATAGCAAAATTATTCAATTACTGAAGAGTTAAGCAATATTCTTGTGCAAATGGATGGCCAAACCATCTTTTGAACATCCAACAAAATGTTGCATAACACATTTGATGGCAATATGTTAAATAAAGTGTTTGTTAAATATAGTCTTCAGCAATAATAATATATATACTACACTTTTTTCTGGCACAAGACATTTACAGTTATAATTCAAAATAATGCAATATTTTGCAATCATGCACATCATTTCATAAATATATCTGAAAAGTTAATATCACCCTGTAGGCAGTGAACACATTAATTAGTTTAAGGCAATCAGCTATGTGGCTGTGCCAAATATTTTTATTACTGAGCTGTCTGCTGGTGTCTGTAAATATAATCTGTTCAAAATGACATAGCTGAACCTTTACCAATTTAACTATGGCTGCTAACCTTTGACACTGTTAAATATATAGGAAAGCACACAAACAACACACTTTCCCTCTTTCTATTACTTTATAATGTTTGGAGTTTCAAAACTAAGAGACATTAATAGCTGACAGATCAATCTAACATCAAAACTTAATTAAACAACATCTCCACTGTAAATGGCTATGTAAAGTGTTATTCAATGTCCCTACAACTATGTTAAACAGTGTATGGAAGAAATACATAATGTTCAAGGGAAATACTTAATTGAAGTTAATATTATTTTTATGCGACTCTCTGCTGCCCTCTGTCACCAACTGGGCGATTGAAATGGCTCAATAAGCATACAACAAATGTAAGAACATTCAGACCTTAATATATACTGTCCTTAGCTGATGCATATTACTGTGCATCCCTCTATACCACATGATTCAGGGGCTGGTTTCTTTACAGCGACTGTATCCTTGCAGTAAGAATGCATGGCTGACCTGTGAGTTCTTTGTACCTCCTTACTAACATAGCAGATCAGCAGTTTGGAAGTCAGAAGACTTTTGAAGCAGGTAGCACAACTACTAATCCTGTATCAGATTACTAAACGGCAGCAGATGCAGCTTCTCAAAGGCCCTGCCCCATTTCAACTAATTCCAATACCTTTTCAATGTCTCCCTGCCCAAATTCAAGCTGCAGCACAGTTTCTTCTGCCACCTGCCCACAGACAGTACATAGGGTTTCAAACCCCACTTTATAAATATAGTGCTTACTAAAGAAAAATCCTTAGCCATTCATTTCCATCTCAACAGCCAGCACGGTGACCCTGATTTTTGAAATCACAGTGAAGGAAACAAATAATTACAAAGGTAAAGCTGACATATCCAGTCCAAATTTTGCTGCGGTGGTAGAAAGCCTGCAGCTGGCAATATTTAGACTGTCTGAACAAAGATGATGATGATTTTATTTGGCTTATACACTGCCCTCCTGCAAGTGGGCTCAGGGTGGTGAACAGTAAGGTTTCATAAATACAAACAATCTCATAGATACATATAAATACCTACATAGTTACATAAAACTATTAAATAATCTAAAATACAGTTTGATCGTTACCCAAATCCACGTTGCCATAATAGAAGAAGGAGAGATTGGATTTAGACCCCATCCTTCACTACCCAAAGGAGTCTCAGAGCGGCTTACAAACTCCTTTCCTTTCCCCCCCCACAACAGATGCCCTGTGAGGTAGGTGGGGCTGAGAGAGCTCTGACAGAAACTGCTCTTTTTCAAGAACAGCTGGGCCAGAACTATGGCTTGCCCAAGGTCATCCAGCAGGTGCAAGTGGAGGAGTAGGGAATCAAACCTGGTTCTCCCAGATTAGAGTCTGCGCACTTAACCACTACACCAAACCACTACACCAAATACAGTTCTAATCTCTAGTTCGCTTTAACAATGTGTGTGTGCATGGGGGGGGGGAGGGTTAGAGGCAGTTGGTAGGCCGATGTTTGTTGGAAACTATTACCAATAACCATTGATGTTAAAAACCCTGGTGTTAAAAGCTACTGATGTTAAAAACCATTGCTGTTCCCAACCATATGCTTGGTGGAACATCTCTGCCTTACAGGCCCTGAGGAATTGTAGCAGGTCCCGCAGGTCCCTGATGTTAGCCGGCAGAGAGTTCCACCACATTGGAGCCATGGCTGAAAAAGCCCTGGCTCTGGTTGAGGACAGCTGGACACTCTTTGGGTCAGGAACTTCCCATAGATATTTCTCAGCTAAGCAGGGAAAAGAATGGAATAGTCTATAGTAACACAGAGGCTATGGTCCTCTAAAGAGGGAAAAGGTTCCAAAAAAGGCTGTGACCCTTGGGCCAGGAATAATGCTTATGATGCTTGTGTTGGAAGAATCAATACAATTACGTGGAAAAGATCTTGGGAAAGACTGAATCACTTACAGTTATGCCATCACCATGATTTTGATGCCTCTAACGTACATAAGCAAGAACATTAATTCTAAGTCCATCTGTTCTGGCTGCTCCAAGAAAGCTAGTCTCCAGATTCACAGAAGTTAGGCCAAAATGTAGGATCTGATTATTATTTTTATTTACAAAATTTTTATGATACCTTTCCAACCTGATTAGCATGATTCTGCAGATCAGAGGTATGCCACATTTTACAATTTAAGAGCCAAACTATGTCAATATTTGAAGCAAGAGATCAACAGAGAGCCAGCATAAGAAAATCATTTGCATAATTAGAATTGTACAATTCAACACTTCTGATAGTAGATTAATAATCCATAAAGTTTCTGCAGCCCAAATACTGGTTGTTGTGAGTTCTTTATTAGGTCACAGAACACATAAGGTCTCACAATATATAATAAATATACACAGGAACACCCTGCACATTTGTTTTAGAGCACTGTCATATATCTGTGCATGGTTTACACTTGGATTACAGGCAGGTGTTCACTTCTCTCATTTCCCTTTCTGTAAAGCATCTAAGAAGCTCATTAGTGCCATAAAAATCTTCACTTCCCATTCCCTTCACACACTGATTACCTAGCATCCAACATATTTATTTATTTATTCATTCACATTTATAGCCCACCCTTCCCAGAGGTGGGCTCAGGGTGAGTAACAACACTTCATTTATACAAAATATATTAGTTAATACAATAAAATTCAAATTTAAAACATCATCCTAAATATTAAAATGGTGGTCACAGCTGATAACAGAGAAATTTTCTGGTTGTGGGAAGTTCCTGGCCATAGCCAGTAGTTGTTAACAGAGTGACAAACACCTCAGGGAGGCCATATATGGATGTTTGCTGCCTCAGCCAAAGGCCTGGCAGAACAGCTCTGTCTTGCAGGCCCTGTGAAATTAAAATTCAACAAGACTTGAATACTCCAGAGAAGTGGGCAGTTGCAAACAAGATGCAATTCAACAAAGATAAATGCACAGTATTACATCTGGGCCACAAAAATGTCAAGCACAAATACTGGATGGGGATATGTTTCTGGGGCGTAGTGTATGCGAAAGAGATCTTGGGGTAAGAGTGGACTGTAAACTAAATATGAGCAGTCAGTGTGATGCAGCGGCAAAAAAGGCAAATTCAGTCTTGGGTTGCATTAAAAGGGCCATAGCATTGAAATAACAGGAGGTCATAGCCACTCTGTATACTGCCTTGAGTACTGTGTGCAGTTCTGGAGGCCTCACTTCAAAAAAGATGTGGACAAAATCGAGGGAGTGCAGAAGAGAGCGGCGAGGATGATCAGGGGTCTGGAGACTGAGCCCTATGAGGAAAGGCTAAGGACCTTGGGAATGTTTAGTTTGGAGAAGAGGAGACTGAGAGGGGACATGATTGCTCTCTTTAAATATTTGAAAGGCTGTCATTTGGAAGATGGTAAGGAACTGATCCAGTTGGCAGCAGAGGATAGGACCCAAAGCAACGAGTTTAAATTACACGCAGAGAGGTTTCGGCTGGATATTAGGAAAAACTTTTTCATGGTCAGAGTGGTTCAAAGGTGGAATCAGCTGCCTAGAGAGGTGGTTAGCTTCACTGGCAGCTTTCAAGAAGAGGTTGGACGAATATTTGTCAGAGATGCTTTAGGCTGGGCTTGCATTGGGCAGGGGGTTGGACTAGATGGTCTGTATGGCCTCTTCCAACTCTATGAAACGACGGCTGAGGGGTGACATGATCGAGGTTTATAAGATTATGAATGGGATTGAGCAGGTTGAGAAAGAAGTACTTTTCTCCCTTTCTCACAATACAAGAACTCGTGGGCACTCCATGAAATTGCTGAGCAGTCGGGTTAGAACAGATAAAAGGAAATACTTCTTCACCCAAAGAGTGATTAACATATGGAATTCACTGCCACAGGAGGTGGTGGCAGCTACAAGCATGGAGAGTTTCAAGAGGGAATTAGATAAACATATGGAACAGAAGTCCATCAGTGGCTATTAGCCACAAGGTATAGATGGGAATTCTCAGTCTGGGGCAGGTGATGCACTCTATTCTTGGTGCTGGAGGGGGCAGCCGTGGGAGGGCTTCTAGTGTCCTGGCCCCCACTGCTGGACCTCCTGATGGCACCTGGTATATTTTGGCCGCTGTATGACAGAGTGTTGGACTAGATGGGCCATTGGCCTGATTCAACATTGGCTTCTCTTATATTCTTATGTTATTATATGATGCTATGATTGAAGTAAATCCTGCAGGGCCCTGATCTCAATGGGGAGCATGTTCCACCAGGCAGGGGCCAGGGCAGAAAAGGCCGTGACCCTGGTTGAGGCAAGATGGACATCTTTCGGGTCAGGGATTACCAGGAGGTGTTTGCCTTAACTTAAAAGATTTCATTCTCTTTTATAAAAGAGTCTTATTTGATACTGTACTACATGTTGAAGGCCTCTGTGCCAGGGTATAGGAGAAAGAGGGGGGGAAATCCTTTCAGGATACCCCTCTACCATGAGGCCAATTAGGGTTATAAGGAATGAGAGAAATGGTTGTCACCCAAAGATTGCAATAGCACAGAAAGGCTAGGAGGCAGTGAAAATATAATTCTGGCAAGCTCTTAATCATGATCAGCCGTCAGAAGCAATGCTCCCTCTAAACTCCACAGTGTTATGAACAGAAATTCTACCTTGTGAGTGAAAAAAGCTAGTAGCATTAACGTTGTGAGTCTACATTTGACTATTGCATAAATTAGTTTTTTAGAAGATTATTTTCATAACCATAATTCTTTTAAATTATATTTAAACTATATTTTAAGAATAATTTAAACATTATAAGAGAAAATAGAATCAAATCAAATTTCATTAGAGAAAACATCCTCTACTTGGCTAGGCCAGGCCTCCAGAGAACAGGTCTACCCTCCCCTTTCCACTATATTGGTAGACCTGGCCTCTGGGGAACAGGTCTGCCCTCCCCTTTCCACTACATTGGTAGACCTGGCCTCTGGAGAAGAGGCCTACCCATCCCTTTCCACTATATCGGTAGATCTGGCCTTCAGATAAGAGGTCTACCCTTCCCAGCCCACTAGATTGATATACCTGGCCTCAGAATGTCAGAAACATACCATCACTTGGGAGGGAGGTGAACTCTTGTAGGCTACTTTGTTTTTTTTAAATGAAATATGACAACCAGCATTACAGGTCAGAAATAACTGTCAGAACCCTGACTAACCTAACAAACAAGAAGTTGCTTAAATGTTATAAACCAGCCCAATTTATTTATTCAAACATTTATATCCCACTTTTCCCTGTAACTCAAAGCAACTTACAAATCATACGGAAAAGCATAATAGGGGTGTGCAAAAAACCTGATTCCCCCCCCCCAGCTCCATTATAGTCAAAAGGCCCCATAGGCCTATAATGGAGAATCAATATGGGGAATATCTGGGGATGTTTTTTGAGATAGAGACACCAAATTTGCAGCATAGCTGATGGTGCTTCTCCTTAAGAAAACCCCAGGTTTAAAAAAGATTGGACCACGGAGTCAAATTCTATGGGCCCCAGAAGGAGGTGCTCCCATCCTCAATTGTTTCCAATGGAGAGGGAAAATGCCTTCTCTCAGTTGTGAGCAGAGAGAATTCTCCCTGCACTGCTGGCTAAAACTTTGTGCACCAGCACCACCAGCGCAGCTTACAGGGAATTATGGTCAGAAGTAAGCAACCTGATCACTCCATCTCTCCTTTAGTTCCTTCAGACTCTGGAAGCACCTCACTCACTTTAGTCATTCTGGAATGAATTCCTCCCACTGCCTTAACCAAAGTTAAAGCTTGTGCATCTTAATGATGTCAAGAAGCCAAGTCCAACATCAGACTGCTGCAGTTGTTAAAACCTCAAAATTACATTATCTTCTGAGAAACAGGCAAGCTGCGGTGTACAAGAGCAGGAGAAATGCAACAGCATCCTTCACAGGCACAGCATGGCAGACAAAGACATACTCAAGATTCACTTTTTGAGAAGAATGGTGAATTGATAGTTGCCTTCTGGACAACTGCTAACTGCAAATACTGCAACCAGCTGGGACTTGCAGGATTATTATCCAATTTTAAAAGAGTTTTTACTGGTAACTGGTAAGTGTGCCTCCCAAGCTGGATTCTCCTACGGCTTACATGAAGGGAAGGTACTTCCATTTGAGCAATGGGAAACCTACAATTTCATGGATTCCACCTCCAACTTTATCCTCAGTTATACGTATACATTATTTCCAAACCTCAGAAATAGCTTTTGGGGCAAGAGTATAGGGAGCTGCAACAAGTAAGAGAAGGTAGAAAAGCTCTATTAGGATCTAATCCAACATACACTCATACATTTTATTTCTTGATATATTGTTATGCTTATTTTAAACATCTTAGTAGTTTTCTGGTTTGGGTCTTCCCCTCCCTTTCCTATGTAAAAAAATACAACTTTCTCTAGCCCCTAAGCCTCTACTGGAAAAAAAATCCATATTAAGTATTTTAAAATGCCTCTCTAAAAATGTTACATGATAATGATTTGCATATATACACAATATAGCTATGGTTTTGATGCATTAGGGTCAGTTTTAATATACTTAACCTATGCCTTTAAAGACTTCCAAATACGTCAAAATAATGTTTTTCAAATGTTATTTTAATTAATTTATTTACTTTATTCATAGTCTGCCTTTTGAACTGAGACACGAGGACTATATAGCATAAGTATAATACAATCAACGGGATGGGACATCCAATAAATGGTGTACTGAGGTTTGGATTGGAGAAATCTGAAAACAAGCAGAAAACAAACCTGGAGCAAAGCACAAGCATTTAAACACGTCACATTATACAATGCAGAAATTACACAGGAGGAGCCTACTTACAGCAACAGGCAGCATATAGTAGTACTGTCTGCAGTCCCTATTTCTGAACCATTTTATTACAGTACTGTACCTTTTACCTGTGTAAAAAAGCCCTCCTTAATAGTTCAATTTTGCACACTTTGTGTAAAGCCAGGAGAGTGGGAGCCTTCCTAGCCTCATTAGGCAGGCCATTCCATGAGGAAGGGGGCACAACAGAGAATGCACGTGTACAGGCAGTTGCTAATTCTGCCCATTTGCAGTTATTGTGGCAGAGTACAGGGAGAGAGTTGGTCCTGCAGATGTGATGGCCCAAGGTCATGAAGGGCTTTGTATGGGATATCCAATACCTTGAACTGATCCAGGTAACTGATAGGCAGCTAATGCAGAGTTTGTAGAATGTAATAGGTGTGCTCTGCCTAGCCTCTGATAATAACCAAGCTGCAGCATTCTGTACCGACTGGAGTCTCTGTACTGACTCTGAAGGAAGACCTATGAAGAGTGCATTATGTTGTTCTAGTCTCCGTGTTACTTTGGTGTGGATCCAGATGGCCAGGTTGGCTGTGTCAAGGTGGAGTCCATCTTGTGGGTTAGACTGAGTTTTTGCAGCAGCATTAACTTGTTTCTCCAGCAACAATGCTGGATCCAGTATAACCCTTAGGCTCTTATCTGAGTAATTAAGGGTCAGATTGCTGAAAGTGGCAAGCCCCGTGTCTTTCAAGATCTCCACCTTCCCAACCAGCATCATTACCACCTTGCTTGGGTTCAGTTTCAGTTTATATAGAAGAAGAAGATATTGGATTTATACCCTACCCTTCACTACCCAAAGGTGTCTCAGAGTGGTTTACAAACTCCTTTCCCTTCCCTTCCCCACAACAGACACCCTGTGAGGTAGGTGGGGCTGAGAGAGCTCTTGACAGAAACTGCTCTTTTTCAAGAACAGCTCTTATCAGTACTATGGCTTGCCCAAGGTCATCCAGCCAGGTGAAAGTGGAGGAGTGGGGAATCAAACCCGGTTCTCCCAGATTAGAGTCCACACACTTAACCACTACACCAAACTGGCTCTATAGACATATAGATTCATTCATGTCGTATCTAGGTCATACCCTACTTCAGGAGGAGTGTTCTTCAGTTTTTTTGGCACCTAATTCTCTTATTATTATACAGACCTGTAGGAATTGCAATGTATCTTAAGCTGCCTTGTACTGTGATATCCCCTCTTCAAGTCATTTATGCAGCTATTGATAGCCACTCTAGACAAATCAACATTTTATGAGCTTTTCTGCTATCTGCCATTGGTTAGGGAAATTTGCAGGACCAGAAGGATGTGGAGGTGTTTCTATTGCGGATATGCAATCTTACAGAAAATTATAGCATTGTGAATTGGAATAAGCCAGAACAAGGTTTTCTTATCAAAGTCAGATGCAGACGGCAAAGGTATCAAGATTTCCCCATCCCCTTTCTCTTGCATTATTTTATTTCATTTCTCTTCCCTGTGGCAAGTTTAGGAGCTTCCTTAACTCCAGCTCAGACTGTATTCCTGCTGCTTCTAACATTGTAGATAAATATGCCTGACAGGGGGATGCTGTGGAGAGGCAAATGTCTATTCCTTATTTAAAAGGACACAATAGATACTTTGCTTCTCAAAAAGGATATCTGGAAAGGAAATCTGAAGTCATATTTGAACTTTTGGCCTTCTGCTTTGATTGGTGATGTATCATAGCTAAAGACTAACTTAACAAGTGTAGAGGTGCTCAAAGGAAGACAAATGCACAATAAATGTATTATCCTAATTAGAGACAATCTATTTTCTAATTGTGTCCAAACACAGCCCTCTGAGATACAAGGGAAATCTCCGTACTACCAGAACAACTGTAGGTGCCCCAATCCCCCCTGCCAGTTTCCAACATAGTAAACAAAACAAAACAAACAAAAAAGTGGAGTACAAACTCTTTAGGAAGCAATTGTAGATTTATTTCTTACAATTCAGACAATGTATTTTTCAATGTGCATGCATGCATGACAGGAAGACTGCCCCCCACCCTCAGCTTCCATTTATTTATTTATTTTAGAAATGTGTAAAACACAACACTGTTGTGGGAAATGCTGATTGGATTTTGATCTTGTTGTCTTCACTCTTCCAGGAGGCTGCAAACGAACACAGTATTTTCGCTAACGACATAACTCAAACTCATCGTTTTCTAAATTTCACACATTAAGGAAATCTCAGATGGCAGGTGTTGCAAAGAGTTAATGTCATATCTTTTTCATTTAAGGAATGTAGAAGCCTAGTCAGGCTAAGCATTATTTCGCCCTCATGAATATAAATGCTCTGACAATCTCGGTGTAGTTTTCAGTGCACTGGAACACAATCTCCTGCCTCATATTGCTAGGACATATTGTAGTGTTAGCCCTCAGAAATGAATACTTTGTCTTAGTGAGGTGACGAGA